>VDFB02000003.1:414216148-414275492 GCA_007258455.2 Sequoia sempervirens
GATATACCTAATGATATTAAGAAGGGAAAAGTGTAGCAATATGTTAAGGTTGTTGTTAGGCCTTCTATTTTTGATAATAACATTCATTGGAAAGTATTCAAGAGTGATGAACAAGTGTTGCGCTTTTTGCTTGAAGAAGATGAGTTTCCAGTGGTAAATCAGGAGAAGCTCAAGAAACAATATGATGATCAGATCATTTAGCTAAGAATTAGCAAGCTTCCTAGGGGTCTAGTCACCTTAGAATCTATCTTCAACATTGATGATCAGCTCAAAAAGAGCAAAACCAGCATGTAGGTCAAGGAGGAACATTATGAAGAGCTTGAGATTTTCAAAGGTAAGCTCCTTAAAATTGGAAAGATTTGTCCAAAAGCATATAAGCAAGCTTTTTTTCTCTTTTTCAAAAATTTCAAGATGTTTTTACATGGGAATACTCAGATTTAAAGGGATTTGATCCCTAGATTTCCTAGCATACCATAGAATTAGGGCCAAATACAAAACCTCTCAAGTAGAAACAGAGGCCTTTAAATCCGAAACTTGAGCCCCTTATGATTAAAAAGCTGACCAAGCTGATTGAGGGAGATATTATTTTTCTGATCAAACATACTTCGTGGGTCTCTAACCTTGTCCTAGTTAGGAATAAAGATGGAGAAATCAGGCTCTATGTAGACTTTAGAGACCTTAATAGAGCTTCATTGAAAGACCATTATCTATTGCCCTCTATGGAATAGATCCTTCAAGTAGTTGCTGGTTCAAAAATATTTTCCTTACTTGATGGTTATTCTGGTTCTAACCAGGTATTGGTCAAAGAAGAGAACCAATACAAAATTGATTTTACCACAAAGTGGGGAACTATGTCCTATAAAAGAATGCCATTTGGTTTATCTAATGTTGGCTCCACCTTTCAGAGGGCCATGAACATGGCATTTCAGGGTTGATTCATAAATTAGTGCTTATGTATCTGGATGACATAATAGTTTTCTCAAAAAATGCAAAGGAGCATTTTTCCCATCTAAGACAAGTGTTTGAAAGGTGCGGGGAGTTTGGTATATCCCTTAATCCCAAAAAGTGTATTTTTGTTGTTCATGAAGGTAAGCTTTTAGGACACATAGTGTCAAAATAGATGATCACCATTGATCCTAAAAAAGTGAAAGCCATTTTAGAGTTTCCTTTACCTAATTATAAGAAGGGGCTACAAATATTTCTTGGAAAAATAAATTTTCTAAGAAGGTTTATTCTAGGTGTTGCAAATATTTTGAGACCATTGACTGCTATGTTAAAGAAAAATGCAAGTTTCAGCTGGACTAGAGAGGCCAAGCATAGTTTTGAATCTATTAAGGAGGCTTTGGTAGCAACTCCTACTCTGGTAAATCCAAAATTTTCAAAGGATTTTATTCTGTATGCTTTTGGTAGCATAGATTCTATTTCTACAATGCTGGTACAACAAAATAATGATGGTTTAGAACAACCCATTGCATTTTTCAGGCAAGGTTTAGAGGATTATGAATAGAGGTATACCTTCATGGAAAAACACATACTTGTTGTTATCAGAAGTATAAAGAAGTTTAAACCTTTGATTTCTAACAATAAGATACATCTAATGGTTGCTCACCCTAGTGTGAAGGAGTTTATGTTAAGTAGGGACTTGAATGAAAAGAGGGATGGCTAGATCATGAAGGTTATGGAGTATGATATAGACATTAAGGTGACCAAGCTTGTAAGGGGTAAAGGGTTGTGTGAGCAACTAGCTATGGGGTCTAAAAATGAGGTAAAGATAGAAGCAGAGACTATTTTGGTCACTAATGATGAGCCTCAAAATGTTTCACCTACATTGGGTGCAATTTGGGTACATGACATGACTCATTTCTTGCAAATTGGTGAGTGTCCACCAAGTTTAAACAAGGCTAAGAGGAGATATTTCTGATTGCAGTCTATTCCTTATGTGTTGGTTGATAATGTTCTTTTTAGAAAGGACCTTAATGGTGTGTTGTTAAGATGTATTAATCAGGATCAAGTAGATAAAGTACTTCATGAGTTCTATGATGGAATTGTTGGGAGCCATTTTTCCCCAAAAACTACTGTATGTAAGATAATGAGAGTTGGCTACTATTGGCCAAGCTTTTTGAAGGATTCCCATGCTTGGGCAAGAAAATGTGTAAAATGTGCAACTTTTGCAAGAAAAGAGAGGTTGATAGGTTTACCTTTGTAGCCAATTCAAGTGGAACAACCCTTTATTAAATGGGGCATTGATTTTATGGGACCTAGATAAATCTACTTTGTAGTGTAGGTCATGGGTGGGTACTCACTACAACTGATTATTTTACAAGGTGGATTGAAACAATGGATTTGAAAGAAGCCAATGAAAGTGTTGTTTTAAACTTTTATGATGATATAGTAACTAGGTTTGGAGTACCTGAATCAATCATTTTAGATAATTCTTTAGCATTTGTTGGATTGAAAGTGACTGGGCTGTCAGGCATGGAAATTATTTGAATACTTCATCAAACTATTACCCTTAAGGTAATGGTTTGGAAAAATCAAAAAACAAGAATCTCATAAGGATTATTAAAATAATCATGGAGGATAATCAGAGAACTTGGCACACCAAGTTAAAATTTTCCTTATGGGTAGATAGAATAACTCCCAAGTGGTCCATTGGGAAGTCTCCATATGTATTGGTTTATGGTAAGGAGGCAAGATTGCATTTATCTGTAGAACTACCAACTCTTGATATTGTGCATTAGTTAGAAATGTTTGAGGAACAAGACCCAATGGAAGTTAGGTATGCTCAGCCCATGGAACTAGAGGAGACAAGAGATAAAGCAATGAAATCCTTGAAATATCATTAGATTCAGACAAAAAGAGTCTTTGATAGGAAAGAAATACCCAAAATAATTAGAGAGGGTGATGTTGTACTCAAATGGGATGAATTGAAAAGAAGGCTAGGAAACCACACTAAGTTTGATAACTTTTGGAGTGGCCCATTTTTTATTACAAAATGCAAGGAGCACAATGCATTCCAGTTACCAAAGATGCATTGAGAAATTATGCCTATCCCGGTCAATGGGATACACCTCAAACATTGTTTTGAGGTTTTATCTACATTATATATGCTAGATTAGGAGTTTTTTTTTCAATAAGTGCTACTGCACCATAGTTTAGATGTAAGTTTTCAATTTCCCTAAGTGTTTTTCAACATAGTTAGGTAGTTTTCCTTCTGAAATTTTGGTGTCTCAATTGTAATAACCCAAACCATTAACCCAAAATTTACCACTATGTTTTTTTTTGTTTCTTGATTGTTATCTTATTATGTTTTTATTCAATTGTATACTCAGGTACTTCTATCCATACAAGATAGGCATCCATCCATCTAAGACAAGCATCCAACCATACAGTTTAGGCATTTTTCCATACAAGACAAGTATTCATTTATCCATCTGGGATAGGAATATACCCAAACGGGGTAGGCATCTCTCCATAAAAGGATAGGAATGTGCTCTAGCTAGAGACTTAGACTCATCGGGACCATCTAGGTCCTGAGTCACACACTAAAGACTACACTTCCCTTGGAAGTGCACCGAGGTCATCATCCTTAGGAGTATGTAAAAATAAATATGTAGCTTGAGTTCTAGGTCTTATAATTTCACCTAAGGCCTCAGGGAGTCAAATGAATCCATTTGGGATTCCTTTTGAGTATACAAGGAACATATTTTATCTTATCTTTATGTTTGATACTTCTAGCTCATTTTTCTAACTAAGAAATTCTCTTGAATTATTAGATTATATTACAATTTATTATTATCTTAAGCTTTTCCTAAGCCCCATCCCTGAACGCCTGAGGTACTGGGAACATCCATCATTTCCTAGACTACCTACATACCTTGCTTCCAAACAGGATCAAGGCATAAAATATGTAGTTCTATTTTCTAATCTATGTTTAATGTGAACTATTTGTGGGTACGCAGCCCTTTCTAGGGCCCCTTTTTCCCTAGATAGTTCCTCTACGACTGCCACCCATGAAGGGAAGCAATAAAAATATAAGTAAATAGTCATCCATGACTATTACTTGTTTCCTAACATCTAAATCCTAGTTCCTAAAATAATGCCACCCATGAACCCATTTTACAATTCAATTACCTTTTTAACATAACAATATCAAAACAAATTCCATCGAATCCTATAATGGGGTTTACTAGGTTTGAACTAGCGGATTTTCGTTCATTTAAAATTATATTATTAGATTATCGATCCAAGAGAGATTACCCATCTCTTGGATTTTATTAACATGGTGTTCCTTATTTCTCCCCAATGATTTAAAGGGATGATGCCGCATACGCCATTCGTGCAACTATGTTAGGCTATGGATGTAGTAGTTCAAATGCGACAAAATTACCCATAAACATGAGCCAGAGGCACTGCTGATACCAAACGTTGCTGGTTTTAGTTTCAAATCTTGTTTAAAGTTCTCTATCCAACAAAAAATAAAAATCATACTAATTTCATAAAGATAAATGCTGAAAGTAAATAAACACTACTTACATTTACTTAGATACTCTTATCTAATTCTATTTTCCTTTGAAAACAATTACTTTTGAATGTAAGCTAAACTAATACCAATTATTGAAATAGAACATAAGCTAATTCTTTTTGTAATACTAATTGTTTAAGAGTTAAAAATAAATTTACATAATACTAATTATTGAAGATAAACTATATTAAAGAATTAAAAATACCTTCTAAACTCATTTCCTTAATTCACCATACTCAATATAAATTATCTAATACCCTTTACAAATAATCTAACTATTAAAACTCTTGTACTTTGCAAAGATAAATTAACACTATTTAAAACACCTTGAGAATTACTTTTGTAAACTTAACTTAATGAATACTCCTTAATATTTTAAGATTAAATTTATAAATGAAGTTTAACTATTACTAATACACATAAGTCACTCTAGGCAATTGAAGATTATATTTACAACTATTAATAAATATATAATTTAAACTATCTAAATAGATACCTTACAAATATGGTTTTCACTAATATTAATTTCTTTTTAGACTATTCTAAACACCTTATATTACTTGTGAATTTAAGTTTACTAACACTTAAATTTTACTCAAGTTTACTAACACTTAATTGCTTGAAAATAATACTAATTTTAAGCGACTAAATACAATACCTATTGTTTCGAAAATAAATAGAGGTTACAAACATTCTCAAATAGAATAAAAATTAAATTAATTATGTTTTGAAAGTAAATAGCAGTTATAAACAAAATAGAATAAAAATTAAATTAATTTAGATCAAGGATTAGTTCTTGTTTTCTAATCATCACACGATGTATACATAATTCTATTTATAACTCTAAAGTTACTAAACCATATCAATAATTTTACTTAATTATAAGCAAACCTAGGGGACAGATTGATGCATCGACTATGGCTAAATTAAGGTTTTTTTCCTTTCACCTTTAACTATGAAGATGATTTGGTCTTGGTGATGATGGGTAGCCCATGGTTTATTGGAAAGTCATCTTTGATGCTTAAAAAGTGGGAACCAGGCTTCAGCTCGAATTTGTACTTTTTCTCGGCTGGTCCAGTTTGGGTTCATCTTCTTGGCCTCCTGATGGAATTATGGGATGAGGAAGTGTTCAAAGCGATAGAAAGTACTTTTGGTTGTTTGATATTGATTGACCAAATGATGACCTCTAGGAAGAGGTTGGTTTATGCCAGATTCTGTGTAAATGTGGAGCAATCAGTTGATCTACCAATTGTGATAAAAATTAACTCTAATTTGGGGTTTGGAAGCAAGAAGTTGAATTTGAGTCAAATCCCTTTGCTTGCTTCCATTGTAAAAAATTTGGCCATTGGGCCAAAAATTGTCCTCTCAAGGTGTCGAAGCAGTTGAATAAGCAATGGAGAGAGAAGGAGAAAGCTCTAAAATAGGATGTGGAGCATGTGGAGAAAGGGGAATTGGCCCTATGTGAGAATGTGGAGGTTGAACCTATGGAAAAGGACCTAGTATTGGACGAAAAGGCTAATATTCCAGAAGGAAGGTGATATTGGGAGAGGAGAACAAGGTGCTAGGGTAGGGTGAAGAGGATAAGTCTTCCCCTATAATGATTTGGTGGAATCCATGGAAGCAGTGAAGTTGGAGGTTGTTAAGGATGATAAGTTCTCTGGGTGTGGTGAGGTTATATCTCCTCCCTCAAGAGAAACTCAAGCACATGAGGATGGTTCAAAGGCTAAGGGTTTGGAGGTGATGCTTGAAACTAAGGATTTTGGGGAACAAGAAGATTTGGACAAGCCTCCTTACATTTAGGTTCATGGGTGCAACAAGTAAAAAAATTCGCCATCACCGGTAGTAGTGACTAGGAACTGACAAAGGTTAGATTGTGGGTCTGAATCGCGTGGTAGAGGAAGGCCTCCTACTAATGTTACTTGGGATAAGGAGAGTCGAATGGACATTTCTGTTGGGACATAGAGAACTCTATTAGATATGTGCTCCAAGAGCACGTCTAATAAGTTCTTATGAAGATCATTTCCTAGAATATGAGGGGATTAAATCACCCTCACAAGCATGATCTTCTTGCTAATTTGGTAAGAGATCACCACTCTGATATTGTGTGAATTCAAGAAAATAAAATGGGAATGGATAAATTGTCTAGGTTGAAGAACAAGCTCTTTTAAGGATTGTGGTATGCATTGTTTTGATGTGGTCGGGGCATCAGAAGGGATTGTTACTTTTTGGAATCTTAGAGTGATCCAGGGGTTGAGGTTTTTAATGATTGTAATCATGTGGCTACTTTCTTTACTCATATGCATGATAGATTGTCTTGGAATCTGCCTAATATTTATGCTCTAAGTTGTAAGAGTGCTAGAAAAAGATTATGGGAGAATTTTTCCTCCTTTAAAGTTATGAACCATATTGAGAACTGGCTGGTTATGGGAGACTTTAATACTCCTTTGCATGATGATGAAAAGATGGGTGGTTCGTAATTGGTGGATGAGACTAGATATGATCTTATGAATCTTATTAATGACTCTTCTCTTCTTGATTTGGACCTGAAAGGAGTGTCTTTTACTTGGTTGAATAGGAGAGTGGGGAATGCCCTTATCCAAGTTAAGCTTGACCATGCTCTCATCACCCCTGAGTGGTTGTTTCATTATTCTTGCTCACTTTATGCTCTAACTAGATTGGGGTCAAATCACTTCACTCTGGCTTTGTTGGTGGATTTGTTGGGGGGAAAGAAAAAATTTCCATTTAGATTTGAAAAAATGTGGACTTTTCATCCTGACCTAGGGAATTTGGTTAATGATTGGTGGAACATCCATGTGGATGGTTCGACTATGTTTAGAGTTGTAAAAAGACTTTGCTAATGTAAAGGATAATGTTAGAAAGTGGAATCACACTTCCTTTGGTCATATTTTTATGGAAAAAGAGGGTGTGACTAAGGAGCTTTAGGATGTGAAACATTCGTTCCAATTTTCTAGGTATGATCATGCCTTGATGCAGATGGAAAATATCTTACTTTCTAGATTGCACAACATTGTGGTGAAGGAGGAAGAATTCTGGAAACAATGGTTGAGGATTTTGTGGCTGAAGAGTGGGGAAGGAATACCAAGTTTTTTCACCTCTCTACTATGAAACACAGGGCTAATAATCATATTAATCTAATCAATTTCAATAATAACGTGTTGGAAAAGGATGTTGATTTGTTGTTTCTTGCTTCCTCTTACTTCTCTCAGCTACTTTTGGTGGAGGGGTTGCTTGATTTTGCTTGTCAAGAGGATATTTTAAGGGATATTCCTCAGATCTTGGATGAATATATGAATAGAAAGTTGGTTTGCATTCCCTCAATAGATGAAATTTAGAGTGTTGTTTTTTCTTTTGAAGGTAATAAGGCTCTGATCCTGGATGGTTTCCCGATGTTCTTCTTTCAATCCTTTTGGGAAATTATTGCTAAGGATGTTGTTGTGGCTACTAAAATTTTTTTTAGGGCCGGCTTCCTTATGAAGGAATTGAAATCCTCTTTTATTTTTTTGGTCCCTAAGAAGCCTGGTGCTTCTTCTTTTGATGAGTTCTTTCCTATTAGCTTATGCAATTCAGTTTATAAGATTTTCTCCAAGGTTCTGGTGGTTAGATTACAAAGAATTTTTCCTTTTATCATCTCACCTTAGAAAAATGGGTTTGTGGCTGGTAGGAAAATTCTAGAATATATTCTTTTTTGTCATGAGAATATTCACTCTCCTTTTGTTAATAAGAATATTGGTTTTATTCTAAAGCTTGACTTAATTAAAGCTTATGATAGAGTTGACTGGGGGTTTCTTTCAAATATTTTAACTTCTTTTGGCTTTGGGGAGAAAGGGATGGCTCTTGTGCTTCAACTTATCTCTACTCTGAGATTCTTTGTCCTCATTAATGGGTCCCCCTCTCCTCTCTTTGACTGCTCGAGGGGTCTGTGGCAAGGGGATTATGTTTCTCTATTTCTATTCATTATAATGGTGGAATCCTTGGGTCCTCTCATTCAGAGATCTATTAATACTGGGGTTATGTCTAGACTTGCCCCTTCTTCTAGTAACCTTATTTTCTCTCATCAACAGTTTGTGGTTGACTCTTTTATGCTTGGATAGTCGTCCATAAAGGAGGCTAAGGCTATCAAATCAATCTTACAGAGGTATGAAGTTTCTTTAGGGTAGAAGGTTAGCTTTCCTAAGAGTGTTCTATTCTTTTTTAACACTCTGATCCATAAACACACTAAAATTGCTAGAATCCTGTAGTACCAGATTAGGGAACTTCCTACTTATTTAGGCCTCCCCCTATTCTCTAAAGTTTTGATTCTTTTTGGAGGCGTATGATTGATAAATTCAACTCTAAATTGGCTGGCTAGAAGGGAGCTCTTTTGAGCCAGGCTAGGAAAGTTTAGTTGATTAAATCTACTTCTCAAAATCTTAGATTGTTTATGCTCTAAGTCTTATTCATATGCCTAGGAAGTTTGTGGATACTTTGGAAGGTATTCAAAAAAACTTCCTTTGGTCTGGGGCTGAGGATAAGAGAAGGATTCACTTGGTTGCTTGGGATGATGTTTGCAGACCTAAGAAGGCTGGTGGGTTGGGGATCTGTAAAATCAGAGCTTTTAATATTTCCCTCCTTGGTAAGAAGATGTGGAACCTTTTGCTTGCCAAGAGTGAATGGGTGAAAATTTCTTGGAGAAAATACGTACATGGTGTTGATGGTATAAGGGAGTTCTTTTCTCAAGAGTTTAATCCTTCGTCTAGTTCTGCTCTTTGGAATTATATTGTTAAGGCTTGAAGGCTTGTGTCCAAGGGTCTCTTTTGGAAATTGGGGGATGGTAGAAATATCTTGTTTTGGGATGATAACTGGTTTGGCAACATGCCCCTCAAAGATGAGCCATGGGCCCAACCTTGCATGGATCTTTGTGTGCTACGGTTTGGTAGAAGGGTTGCTAACTATATCAAGGGAGGCTGTTGGAAGAAGTTGCATGAGGTTGACCCTATTTTGGAGGTTTTGTTTAAGGCTATATCTCTAGTATACATTCCCTCTTCCCCTTCTGATAATTTTTTTTGGAATCCTTCCTCTAATGGCAACTACTTTGTTGCTTCGACTTTTAATTCTAATGATTCCTTTGTTGGTCTAACTCCTTATTGGGCTTCTGTGTGGTCCTCTAGATTGATTCCTAAGGTTAATATTTTATTTTGGCTCCTCTGCCAGAAAAAAATATTAACTACTGACAACTTGGTCAAAAGAGGTTTTGTGATGCCTAATAGGTGCTTTCTATGTGAAGAAGAAGTTGAAAATGCTTGTCATTTGCTAATTAGTTGCAGTTATGTTAGAACGGTTTGGACCCATGTGCTCTCTCTTTGGAACTTAAGTTGGGTTTTTCCTGGATCTATAAATGAGTTGTGGTCTCAATGGATTGGCCCTTCACCCAATCATGCTCTTCAGTTTTTGTGGTCTCTTTCTCTTCCTCACATTGCTTGGGGTGTTTGGCTTGAGCAAAACAACATAATTTTTAGGAATTCTAACCTCACTGCTATCTATGTGGCTTACAAAATATGTGCTTCCATTAAAGAAAACATTCTGGCTGGGATCACTTTTCACAATGGCCCGAAGATAAATCTTAGCCCCTATGATATCTCTATTTCTCAAAGGTGGAAGTTTTCTTGTGATATTTCCCTCCTAGTTACTAAAGGTAAAACTTCTATAGAAGATGTTGTTTGGAAAGCTCCTCTGGAAGGTTGGGTGAAGGTTAAATTTGATGGGGTTGCTAAAGGGAATCTGGGACTTGCAAGTTGTGGGGTAGTGATAAAAAAACTCTAATGGTAGGCTTGTCTCTACTATGACACTCCCTTTGGGAACCTAGACAAACCACTATGTGGAGGCAGCTGCAGCCTATCATGGTCTCAAATTGGCTCAAACCAAAGGATATAGGAAAGTGTGGTTGGAGGGGGACTCTTTGAATATCATAAATAATTTGAAAAATTGTATGCCCCCCTCTTGGACTATTGAGTCTTTGATAAGGGACTTGATAGATATTTTGAAATATTTTGATAATTACTATATATCACACATCTTAATAGAAAGTAATGGGCTAGCAAAAATTTTCACTAATATTGGTGTTAAAGAGCTTAAGGAATGGGGTCTGAATGACCCTCTTCCTATAGAGGTTATTGCTACTATGAACCATGATAGCTTATTTTAATTTGATTAACCTCTCATTATGGTTGGTGATGTGCATACCTTTCCTCATGTGGCTGATTATTATGAGAAAGGATGGTGTGCAATATTTGAATCAAGAGATTGGTGTAGGATTTGGGTGTCGTAGGAAACAAAACTCTATGTTCTTTATTTTCCCCTACTTCAACTCTGGCCTCACATGGATTCTGGGTGGTCTTTGAATTGTTTTCAAGAGACTTCTATGTTCTATGCTTGGAGCCCTCAAGCTGGTTACTTCTGCTAATTGTGGCGATATGGGTGGAGATGGAAATCACACCCAACCCTCTTCATGTGAAGCTGCTAGGAAGAGGAAGGAGGTTTGGAAGGTGTTGGAGAAGGCAGGGTTAACTCTCTACTTGGAGAAATTACATCGTAATAATCCTCAGGAAATGACACTTTTTTGTTAAAGGATGGAATGATAGAGTTCTCTAGCTTTATGGGATAGAATTTGAGGTTAATGAAGAATTTATTGCTTGTATTATTGGATTGGCTATGGATAGCATGAAAGTATTTAGGGATAAAATGGAGGTGTAGACAGCTATGAATTTTTTTTTCAAAGATGATGAAGAGAAGGATTGAGGACTGCAAGTAGTGGAGGATATCAGAGAAGTTATCTTAAGGAATTATGGGGGGATGTTGCAGAAGAATTAATGCACTACATTACGTTGGAAGGATGATTTTCAGCGGTTAATGAATACCATTTCATCCTGCTTAATAACTTTTGACACAATAAAAGGGTCTCTTTCTCATTTTATCTTATGATGCCTATTGATTCGGGTCTTAGGATCACAAGAAAAACCTAAAAAAACTCATCTTGCATGTAGGGTTAATTCTTCTCATCTCTGATTATGTGAATAATTTTGAGGTTGCTAAACCTATGGTCACCCCGAAGGGTAAATATTCCAAAGCTACTAAGGAGTATAAGACTACTTTTGAAGAGGAACCAACTAGCAAAAAAGTCAAGAAAAGGAAATTGATTTTGGAAAAAGAGTTGGAGTCAGAGGAGGATGTGGACTTCATTCTTTATTCTCTTGCTTCTTTGGAGGGGGGTCCACATTCCCCTGCTACAAGAAAGATAAAAAAAGGGGAAATGTGTGCTAGCAAGGGTTATTTGACTTGTAGTGAAGATGTGGCTGTTGATGTGCCGAGTAGGGGTCTAAAGGTGAAGAATGATATATATGGTGAGGCCTCCTCACCACCCCTTGTTGCCAAGCAAAAGAAGGATTTAGTGGAAGGAAGCAGGAAGAAACAGGTTTTGAGGACTGTGAGCCAAATTCTAGAGAAGGACCTTCCTCTCACTATTGCGGGCAGCCTCTTTGTTGATGATTCCTTGAGTTTCAAGCCAGTTATGTAGTTGAAAGGTAAGTCTAGGGATGCTACTATTGTTGTGGAAACCTAGGATGTGGATTTGGAGAGGATTAAGAAGAGAAAGGTGGTGGTTGAGAAAATTGTGAGCTCCATCTGCAAACTTAAGTCTCTAGTTGCTATTGAAAAAGGTAAGGATACCCATGCTAGTCATGATAGGGTTAGTTCCTCTGAGGAGGAAGATGCTTTGGGGAAAGGGGTTTTTAATATTGATAGAGAGGATTTGTCTGATGTGCTTGGAACTACTCTTGAGGGTTCCATTGTCTTGTTTAAGCTTTTTAAATGGTGTTTTCATGAACTCAATAAAACTAATGTCAAAGTTAGGGGAGTAGTTAGTAAGGTTGAGGGGTCCTCTATCCAGAATCTGTGGCTAGCGATATGGAGGTAACGAATATTCTGAAAATCATGTAGTGCTGTTGGTGGGTTCCTCCTTTGTGGTTGACTTTTTGTTGATGGGTCGTTGTTGTTGGGTTGTTTTTTGGCTTAATGTTGTTATCTTTTATTTTAGCTACTTCTGATGTAAAGGGTTTCGGGCCCCTTCAGAACTCGTATTTTACCTCTAATAAAAAATAATTAAATTTCTATTTTTCAAAACATTCATTTGCATACAACATTAGATTACTAAAAGATCAAAAGGATAACTTATGAAGACCTTGTGCAAAATTTTGGAAACTTTTAATAACAAAAAAATATATTTAATATTAATTTAAATCTTTTTTTTTAAGGAAAAAAATCAAATTATGCAAGTAATCCAATCAAAAGGTACATGCAATTTTTTTATGAAAAAAAATCAAGTCTCTATTAATGCCTATTTATTTCAAGATTTCAAATGTTCATTTAATTTAATTTCAACAATTAAATATGGAATAACTATTAGTTCTTTCTATTGTGATTTTATTATATTTGATAACTATTTTAATACACTAATCAATTTTATTTAGTAGACTTATTAATCTTTTCGAACCTAACTACATTATTATCATCATTGGTTTTCTTTCGTTTAACTCTAGTTTTAATGCTTTTAAAATGGAAAATCTAAAACTTCTAATTTGATAGCTATTAGGAAAAGTGTCCATGAAATGAGGATATACTAATAAAAAAACAACCTAACTTCTATTTTCACTTTCTCATCTAACCCCCTCTTTAAAAGAAATAATACTATATATAGAATTAGTTTATATCAATTTATCATTTATTAAGAAACAATTTATTTTGATTTTCTTTAGTCAATTTTACTATTATATATATATATATATAATAATAACTCAAATTTAATATTTTACAAATTATTTATAATTCTTTTTTTTTTAATATAATAAAAATGAATTTATATTTAACAAATTTTATAAAACTGAATTATAAATTTAAATTAAAAATATATATGATTATAAATTTTAACTACAAAACATAATTATAAATTTGCTTACAATACACATTTATAAAATTCAATTAAAGAAGCATAATTATAAATTTTAATTATAAAACATAAATATAAAATTTAATTAAATAATATTAAACTTTATGGGGGCAACATGTATAAAGGGCCACAACTTAATAAATATTTGAAAACCTCTTTTTTTATATAAAATTTTAAAACCATAATTTTTTTATAAATTTTTTTTTTTTTTGGGCAAACTACTACCAGAGTGGGCAACACACTTATATTAAAATCAGAAAACTTACATCCTTAGAAACCTTGCTTCATCCAAATAAGCAAAAAGACCTAGCACCTACACAACAAAAATAGATTACACATATTACTTCACCAAAGAGGAATATACAAAAATGACACCAAGGCCCATATTTGGAAAAAAATTCGACCACCTTTCTAACTGCTAGAGACCCTTACTTGCCTTGCTCTGATGCCAAACCTTTTTGTCAGCTGGCCATAAAAAGAACAATTTGATTGAAACCCCTTTGCAACCTCCAATCCAAATCCCCCAACTCAAAGAAAAGTAGTAAACAGGGACCAACAGACAGAATGTTCCACTACCCCAACATTCTAGAGTGCCTCCAACATAGCAGAAACTACCCAGCGTTGGTCCAAAAGGACAATTTTCTACCAGAACCTTCCAACGAAAGGCCAATAGAGAGCCAAAAATTGAAACTTACTTGCATGCCTCAATAACACTACCCAAACTCTACTACATCTACCAAACTTTCCCACAAGCCTAGATTCACCGAACATTTCAACCTAATAGTCTAGAAGACTGCCTCATTGGCTAGAGCATTAGCTAGAGAATTTTCTTCCCTATAAACATGTCCCATCAAGAATTCCTCTAGGAGGTCCAATAAAGGAGCTATTTTGTTTACGAACATGACAGCTTCCAACTTGGGGCTTTCCTTAGGCTGACTGCCTAAACCACCACTTCTGAATCGCCTTCTACATCAAACTTCAAAAGATTATTATCCACACAATATTTAAGCCCTTCAAACAACGCTTCCACCTTTGCATCATTATTCGAACCATCCTGGAGTTTAATCGAATCAGCCCACACCACCGCACCTTCCCAGTTTCTTATCACAAACCTAGCACTTGAGGGCCCTAGGTTGCCCTTCGAGGCCCCGTCGAAGTTCAGTTTCAACTTGCCTCTTGGGGGAAGCAACCATCTCACCCCGTCCCGCCACCTACTTTGCTTCATCATATGAGCACTTCTTAACTTTAACTTTGGCCAATTCTTCTCCATTTTCCTATCCCATTTTGAAAAGAACTTAAACTTGCAACTTTGGGATACGACATTGAAATGCTCCACTATACCGCTTTCAATCTTTTGAAACATCGACAACACATCTGAGGACTTCCCATTAAAAATTATGTTGTTTCATTCATGCCAAAGATGCCAGACCACCATTGTCGGAACCTCCTACCATAAACCATCATAGGAAGAACCTGAACCCACCTGTGGCCACGACTTGAACACCTCCTTAATCTCCTAATGAAAAGCACCGCACCAACTCAACTTTTCACACACAAATTGCCAACAACTCTGTGCAAAGTCACACCCAAGCAACAAATGGTTGGTTGTTTCCTCCGCCACCGCACACAATGGGCATCTGAATGGACCAACAATACCAATTTGTTTCAACCTTTCTCTAGATAGAATATGCCTATGCATTGCCAGCCAAGAAAAGGCTTCTGCTTTAGTGAGAACAAATTTACCCCACAGAAGGACCTTCGGCCATTCCTCTTCAAAATGTTCATTTTCCAGAACCTTGTAACCCAATCTGGTAGAGAACACCCCTGAACTCGCTGCACACCAGCTAAGAGAATCACTTTCCCCTAAAAAAGAGATAAACCTTTTCCCCAGTTCTTCTAATACAAGAGCTCTTGTCCCTCCAACCATTTCAAAAAATTTCCATTCGAATTCCCACCTTCCCTGAGCTCTACTCAAGATTACATAATCAACCACTCTTTCACCATAAGCCATTGACGATAATTGGATTTCTTCTTCAACGTTCAGCAATGAATCCATCGTAGGATAACCATTCCACGAATCATGCCAGAAAGATGCCTTCGACCCATCTTTAATTATCCAAGAGAGATGATCTGTTATTAACTTCCTGTTCCTTAGCACAAAATTCCACATAGTTGACCCTCTTTGTGGATTGGCAATTGTAAATATCCGATCAGGCTCAGCCGAATCTAAATACTTTTCTTGAAGAATTTTTTCCTAGAAAGACTCAAGATTTTTGTAAAGCCTCCATGCCAATTTTTCCCCAAAAGTCTCATTATGCAGCCTGAAATCCTTGATTCCCACTCCACCCACCTCCTTTGGTTTCATAAGAGAATCCCAACCAAGAAGAGGGATACAATCCCTAGCCTATGGCCCATCCCACACTAACTTCCTTCGGCATTTCCAAGCATGCCATCATATACATTGGAATTGCTGCTAGCACCACTTTGACCATTGTGAGACACCCAACATATGTGAGCCACCACCCTTTCCAGGAGTTAGCCTTTGAATTACATTTATTAACAGTCTCCTCCCATAGGCTCGTCTTGATCTAACCCGCAAACAATGGAACCCTGAGATAATTTGAAGGTAAACTTTCTTTTTTGAAGCCTGGGATAGTTTGAATATGCCACTGCAACACTTTCCTCGTATTAAAGAAAAAAACACTTGATTTTTCAACATTTACTTTTTGCCCTGCTTCCTTTTCGAACACCTCAATCACCTCCTTCATTTCCTTAGCTTCTTCTACTGAAGCTTTTCCTAAGAAAAGCATATCATCTGCAAAAAATTGGTGCAATACAGCTGGAACCTTTTGAGCAATCTCCACCCCACACCACCTTCCACTTCTTACCTTGTTCATAATGAGCCTGCTCAACGGTTCCATCATAATTGCAAAGAGGAAAGGTGAGATTGGATCTCCCTATCTTAACCCTCTTGCACCACAAAAAAATCCACAGGTAGTGCCATTTATTAGGACCGAGTATCTCGGCAATGAGATACAACAAAACACCCACCTTAGTCACTTCTGACTGAAACCCATGCACTCCATTACCTTGATCAAGGCACGCCATTGAACCCTATCATAGGATTTACTTAAATCCAATTTCACCATCATTCCTTCTTTATTTAGTTTCTTTAGAGAATGAACTGCTTCATGAGCCACAATGATGCTATCAATAATGTTATGACCTGGAACAAAGCCACTTTGTTCCTGATACACCACCTTCGGTAGAATAATTTTCAAATGGTTTGCCATTACCTTTGTGATTATTTTATAAATTGTGTTACATAGCGAAATGGGCCTGAAGTCAGCAAAAATTTCACAAACATCTTTCTTCGGGATTAGTGCTATATTTTTGTTGTTGAGATCCTTCAACAAAGTTGTTTTCCTTCGCAATTCCTCCACCACCCCTACCACATCCGCACCAAGAAACTCCCAACACTCTTGATAAAAAAGGGCACTGAAGCCATCCGGCCCTAGCAATTTCTCTGGTTCAAATTCAAATACCACCTTTTAAACTTCATCTAAAGACACCTTTGCTTCCAACATTACATTATCATCCTGGGAAACCACCCTTTGAATACCTTCGAGCATACACTAGGATATATTTTATTCTAGCCACGCACCTCCCAACAAATTTTGTAAATAAGCAACACCAATGTGCTGAACCTCCTCCTCAGATTGGTATAAAGAGCCATTTTCATCTTTAATCATGCTTATTCTATTCCAACTCTGCTTGATCTTGGATGAAAGATGGAAAAATTTATTATTTAGATCACCTTCTTTTAACCATGACTCACGTGATTTCGCCCTCCAATAACATTCCTCTCGGGCTAGTACTTCACTTTAGTCTTCAAGCAGTTTCTTCTCTTCCTCAAACACTCTAATTGTCATTCCATCTCTTATTACTTTATCACCAAGAGATTCTAGTTCGCATTCCAACCTTTCTTTTTTTGCAAAAACATTTTTGAAGACATCTCTATTCCATTGCTTCATTTTTTCCTTCATCCTGATTATTTTTTTGTGAAAAACAAACATTTTCATCCCACTCCAATGAATAGGCTCGATCCACCAGGCTTTCATTTGATCCATCAACCCCTCCTTTCTCAACCACATTTTTTGAAATTTGAAATTTCCTTTTCTTGAACTTTTCTCTGATGCCAGCTGCAATTCCACCGGGAAATGATCTGATATGAAGATTGGCCTAACCAAAAACTTCGGAGGATTACCAACTTGTAGCCAGTCTTCAGAAACTAGAAATTTATCTAGTCTCTCTGCAATGTTAGTAAAGCCTGATCTCCTATTATTCCATGTAAAAACACCATTTGTTGTCTTTATATCAATTAAATTGGACGAAACCACGAAAGAAGCAAAGTATTTCCGGGCCTAAGAGACTTTCCTACTACCTCTGCTCTTTTCATTCAAGCTAAAAATTGCATTAAAGTCCCCCCCAACAATCATATTAACTTAATTAATTTCTTTTAGTAGAGCCTCCCAAAGAAATTTTTTATCTTCAGTTTTAATGGACCCATAGACATTTAATAAATTGAAAACTTTCCTATCAGTTAAGATTGTTACCTTAGCTTTCATCCAGCAATGACTTTTTGCAGAAATCTCTACTTCTATGCAATTTGGATTCCACATAATTCCAAGACCGCCTGCTGGATCCTCCACCTCCATGAAGGCACCTTTCCAATTTTTACAGGCTTTCAGGAAGGAATCTACTTCATTTACACCCTGTTTTGTTTCTTGCAAAAGAACTACTTCTACATTTTGAACTTCCAACTAGCGTTTAACCAGTCGCCTCTTGTTAGGGGCATTTAAACCCCTAACGTTCCAGATGAGGATCCTCATTTCTGTCTAAGGGAGGGACATCCTCCCTTGGATCTCGTCATGTATGTCCTAATGGATGATTGGTTACTTTTTTGGGCCTCTTCTTCACATTTTTGTTTCAATGATTTCGTCCCAACTTTAGAGGATGATGCTTTTGTTGTTTGATAAATATGGCGATCTTCGAAGATATCCAAAGTATCCTCCTCTCTACTATTGACTGTAAAGCCATTGTCTGAGAGAGAATCCTCCAATTATTCATTATGCATTGGGTATTCCAGTAATAGTGGTGATACTTTCAGACTTATTTCTCCCTCTTCCAACTTCTCATCAGAACCTGGAAAAACCATTTGTAACAGAATGAAAAAAGCCAAATTTGTATTTCCTTCTAGGAAAGAACTTTTTTCTCTATCATTTTTTGCCTCAACTTCTTCCCTTTTTGGATTTTGCTACACTTTTTTTTTCCACATTCTTCTTTCTTGCCTCGGAAAAATCTTACAGTTTTCCTTAGAATGATTCCGCCTTCTACACTTCAAACAGAAATAAACCAGCTTTTCAATTTCTAACTATTGCTTCCAGGGCTCCCCTTCATTTTACAGGGTTATTTCTTTGGGAATTTCCTGTATTGATATTATCTTCAATCTTGCGTAGATCATATATTCACCATTTCTCATGTCAACATCTAGAACATGCCCCAGCGAGTTCCTGATTTGTTTTAAACAATTGCCTGACCAATACTCAAATGGAAAATTATAAAGCCTTATCCAAACTAGGCCTTCCGAAGGGTTAAAATCTAAAGGATTAAATTTTCTTCTCCATTTTTGCATGAACAAGAAAGAATTACCATTTTGCCAAATATCCTTTTCGAGCACTTCATTTCTTATTGATTCCTCCTTGAAAACAACCACAAAGAAATTCTTAGGCATGAAGTTGATGACCGGTTCTCCCGACCAGTTTTTCAAGCACTTCATTTCTTATTGATTCCTCCTTGAAAACAACCACAAAGAAATTCTTAGGCATGAAGTTGATGACTAGTTCTCCCAACCATTTTTTCGTTACCCATTATGCAATCTCTTTCCCTTATTGCCTCTTTCCCAAGAAATGGGCAATAACTGCCAAAATCTTAAAATGCTCTACAACATCTACCACCGTGCTTGTGACATCAATTACTTGACAATGGCACCCCTGCAGAAACACTCCTGGATTTACTTCCGCTTTACCTTCTTCGTTCGCCTACACTCCCTTATCAGAGCGTTCCTCCATTTTCCTATCCTGGTCCTATCATTAACTATAAAATTTCTTTTATAATTTAAATAATTTACATTAAATAAAATTACCAAAAAATTAATAAAGAAAAATTCTTGGTAATTTTTTTTCTAAATAGAATTCAATAACTTTTTTTTTGTTAGAATTTTGTAAAATTAAATAATATTTTTTTGTGAAATTTAAATAATATTTTTAAAGTACAAAGTAAGTTAGATTTCAATGAAATTAAATAACATTTTAACTAAAATTTTCAACGAGTTTAAAAAAATCTCAATCTTAAACAAAATTTCTAAGTATAAAATAAAGTTCTTTCTATATTTAAAAAACAAAAAATGAATTAAGGTCCATTGTAAGGAAAAAACTTACCTATAATGCAATGGCTGAAAATCCCTCTTTGTTGAACCAAGTTCTTCAATTCTTTCAAGTCTTTGTGCTTTTGTAACAAGAAAAGAAACCTTTCCTACTCTCTATCTTTCTTTTATAAATTACTATTCTACGAATGCAAGAAAAATAAACAAGATGATAAATAATGACTATCAAGGATTCTAAACTTTATCATGCCTTTGAAAGAGGTTAGGGAGACATATTTATAGAAAATGAATGTAGATTTGATGGTCAAGATTTGATGAAAAAAATCAGTAGTCAAGTTTGAATAAGCGAAGAGGAAAGTTTGCATTCTAACTCATGAGAGGATAATAATGAATTTTTAATCTAAAAGATGGATAATTGTGCACACGATGTTTCCCTCTTTACATGCAACTTTAAAAATGAAGTTTCCAAAAAGAAGAGCAATTAGTTGATAATGGAAAGATTTAAATTCCAAAATGAGTGGAGTTAACTAAAGTGTTATCTTGAAAGAAAAATAGAAAGTTAAGTGGAGAATATGGAAACTTTTTAAATAAAATAAAATTCATTTATTGATTTCCAAAATAAAATTTTGTATCTAAAGTTTTATTTTATTTATTTATTTATTTTAGGATGATTATTTGATTTTCTTAATAATTTAAATGATAACCTTTAAATTTATTTTTCCTCAAGTTCTAATTCCACACTATAATAATACTAGAATTACTATCAAACCAACCTAACTTAATAAACAAGATTTTCTTTTCAATTGCTATAGAAAGAGGGTTGTGACATCAATAAGTTTTCAAGGTCTTTTGCATTGTTCTATTGAGTTACAATTTTGTTTTGCGGATTTTTTCCAAGTTGTGTCAACTTTTAGGTGACTTAGCCCAATGGATAAGCCTAGGCAACTGGTTTGATGTTTAGCAGGCAAACATATAACATATGTCACCAAAAAATGTTACCTATTTTCACTAATAGCTCAATCAGCCAGAGCTTTTGTGATTTTCAAATGAAAAGAAAGGTACATTTTTATTTCTACTACATTGCATTCATGTGCATAAATAAAATCAGAATATTACATTACTAGATTGCATTTATGTAGATGCATATAATGTAGAAAAGATTGCACAATATTTTCATGAAAATTAATCTTTATTGATAATGTAAAAAGATAATGTCTCATACAAGCTGTGAGACTGACTATTTCAATGCAAATAAAAGAAAAGCTCTACATTTGCATAAAATAAATGCACATATAGAGAAGGGTGACCCGTCATTTCCTAAATGGCGAGTCTTGGTTGAGTATGTATTGCATCAACTTCAGTCCTTCACGTTTTTGCAACCTCCAGTGGTTGCTCTTTGCTACTCCTAGGTTCCCTGCATGAGTGAAATGAGGTTTGGTTAGAGAAATGAAAGATCACTAATCTATATATCTGCAAACATATAGCTTGACCTTCATCTGCATTAAAACAACTTACTATTGATGTCCAGGAAAATAAACAACATAATCAAACACATCCATCATATACTTAGTTTCTATCTAACATGTTTGCTTCTTGTGCAGGTATAGGTGAAATCCTTGTTTCTATTTTGATTCATCTGATTTAAGCATGTGGGATGAAATGTGGTTCCCACAAGGGTTGATCCCAACATGCTATCTTTTTGTGCTTTAAAGAGGCATAGAAAGGTAATCCATCTCCTTATGGTTCACTTAGCCAAGCACACATCATTTGTGATAGTGGCATATTATTCACTATCATAAGTGACATATACTTTCTCAAGGAAACCATAAAGGATGAATTCAATTTCTTGCATCAAAATAGATTACAAAAATGCATTAATGTGTTAATCCATGAAAGTACCATATAAAACATGTACCATCACATCAGGAGCTATCATGAGCTATAAAGAGAGTCTATGGTTAAGTGAAAGGAAATGAGACTCCTAGAGACACAACAATGTATTTTTTGTCCTAAAGATCAAAGCATGAAAATAGGTAAGATCATAGTGCAAAAGGAAAAGCTTGGAATGCACAGTATAGAGCCAATAGGTGTGACAGTGATGTGGAGGAAAGCACAAATCCAAAGCACCACTAAAAACTGTCTGATAAATTATGATAAATCCCTTGTCAATATTTATTGCTATCAAAGACCTTTAAACATGAAATGAGCATTTTTTCAAGAGAGTTTTGCTAGAAACATTGTGAAAGTTTAACGACACTACAAAGGAGCAGTGACCTTCTAAGGGAAGCAAGCTTAAGAACACAATGATAATAATGATACTGCTATAATATTGAAAGATAGTCATTTGTTCCTATTGTTCATGTGAATGGTGGGTCTAGACCTGCACAAACACAAACAAACAACACAATATTAGTCCTTTATGCAAGTTAAAACCATCATTCCCCATAAGATTCATTTGTACCATGAAAACAAGAAATAAAGTGAAGAACACAAATAAAAGGCTATTAAATCCTATTCAAATGTTCAAACTGTCAATCCCATGGGGGAATTGGTGCTATTTTGATGTGGAAAATAGCCCTTTCCCAATTCCTTGCAAGCTTGAAGATGATCAATGGTGCTCCATGATAAATGTTTCCATAACCTAGCTATGAAATTGATGAAAACTATGAAACTTAGATGAAAATGGATGAAATTTCTAAAAGTATGAAGATAATGATGTTGCATAAAGTTGTGGATCCCAAATTAGTAAATGGGCCTTCTATTTATAGAAGAGAAAGATGGAATATTGAGCCAAAAGGATGAATGTGGGAGAAAACATCAACCAATAGCATAATGTCATTTGTCAACATGTGAGTGGATAGAGGTGGAGCACATTTTGATGAATGTGCACATTAATGCTATTGTGTGGATATTTGAACTTGGAGAAGTGATATGTTGGAGGGAAAAGAAAGGCTCGAGTTAAAGCCACTTGGATCAAGAAAAAGGACATGTAACAGGCCTTTAATGCCTTGTTGGATAGACAAGTCCTTTTTGGGGGAGAATTCAAATTTGAGGAATATTCCAACATTATGCCTTTTTGAATGAAAATGGAGGATTTAATAAATCAATAAATTGATTTACTTGCACAAGCTGCAAAATCTAGAGGATTTGATGGATTAGTGTTAGGATTAATCATGATTTGATTAACTTAGATGAAGATTAGCTGATTTGACATTTTGACTTAGATTTTTAGATTTAAATAAATCAAAATGAGAGGAATAATGAATATTAGAATTAATTAAATAAAGTTGGATTGATTTAATTAAAAGGGGATGGTGTTAGATTTAAATCAAATAAAGATTAATTCATTTAATTTAAAGGGAATGAATTTAGAACTTAATTAAATAAAATGAATTATTTAATTAAAAGAGGGATATAGGATTAATTAAACAAAATGATTTATTTAATTAATAGAAGATAATTATTTAATTAGATAAAACTGATTTATTTAATTAAAAGATGAAATGTGATGAATTTAATCAAATAAAGGTTATTCAATTAAATGGTTAGCAAAGGAGATGATTCAGGATGAATTGGTGTTAGTAAATCAAGATTAGGTGCATGAGATCAATCAGTATATTTTATGTGTCTAAATTTTCCCCTCTTTGAAGCAAAGTACCTGTTGCACTAGTTCAAATAATTAACTTGTCGAGATCAAAATTCAAAAAAATTCTAATTTTTTTTGGATGCCCCACTACTACCCCAAAAAAAATAATTATGTTGGTATACTACCCCCTTGAGAGATCAGACGAAAATTTGAATTTTTGGGTGATCTTGTGAAAAAAGAGGCCAAGGTGCCCAACAGGTCCAGAAAGGCTCTCGGATGCCAAAAACGTGGAAAAAGGATGCAAAACAAGCCTCGATTGAGCAAAAAAGGGGTTGGGGGCACAAAACCCTAGCTTGGTGGCTAAACGGGGTAAAAAACCCCTAATTTTCATGCTTAAATAGCCCTCAAGGGGTCACTTTCAATTCATTTGCACACTCATCCTTTAGAAATTTCTTGACTTTGAGCCCTGAACTTCATGCAAGATGGTGCAAAGAGTGCTTCCCCGACACATCTCTGAGTGAGTACGAGTCTACCAGTGACTTCCAAGCATAGGACCACCAGTATGTGACCCTAACCCATTGTGTTTTTATTTTTGTGTGCATTTATTAGGCTTAGAAATTCAAACTAGTCCAACGATGTAGTTTGGCACCGTTGAAAGGGTAGAATTGGTGTCACTCAGCCTTAAACAACCCCACTATTGCAATTTATGACGTTGCATCATAGTTAGAGATTTAGGGGTCAAACTCCAAATGGTGCCGCATATGCAAATGGCACCATCACGAGTTAGTTAGGATTCTAGGGTTTTGGGTCAAACAGATGCACAGTCAAACAACAACACCGTAGAAAAGTTTGTGATTTGGGGACTCTAGCGGCACAGTTTGGAGTTTCCAAATAGTGACACTCTTTTTGTTTCGGTCACAAAAAATTCAAACAAGATCTTTATTTTTTACGAAACTTGACGTTGTAGCCTTATTGGGTGCAGGAGGACAAAGAGCCCGTACATTCACGTGAGCACCGATCCCCAATTCTTAGTAGATTGTCCTCATTGCATGAGTTACTTCAGGAGCACCTTGGAGCAATATGTCTATGGTATTTCGCGTATGCACCTACTATTAGGAAAACTTGGGTATGATGACCACGATAGCCGAGCGATGGCACAACAAGACATCGTCATTTCACTTTCCCATCGGTGAGGTGACCGTCACACTAGAGGACATCTAGCGGATTCTTTGATTTCCCATCCACATAGAGAGGGTCCTTTATGACATGTACACGAAAATGGATGCATGCTATGAGATTATCAGGCTAGATAAGCTTGTCTTTTCCAAGGGCCAGATCAAGCTTGAGTGTTACAGAGGTCGGGTGTTCACCTTCCGATTTATTGTCAGAACAATTATGTCAAGACTTGTTGCTCCAGATCAGTGGGGTAGGTATTTTAGCTCAGGATGGGGTCTAGCTTGGGAGTGGATTCTCTTTAGGAGATGATGCTTTGCATGGGGACCAGTGATGTTGGCATCACTTTATCATGATTTGCACGAGTTTGCGTACTACAACAACATAGCTATGGAAGTCGGGATCACACTTCTTCATATCTAGGTCCAAGAGCACATTGTCATGCTCCACCTGCAAGTTACAGTAGTTTATGTGGAGCCTTACAACCCAGCAGTCTGGCGGTATAGGGGTGTTATGACATTTACTGACACAAATTTGGTTGGCATCCCTCACTAGAGGAGGGTGATTGATGAGATGACCACATTCACATGGAAACCTTGGTTAGGGATTCTCACATGGTATGATGATGTACAACAAATTTTTTATGCAAGGTAGGACAATTTGATGTAGGGAAAAGAGCATACGATGATTGAGTGCTACTTTCCAAATCAAGTAGCTAGGCAGTTTGGTGACATTCAGGATAGGTCAGATGACCAGTATGTGGCCATTTTTTCTCGAACTACTAGGGAGATGACATGGGGTCATACGATCCCACCAAAGGATGTAGTTGATTCATTTAGGATATTAGTAGCTAGGTTGTTGGCATATGATTAGGGGCAGCCAGACCTAGGGACCACATAGGTATACATTGACTGGTTCAAGCCACCAGTTCAATTGACAATGCTAGGGATAGTCCTTCCGTGGTACATATCCCAAGGCTAGAAAATAGAGTAGGGGTGGGGGTGAGGGTGAGGAGGATGAGGAGACAAAGATGGAGATAGAGATGGAGGAGGAGGCAGACCACCTCCAAACTAGTGAGGGAAAAGAGATGGGCACTAGCAGAGGGATGCCCCTAGGGACCAATAGTAGCCGCCCTAGAGGGATCAACCACTGCCACCACTACCACCACCACCTTAGCCAGATTAGAGGGATGCACTTATTCAGCAACTTCAGGCATAGGTTGCAACATTGACGGTGGAGAGGGACCAGGCCTGATTGCAGGTCCAAGCCCTCATAGTGGAGTGAGATCAGGCTATATAGTAGCGGCAGGCTACAAAGTTGCAGCTGGAACAAGAGGTGGGTCAATGCCAATAGCTAGAGAGCATGGCAGCCATAGCATAGGGAAAGATAGACCCAACATGGATGTACTAGGAGGTAGTGAGAGAGGCAGAGTGCTATAGAGTACATTATCGACAGGTAGTGCCTCCAGCGGCTCAAGTTCCAAACTTCTCACAATAGACAAGATTAGCCTGAGAGGCAGGCAAGTGAGGGGAGCAGCCATCAAGGATAGCTCCCATTTTTTATCAGCAACACTATTCTTTTTTAGATCCACAGGCTCCATTTTTTATAGCCTTGTGGGCATTGATTGATACATACACATTTGATTCTCATTCTTTGTACCATGTTAGTTACATTATTGATATATATGATATGATTCAATTTGATTATGAGATGTTTTCTATTCTATTTATGCATGACAGATGGATGTATTTATTTTTCTATATGCGATGTGATGACATGATGAAGACTCTATTTTATGTGATGTGATGTATGTATGATTCTATATTATGTGCTGTGATGCAGTGATTATGCAGATGTTTATGAATGGATGCATTTTTTATGATGATGATGTATAAATGATATGGATGCAAATGTAAATGATATGCCTAGACTAATAGATCTATATTATGCACCTAATGGATGATGATGTATGTTATGATCATGAGATGTATGACATATTCCTTTTCTTTTTTAGTATCTTTTTTATGTATGATATGATGATGTGTATATGGATGACATGATGCTTTTATGATTTTTGCAATGGATGATATGATGATGCTTTTATGATGATGTAATGGATGAAAATGTATGGTTTATGAGATTCTTAGAATAACCAATCTATATTATGCAATGAGGAGATTGTTGGAATCAAGGAACATTGAGAGGGGGCGAATCAATGTTCTACAATTTTTAAATTTATTAATCTGATCTTTAAAGCACTTATAACTTTGAACTAGAAGAATGATGCATGAACACAAAACAAGCAACCATAACACCATAACACAAGGATTATTTACGTGGAAACCCTATTAGGGGAAAAACCACGATGGAGTTCAATCCACAATATGATCTGAGTATACTCAAATAATTGTTTGCAAAAGGAATGGACATGCATTCAAGCACATTGCCTAGAGCTCACTGCTCAAATACAAAAGAAAGAATCACTATCTTATAGAAGCATTTGAATAACATCCAAAAGATTTGAACTAATAAAATAGTATTTTTTAATGCTTGATTTCAGTTCCAATTAATCACATCAATCACTTTCTTGACCTTATGTCTAATTTTTCTCTTCTGCTATGTTTGCTTTAATTTGTATCACAAATCCTTTTTTTCCCAAGTGAAACTCTACACAATCACTCTACAATCCTTCTGAATTTCATACACACCAACACACTTCATACATCTATCAAAATGATATAAGTGATATCTTATATATGTCTGCAACTAAGGATTTAATCAACCACATGTCGGCTTCAACAAAATAGAAAATATTTACAAATTGTCGATTCAATCCACAAATAATTTTCAATGCACACAAACCAAAGTTGGCCACAACATAGTGAGGACCCAAATCAACATGCTCAAACACAAAAACACTTAAACAATTACTCCTCAAATATCCACAACATGCCCCATTCACTTAGTCAGATTTCTTTCATTGTTAAACATAAAATCAATCAACCAGATCTTCTAACTTGCACAAAAATTGATATGAGGCTCTAAGATTCAAGGATAACATAGATCATACATCAAAAAAATTTCCCTGAGATCCACAACTCAAAATTATAATAGAGAATTGCATACGAATTGATGAACACAATTCTGTTAGATGCTATGTTCCAGCTTGACAGACAATCACTGATCTTCAATCTAACTTCCAGTACGATCAAATGCTGGCATGTAGATCGAATCACTAACTAGGGTTTCCATCAATGACAACACCGGATGAATTTTGTAGTGTCTCTTTCCAACAATCTCCCCCTTTGGCATTGATGGCAACACTTAGTGAAAAATGACTGAGTGTCAAATTAGTACCAACATGAATACACTGCCAATTTTCAAAAATTCAAAACTCAAATCGCCCTAAGATGATTAAGGAATTTTTCACTGTCCCATACTCCCCCTCTGATATCAATGAAAAAGATAGGAAATACACATACCAAAAATATAAAAAATGCTATAAGAATGCTTCACTAATGTACATAAACTTGAATATGTCTGCAAAATTACTCTTCAATAGGCTTAAGCTAGTATCCCAACTCTTTTTGAGACTCTCAAAGATAGTCATGTGACCAAAAAATAAGTAAGATTACATCTCTAATGATTCTAGGTTCACCGGATCACTGACCTCCATAGCATCTTGTGCTTCCTTCAATGCACTAAGCATTGTCTCCATCTTAGGATCAATCAATCCTCTGCGCTCACAAACACTTTCAACAATTATGTCTTCTTCATGCTTCAAACTTTTTATTTTTTCAAGCAGGGATATGACTTGACCTTCTTTCTTTCCAACATAAATGGTTAGAGGATCAAATGCTTGAGAGATATCTACTAATTGTTTCTCATATTCCTTCATTTTATTTTCAGTGTCCTCAATGAACTTAGACAATGATAAGCATGACTTATAAATGTTTCCACCTTTAGAAAAAGTACCTTGAATATTGTTCACAAAGGTAGCTAACAAATATTTATCATTTGCAATCACCCCCTTCAACCTACTAAACCTTTTAGCATCAAAATCCTTTTGAACCTTATCCATAGCTGATTTTTCAAGTGACTCAAAGTGAGTACTTACAGAATTAACAAGCTTCTTCAGCTGATTGGATGGAGAATCGAATGAATCCTTGACATATGAAGGAATTATCTTCTCCAAGATACCAGATGCAAGATTTGGCAGCTCACTATCTTCAATATGAGATTTCAGAATCTCCTCCCTTGCCTTTTCCTGAGAAAATGATACAACTTTCAGTTTCTCAATGGGAGATAAAGTAGCCAAATTGATAGGACCTTTAATCAATTCAGGATCAAACTCCTCCTATTGTTCTTCTAAAAAATCCTTCACTGCCTTAGCAATGTCTCTTGCTTCCACTAGAATCTCCTTTACTTTAGTCTTCTTTTCTTCAATCATTGATTCTTCGAGAATCTCTTTTTCTTCAACCGAAACAACTTTAGGAGCTTTAGTCTCCATAGGAATTTCAGCTTCTTGCATGTCAAGAGGATTCAAAGTATCCTCAAATTTGTCCTCTTCAATTCCCATACTAGATGGAACATTTTCAACATGCACTTCTTCAAAAACAACATTGTATCTATTTTTTAATAGAATTTCCTTTAGGATTTTCTCAGTATCTTTTGTAACTTCTTCAGTCTATCCAATCATCAACTTGTTCACCCTTGTCTTTCTCTTAAAATCCCTTTTAGCTTCATTTAGAATATTCTTCATCTCTTCTAAAGACATCACCAGACACAGATTGAAAAGTATCCATTCTCTCATTTTCTCTTCTTTAGTTATTGCATTCACTCTCTTCATTTCTAAAACTTCATATAGCCCTTTAGGCAACTCAGACATTATTTCAATGAGAGTCATATTGAAATTGTTTAAATACTTTATTGTGGCTTCCTCAAGAATTGTTTGACCAACACTATCAAATTTTTCATACCATTCACAATGTGGCCTAAGATTACCATCCTTAATCAAGGATTTTTCCACTTCCTCTAAAAACATACTTGATTTGTTAGTTTTCATCTTTTTTTTTGCTTTCTCTTCATTGGAGGGCTTGTCCTTAGAGACTTTAGATGCTTTTGAGCCCTTTTTCTTGATTTCTCTTACATCTTCACCAGATTAAGTTTCTTCATCTTCAGAAACAACAACATAGACTCTTGTATTCTTGTCCTTCTTCCTCTTTCCTTCTCTACCAGATGTCTTGACTTGAGCTTTCACAGGGCTTGACTTCTTTGTAGGATCAGATGAGAGAGCAAAGCTAATTGTGGATCTAGATCTAGAAGAGGATTTTTTTGGACTAGCAAACTTGGTTCTAGCTGACTCTCCTACTTTAGCTTGTTCTCTTTTCCTCCTAGCTTCCCTCACAACTTCAACTGATATCCCCATCCTTTTTGCAAAAGCTTCAACTTCCTTTCTTACTTTCTAGACTATCATTGGCTTCTTCAATTGTGTATGAAATTCCATATTCTTTTCCTCAAACGTGCCAAATATTTCTTCTGTCAGATCCTGAGGTTTACTTAGCAAGTGTTGAGCATATAGCTCTAAAATGTTTTCTTCAACCTCATAACCCATAGGCATTATCCACACTATTCTAAGTTCAATAGCTTCCATCAAACATTGATCAATACCAACCGTGAAGAAAATTTTATCCTTATACTTCTCCACAATAGATGTAGGAATCCTTTCCCTAGCTTGCATTTCATTATGAAAGTTCTTGAAATAACCCCAGATAGTAGTTTTTCTAGCTTTACTATCACCAATTCCATACAAGATGTGTCTAGTTTGAATAGTTATCAGTTTATCACCTTGCCATTGAACTTTTCCAACTCCTAGAACTTCATGCATTGAATAAAAGAACAAACACAATAGAAGATTACCATACTTGAAATAATTCATTCTATCCTTCTTTATTTTTCCAAAATTCTCCATTAACTAGCTCCAGAGTAACTCACATAGGTCATAATCTACATTTCCTTTGACCATTTGATATGCAACATAGATTGATGTACCAGATATAGAATTGTCCTGGTTGGAGTGATAGATTTTGTAACCAATGACCATAGAGGAAAATATAACATCCACTTCACTACTATCATCAATTTTCATAGCTCTCTTATCGACCACTGAACTGGTTGCATTTGTGATTGTTTGATTCTTCACAACTTTCAATGTGGGCAACCCACCACTTGAATTTAAACCAGTAACAATCCTTATGGCTTCATTTTTAATCTTAAAAAGTTGACTTAACCACATAAACTCGGCATGCACTCGACTCAATATATACCAAACCCATTTGTTCTCTTCAAATATAGGAAATTTCACAATCTGAGTGAATTTCTTCTCCTCCAAAGTCTTAAATTCAGGTTTTACATGGAGATCTTCTCCCACAATGTGATTGGAGTACAAATTTTGCAACTAGGAGCTTCCTAACTCTTCAACATTTGCATGAATGTATGCCCTAATATCTTCGATATGCAAAAATCCATACAATATGGAGGAAAATGGACCTAAAGGTTTTGTTTCGATGGATTTAAATGGGTTTCATTTTAATTTCAAATGGGGCCTATCCTTGATATCCACAACCAATAGAGCAACCATTTCCAAAATTTTCAAATTCACAAGTTTTTGAATAAATACCTTTTTTTGGATTAGGGTTTTGATTGTCGAATCACCTTCAAACTTGAATCTTCACCAAAATTTTCCAAAGTTCACTTTAGAGCTCTCCAACCTTCTTCTTGAAATGCAATGTGACAAATGAGAGATAAAAATGACTTTTTATCATTCGTGCACCTAACCTTTTTCATCACAGTAAATGCTTTTACCCTAGGTCTTTCAGATACCCTATTTTAATGGGCTGTAAAAGAAAATTCTTCTATGGACCTTCAATTTTGCATAAATTCTCTACACAGGACATTCCAAAACATTTTCACATCACTAATGCAATCATTGCAATCTACCACATTCTAGTTCCAACTACTGATAGAGGATTTAAAATATTTTCTTGAGAACTCCCCCTAGGCCAGAGGCCTTAAACTAATTCTCAGATGAATTTCCAAAACTTGGTTCTAGTGTGGAATCATTTCCTACATCAGAAGGACACTTCTTCACCCATATCTTCATTTTCTTCCTAATCTCATCTTTCGTAACTTTTCTTTTTCCCTTTTCATCCTTTTGCATACATGTTTTTCCTTTGATTTACCAGACCCTTTTTGCTTCTACAAAATCTAGCAATGTGACCAGATTTGTTACAATTATAGCACACAAAATTTCTTTGTCTAGACCAATTATTCCATTGATTTTATCTTGATTTGTATTGGTTAGAAATATGGGAAAATATATTGCATGTATAACATTTGACATCTCTATTGAAAAAGTTGTTTGACATATTTTTGCATTCAACTGACTTATGACCATACTTATTGCAATTAAAGCATTGATCAGAGAATGATGGATCACTTGGATTCATTCTACTTCTATATTGAGCCACCATATGACCAAATTTATTGCAAAAAAAATAGTAACCATTAAACCTCTGAGCATTAGGTTGTCTTACCGGATACCTTCTAGCTTTGTTCATATGATTTCCTTGCCTAAATCTCCTTTATCTAGATCCAGAGCTTTCTCCTTTTTCATATCCAAGACCTCGATTGTCACTTCTAGTCCTCTGAATTTTAATCATTTCATCAAGCTTGGTTGAGCTAATCTTGAACTTCTCCTTGAATTCATTTGTAGTATAAATTTCATCTTTGAGATCAACAATTTTCTTTTCAAGCTCTTCTTCATTATTTTTGGATTTTTCCAATTCAAGATCTAACTGATTGAATCCATCAGTAATTCAGTTGATTTCTTCATATTTCTCTCTCAAGGACTAAGCAATATTCTCTTCATTCTTCTTTTTGTCTTCAATCTCCCTGGTCATCCTCATCATAATAGATTCCATCTCATGCTTTAGAACTGCATTATCTCTGGAAAAAAATTCACATTCTTCTATCTTATCCTTTAGGGATTGACTTAGTTGTTCATCTTCAATGCTTTTACTCTCTTTCTGCTTGATCTAATCATAGAGTTCCCTTCTCTTCTCCCTAGACTTATTGATTTTATCTTTCAATGATTGAAAGAATTTTTTAGCATTCATGACATTTGCTTGCAATTCCCAAACTTCATATTTTGATTGATCAAGATCATCTAGGGCAACCAAAAGTTGTGTTTGAAGACTACTTAAATCCATTGAATCACTTTCCCAAATCTTCCCCAAGCTTTTAAACTTCTTTCAAGGAACTAGGCTCTGATACCAATTGTTGGAATCAAGAAACACTGAGAGGGGGGGTGAATTAATGTTCTACAATTTTTAATTGTATTAATCTAATCTTTAAAGCACTTATAACTTTGAACTAGAAGAATGATGCATGAAAAAAAAAGTGCAACCACAACACCATAACACAAGGATTTTTTACGTGGAAACCCTATTAGGGGAAAAACCACAGTATAGGTCAATCCACAATATGATCTGATTATACTCAAATAAGTGTTTACAAAAGGAATTCACATGAATTCAGGCAGACTGCCTAGAGCTCACTATTCAAATACAAAAGGAAGACTCTCTGCCTTACAAAAACATTTGGATAACATCCAAAAGATTTGAACTGAGAAAATAACATCTTGTAATTCCTGATTTTAGTTCCGGTTAAGAACATCAATCACTTTCTTGACCTTCTATCTAATTCTACTCTTCTACTATGTCCACTTTAATTCGCATCACAAATCCTTTTCTGCACAAGTGAAACTGTGCACAATCACTCTACAATCCTTCTAAATTTTGCAACACACACCAACACACTTCATACATCTATCAAAATAATATAAGTGATCTCTTATAAATATATCCACAACTAAGGATTTAATCAACCACATGTCGACTACAACAAAATAGAAAATATTTACAAATTGTCAGCTTGATCCATAAATAATTTTCAATGCACACCAACCAAAGTCTTCCACAGTATAGTGAGGACCCAAATCAACATGTTTGAACACAAAAAAACTTAAACAAGTACTCCTCAAATATCCACAACACGCCACATTCACTTAGTCAGCTTTCTTTCACTATTAAATAGAAAATGAATCAACCGGATCTTCTAACTTGCATACAAATTGATACAAGGCTCTAAGATTCAAGGATAACATAGATCATACATCGAAAAACCTTCCCTGAGATCCAAAAATCAAAATGATAATAGAGAATTGTATACAAATCAATGAAGACAATTATGTCGGATACTCTATTCTAGCTTGACAGATAATCATTGATCTTCATTTTGACTTCCAATATGATCAAATGTTGACATGCGGATCGAATCATTGACTAGGGTTTCCATCAATGAAAATACCAGATGAATTGTGTAGTGTCTCTTGCCAATAGAGATGCAATGTGAGATGATTAGTATTTCCTTTTATGATATGATATAGATGATATGTAGTATGTTGATGGTTTGTGGATGCAGGATGGATGCATTAGTGATGTTTTTGATCAATTGAAATGGTACCATGTTAGCACAAAGATGAAAAAATAAATAAAATCCCACAAGCCTACTTTATTAGAGATGATGATGATGATTATTTGCTTATCAGAAATTGGGATTTTAAAAGGGCTACTTACCTTATGTTTGATAGAACAAGTAGGTACAATGCATCAAGGTATAAAGAACTAGGATGGCGTTGCACCTAGTATTATGGACTTTGATTCAACTATCAGATAGGAGTACTCTTGTTCACCCCTAACATAAAAACCTTATTCAAAATGTAGTTAATATATTCCAAACATCTTAGACCAAAACATAGAAAGGAAAGCCTTCCTATGTGGTCAACGAGACACCTAAAACATCCTCCCTACAAACCAAACAAAGCACACATGACCAAGGTTATTTTACAAGAACATCCAACAAGCGCAACAGATAAAAAGATAATAATCATTGCCCCATTCCTTTCTCTCTAAATCCTTTTTCTTGGACATCATCGAGAGGTCATCAAAATCAGTGCAATAAGATAAGTTAAAAGACAAAGATCAAGAAAACAAACATGCTAATGTTCTTCATACCACTAGCCAAGACTAAACTACAATGATGCATGATGTTTATGTCCATTGTAGGAAGGATGCATCCTAGGACATGATGTTATTAGATGATTTGGGACAAAATGGGTGATGAGATATTAGTACCAAGAGTTGACCAACTTGTTTACTTACTGACCTAGAATTGAGACCCTGATGTTTGAGTTTTCACTTTTAACCTGCTAGACCTATTTCTGAATGTTTCACCAAAGGTTGAAGATGATGATTGATTTATTGTGAGTGGATGTTTATTGTGGGTGAAGGTGAGATGGGAAGGATGGATTTTTTCAAATATTTGAATGTTTTTGGTTTTTTTGAAATGTTATGAGGTTGGTTTTGGTATTTTTGAAATGTTTTACAAATGTTTTGATTTTCAAAATTTCCAATGTTTTGGGGTTTTTTGAGATTTTGACCAAGAGACTAACCTAAAGACCTATCCTAGGGCCCTTAGGGACTGATCAAATATTATCCTTTCCTACTTTATACACATAGAGACCATGTAGTTTGACTGACACAAACTCAATTATTAATGAGATATGAACAAATGGACTACCAGTTTATTATGATAGACTCCTAAAGGACTGACCTATTTGTCTCAAAGGATGATCAAAGATCAACCTTGCCTACATTCAGAGCTCAAAGATTTATAGTTCGACAAGATGACTCTACTTTTTGACATTTTTGACTGACTTTTTGACCTATTTTTGGGATTTTAATTTTTTTTGGATTTTCAGATTTTTTGAATGTTTTTTGGATTTTTTGATTTTGGGAAGACTTCAAGAATATACAAAAATCTGATCCAATGATAACATGCCCCCAGATTGGTGCAATATACTACTCCAATATAGGTAGGACAAACTGACCTTGGACATGAGTCGAGTAGTACTTGGATGGATCATGATAAGAACACAGGATCAAGCTATGATGTGAATGCAGATGGATGATGAAAGGATGTGATGGAAGTACGATAGATGAATGATGTAGAATAAGCTATTGGGATCATGATGGATGGAGAGTGCTTATTTACACAAGGAACTTGTTTTCTAGGTTTTCACCAAGGTACTTTCCAAAAGCACCACCAAAGTGGTTTTCACTAGAGGTCGATTTTTCTCTTTACTATTTTTAATCCCTTTTCTAGTTTTTTTTTATGGTTTTTTTTATTTTATTTTTGGATTTTTGGTTTTACACCTTGAAATATTAGGCATAATTTTTTTTGAGATGGGAGTTATTCATGGGCTCCTACAGAGGTTCCCCTTTAGGCGTTGATAGTTGATATGCCCCTAACTTGTAGCTTGCTATGATGATGAAGGGTCCCAACCAATTGGGTTCAAATTTTCCCTTGTCTAGATTTGGAACATTCTTCTAATTTTCCTTCAACACAAGCTCTACAACTTGAAAGGTCTGACTCCTAATCTTCTTGTTATAGCTCCACTTCAGATGGTTTTGGTAAACTTGCAAATGGTTTAAGGCATCCATGCACACTCATCCAATAGTTCCAACTCATTTAATCTTGACACCCAATATTCTTCATTTGTGATGATGTTTTGCAATGATATTCTCAAGGATGGGAGCGATCTCAATAGGGAGAATGGCTTTTGATTCATAGACTAGGGAGAAAGGGGCATCACCTGTTGGTGTGTAGATACTTGTTTGGTAGGCACATAGGGTGGGATTCAATTGTAGGTGTCAGTCACGACCAACGTCATTGATTATTTTCTTGAGGATTTTTAGGATGGTCTTATTGGTAGCTTCAACTTGACTGTTTCCCTAGGGGTAGTATGGAGTGGAAAAGCAATGTTGGATATTGAACTTTTGGCATAGATCTCAAACATCCTAGTTTTTGAAAGGTGTCTCGTTATCTGAGATAATGGATTGAGGGACCCTATAGTGGAAAATTAGGTAGTTCAAGATGAACTTTGATATCTGCTTTCCTATGATATAGGTCATGGGGATGGCTTCCACCAACTTTGTGAAGTACGTAGTGGCAGTGATGATGAACTTATGTCCACTGGATGAGGTGGGGGTGATTTTTCCGATGAGATTGAGCCCCCATTGTGAAAAGGGCCAAGGTGTAACTATTGGATGGAGCTCCTAAGTTGGTGCATGGATGAGATCCCCATATTGAAAATGCAAACACCTTTTGACATAATCATGAGCTTCCCTTTCTATTGTAGGTCAATAGTACCCAGTCCTCAACAATTTCTTAGCCAAGGTCATACCACTCAAATGTGAACCACAAATGTCATTATGTACCTTGATTAAATCAGTAAAAGCTTCCTCAGTGTTTAGGAAATGTAAAAGGGTTCCTTCAATGCTTCTATAGTATAGGGTATCTCCTAGGATGATGAAATAAGATGAATTCTTGACAAAGGCTCTTTTGAGGTTCGGGGTTATATCAGTAGGGAGGACTCCTATTCTCAAGTAGGTGTATATATCATGATACCAGGGATCACCAAGACCAACGATTTCACACGAAAAATTAGACTTTAGTACCTCAAATGCAAATACGAGAAGCTACTCTACAATGAATTATTTCTTTGGGATGTTGCTTGGGATATCCAATAGCAATCCAATTGTTTCCATGGTGTCTCCCACTTTGTTATTTGCTCTTGGTAGCTATTCAAATGTGATATAAATGAAGAATTCTTTGAGGCTTTCTACCAGCTTCTTGTATGGAGTCAACTTTTCATCCTTCATTTGATACTAATCATTAACCTAGTTGATTATGAGTTGTGAATCCCTGTAGACTTTAAGTGCCATGATCTACCATTGCACTGCAATTTTCAACCCTATGACAAGAGCCTCATATTTTGCAATGTTATTTGTGCAAGGGAATGAAAAATTGTATGATTTTGGTATGAAATCCCCTTGTGGAGTGATGAAGAAGATCCCTGCTCTTAACCCATGTTGTGTGTAGGATCCATCAAAGTACATTTTCTAGTGATCTACTACACTTAGGTTGAAGATTGATTCATTGGGAAATTCTAATAAAAGTGGGTTCTCTGAGTATATCGGTGCCTCTACTAGATGATCTACAATTGCATGTCCTTTAATGGCCTTGCATTCCACATACTCAATGTCGTGCTCTATCAAGATCATAACCCATTTAGCCATTTGTTCTGTGAGTGTTGCTTTAGAAAGTAGGTACTTGAGTGGGTTTATCTTTACATTGAGCTTTATCTAATGTGCTAGCATGTAATGTCTGAATTTTTGTGCAAAAAACATGACTTCCAAGAAATATTTCTCAATGGGTGTGTAGTTCAACTCGTGTCCCACAATGGTTTAGTTTATGTAATAAATAGCTCTCTCTTTCCCATTTTCATCGTGTTGTGCTAAGAGAGCACCGAGAGCTGTTGTTGTTGCCGATATGTACAGGATCAAAGGTTTTCCTTGAATTGGTAGTGTGAGTAAGTACTCCTTGATCTTATTGAAGGCATGATCACATTTCTTGTCCCATTTGTATGCTACACCCTTATGGAGTAGATTAGAATATGGGATAGCCTTGTTTGCTTGTTGTGTTATGAATTGGCAGATGGACTAGAGTCTTCCTTGTAGACCTCTTAGCTATTTCAATGTCTTCAGTTCCTCCATTTCAAGAATTTATTTGAATTTGGTGGGGTCTACCTTGATTCCTCTCATGGATACAATGTACCCTAGGAGCTTACCTGATTGTACCCTGAAGACACACTTTTTTGGATTTAGTTAGACCTTGTATTTTTCTAGCCAGTCAAAGATAGAGCTTAGAGCTATTATGTGATCCTGATGTTTCTTTGACTTAGCCAATATATCATCCACATAATCTTCCATAGTTTTATGAATCATATCATGAAATATTAGTTTCATTTCCCTCTGATAGGTAGCTCCTGCATTCTTTAACTCAAATGGCATCATATTCCATCAATATGTTCCCCATGGACAAGTGAAAGTTGTTTTGTGTTGGTCATCCTTTGCTATCATGATTTGATTACATCATGAGAACTCGTCCATTAATGATAGCATCTCATGTCCTACCATTATATTCATGAACATGTCAATGTTTGGAAGAGGGAATTCATCCTTGGGACATGCTTTGTTCAAATCTTTGAAGTTCGTGCAAATGCAAATTCCCCCAATGGGTTTTGAAATAGGTACAAGATTTGAGACCCACTCTAGATAATCAATCGGCCATATGAATCTTGCATCCAAGAGCTTTTGTAATTCCATCTTGAACAATAATGCAATTTGGGGATGCATCTTCCTTAGCTTTTGTCTTACTGGCTTTGCTTTAGGATATATAGCTAGGTGGTGAACCACAACCTTTGGATCAAGCCTAGGCATGTCGACATAGGTCCACACAAATTTTATCTTCCTTTCCTTTAGGAATGCAACTAGGAGTTCTTGCTCTTTTGTTAGAAGTGATTCAACATAGAAGGTGATAAATGGCATTTCCTTTGTTCCCAGGTTGACTAGATTGCACTTCTTTGCTAAGACCGTTGACTTCTCCTGATGAATGACACTAAGGGGAAGATTGAATCCTTCCTCCTCCGGTGCCTCAATGAGGTTTTCACCATTGGATGCATCCTTTATTTTTACTATTTTTGGGTCAAATAGTGCCACAGTGTGGTTTTCACTCAAAGACTTAGAGATTATTCTCAGATTTTCACTTTTGTGATTGAAGGATTCAATCATCTCCCCATAATAGGCATGTGTGTCTAGTATGATGTCAAACACAAATTTGTGATCTCTACATGGTATAGTATCCCATAATCACATGAATTCTGAGAGTGCCTCATCATTTTCAAATGTGTCCAAAATTGGTGGTCCTCGTTGGTTGTAATTGATGAGTTGGGGATAGACTAGGCTTATTTCATGGGTTTGGTCGTTGGCCTTAAAAGACAAGGTACTAATCATGAGTAGGGAGGAATCCTTGAAAAGCATGGGTAAGTCAATTATGGGATCCTCATCACTTCCTACATCGATTATGCCAAAGGTAAAGTTATCTATGATTCAACCTATGGATATTGGTAACTGAAGGGCAGATGTTGATAGTTGAGGGGGAGTTTTGACCTTTTTAACCAAGGAACCTTTTCCAAGTATGGTTACCTTCAGAGGGGTACATTTACGGCCAATATTTCTCATACGCTTCTTTAGAATGAGAGGTGATAGAATACCATTGTCATTTTGTCCTAGTTTCTTATTTCTATTATAGCCCATACCAAGCATCATATGTAGTCCTTTGTTGCTCTCATCCATGGGAATATCAGGAGTGGGCCTTTCATCTTGGTACAAAAAGCTTGGTATGTATGTTTCATCTACTCTTTCCTGACTTAGATCTCCCCAACATCCGAATCTAGATGGGTCTTCTTTGAAGGTTTGGGAGAATGTTTCAGTCGGTTGGGGTTGACCGTGAGATGTAGGAGATTGAGGTAACTCTTCTATTACGAAAGAACTTTTCTTCGTTTTATAATCCCCACACCCATTGCCTTGGATAATGACCTTTATTTTGGATATATCAAGAATGGTGGGTGTCTTTGTCTCAGAGGTGGAGGCCAAGGTAGTTGGGTTTACATATGGAGTTGTAGGGCCTTCATCGTTCTTTGGGACTTAGGGGATTTTATAGTATTTTTCTTTAAGGTTCTTGTAGTAATAAAAGGGATCAAGGTCACCATGGACTGTGACCTCTTGATTTTGATATGGGAATTTGACACATTGATGGAAAGTGGATGTGACAGCTTGCATCCCATGGATCCATGGATGCCCCAAGAGGATAAAATCAAGGTCAAGGACCTAACATGTGGTTTCCATGATGGCTAGCCCTACTTGAATAGGGAGTTGAATAGTGCCTTGAGATAATCTTTCCTGATCTTCATATGCTCTGATTGTGATACCTTTACCCTTTTCAATAGCATCCTCAGAGAATCCTAGATTCTTTATTAATTTGAGTGAATAGATATTTAGACCCACACCCCCATCCACCAAGACCCTTTTGAATTTTTTTTTGTGGATGAGGAATTCAAGATGGAGCACATGATTATGAGATGGTCGGGTGGGGTAGTATTGATCAAAAAAATTTAGGAGATTTGGGGTGGTGATGTGTCTGACCATAGCCTGGAAATGTTTAGCATCAAGATCCACGGAGATGGTGGATGAAGCCAATGCTTCCTCTAGGATTTTTCTATGTGCAGGTGATATCTTCAGTAACTGCATGATGGAGATCTCAGTGGGGTTTCTTTTCAACTAGTCCAAGAAATTGTAACCATTAGGAATGAATTTCGGATTTGAGGTGGATGCTCTAGGTGGCTATGATGACCGAACAATGGTAACTTTTCCACCGCATGTGGTGACTCCACAATTAGCTTTGGATCCCTTGATGTCAACAACAATGACCCATTGGTCTAGGGATGCAACAACATGATTGTACACATGGTTCACATTGGCATACTTTGTCTTTCCAAGGTTGTTCCCTTTGTTATGATTCAACATCGGATTCATGTATATTTTAAGGTCCTAATTTCTAGCTGGTTGTTCAACGTTTATGACTTTGTCATTGATGAGGTCTTGGATCAATTTTTTTAGCCTCATGCAATTGGTTGTTGTGTGCCCCTTGATTTTATGAAAATTGCAAAGGTGATTTTCATTGTACCATGGTAGTTTCACTTGGTGCTCTTGATAATTCTCATAAGTGGGAATTTTGATGAGATTCGCATTTACCAGTTTCTTCATGATCGATTCAATTGGTTCCCTAAGGGTAGTGTACTTTCTCTTGGGCGGATATTTGTTTCATAGGGGTGGTCCCCTTTGATTATTTAGATTGTTAACTTGATTTTTGGGTGGTTGTTGTGATATTGTGTTAGCTTGGGTATTGTTTTAGTTGTTGTTTTGTGGTTGTTTGTATGTTTGCATGTTTTGTTTTGGAACACTGATTATGAATTTGGCATCCACCACACCATCATTGGTGAAATTTTTGTTTGTCACCTATGTGTGAGGTTTTTCATTATAGCTAGTGGATGGGTGGTTATCTTGATGTTCTTGATATGTGGATGTCTCCCCTTGTGCAATAAGGGTTGTTCAATGTTTAGCACCTTGAGGATCAAATGGTTGTACGTGGTGATACATTTCATCTTAAGATGGAATGACAAGGTTTTCTCAAGATTGGAAATGATGGTGTAAATTTGTTGTTCCTCTGGCATGGTCCATTCGCTCCTATTGGTCTTGGATTACCATTGTTGCAGGAAGGAAGTGAATGATTCCCTCTTAGCTTTTTTAAGGGTAGATAGTTCCTCTAGACTCGCATCCATACCTATATTGAATGCATAGTTCTTTATGAATGCATCCATGATCTCTTGGAACTTTTTGATTCCCTGAGGAAGGTGAGAGAACCATTCCATGGCGGGGCCATCTAAGCTTTGAGGGAATAGCCACATAATATATGTATCATCATATGTGACCTCCATGCAATGTACTTGGAATTCCCTAATGTGATCTTCAAGGTTTCCCATCCCATGATAAGTGTCAAATTTAAGGATTTCAAACCCCTTTGGGAACGGTACCATCGTAAGGCTCTTGTCAAATGGATAGGGGCACAAATTTCTTGGTTTCTTCATTGTTTTCCCTAATTGGAGGTCTAGAACTTGCTGCGAGAGCAACTTGATTTGTGCCATCACATCATTTTGTGGATCGAGAGGCAAAGTGAACATGTTTTGAGGCGGTGAATTTGTTCGAGTGATGGTTGGAGTGTTGGGTATGTTGGTGGGAGTTTTTTTCAAGATCTATTGTGCGATCGAGGCTTGCTGATATGCCTACATTTGCTATTGTGCCAACAATTCTTGTTGTTGTTCTTGTTGCTATTGTTCCAACAATGCTTGTTGTTGGTCTTGTTGTTGTTGTGCTAGCAATACTTTTTGTTGGGCTAGTAATTGGTTACTTCTTGTTGTGCTTTATACTGTTGTAGGGCTTATTGATATTCTTGCTACTGATCAACTTGGTATTGTGCTTGAGCTTGAGCTTGTGCTTGTTGGGCAGCTTGTGTAGCTTGGGTAGCCTTTGCAACTTGTGTGGCTTGTGCAAATTGAGCCACTTGAGCTACTTGTGCAGCTTGGTTAGCTTGGGAAACTTGTTGTTGTTGCAAAAACTCTTGAGCTTGGGTAGCCTATTGTGCTTATTGTTCTTTTTGCACTTGTTGAGCAGCTTGTTGTGCAACTTGTGTGTTTTGTGCTTGTTGAGCTTGGAACTACTAAAGTTACTTTTGATAGGCTTGTTGAGCTTCTTGCAACGTGATGTTATATTAGTTGGCCATGTTTGGTCTTGGAGGTGGTGGTTATGGTGGAATCAGAATGGCATTCATTTTTGTGATGAGAGGTTTCATTGTATTGATGATAGGGATTTGTGTAGTGGATGGTGTGATTGATATGCTTGGTCCTTGAGAGAGAATGTATATGGATGGTGAGATGATTGCTTGGGTTGCTTGGATGGTTTTCACCTATTGTTGAAATATCAATGGAAAGATCAGAGGATTTGGTATGATGTTTCAATTTATGATTGGGGGGTTGTTCAAATTTTGTTGATTGATGGGTGATAAAGGGGGTTTCCCTAAACCAAGGAGTGGTGTGGATGTTAATGGAAAAGGTGGAAGTTGTGGAAAAATGAGTGGTGTTTTCCCTTGAGGGAATGATGATGATGAGGGGTCGAAGATTCTCCCTTGTCCAAATAGCCCACCTTCTCCTTGTGAGATCATAGGGAGAGAGGTTTGTATGTTAAGAGGATATATCAGTGTTGAATGAAAGGAGGGTGGGTTGTTGGGGTCATGAAAGGTAAGTGGAACGTATGGATGTAGCGGATTCAATGGGATAGATTGAACCAAGATGGTGTTTTCATCCAAGTTTTGGTTGTTGACAAGGGGATTTGTTTGAAGAGCATGAAGCAATGAGATTCTCTTGTTAACAATAGGTTGAGTTGGAGCAATGGATGATGTGATTTGTGGGATGATTTGAGTGATGCTTTCGAATGGAGGTGTGATGATATTGGGGGCATAATCCCAGGAGGCTTCTCCACAATAGTGCTTACATCAAAATTATAAGGGATTTTAACCCCTTCTTTTGCCAATTCTAGCGTGTATTGTAAGGGATTAAGTTTCATCATGGCATTGACAATTTTGTGAGTCTCGAGATTTTGGACCATTTCAATAGTCTCATCTTGAGTCATCCCTAAAACATTTTTGGTGATGTCTTCCACTTGGCCACCTTCCTCTTGATGATCTTGTGGGAGTGGAGGAAGATTGAGTGTGGGATTGTTACATCCAATGGGATTCATTTCAGTTGCAGTTTGACTCAAGTCACTCAAAGTGGGTGTTTCTTTGCTCATTTCCATGTTCTTCTTATGTTGAGATCTAGTTTGGAGCATAAAATGAGGATCAATTTTTAGGAATGGGAGGTGAACCTTTAATTTCTTTGATTTATCTAAACTTTAGGTAGAAAAAAGAAAGTATAATATTTTAAGGATCAAAGATGGTGATGAGATAATGAAAGATGGATGATTGCTGAATTATTGGAACCCTTAGGAAAACTTGAAGGAGACACTAAACTTTAGGACTTTTAGATTGATGTTTGATTTGATTTTGGATCTTGATTTTGATTTGGTTTGGTTTGATTTTGATTGTATTGGATTTGGATATTTTAACTCATAAAATCTAAGAGGTTGGATGTTGTCCTAGATTAAATTTTTCCACAAGATGATAATTTGACTAAGTGTGTAAAGAAGGATTCATCTACACACACCTAGTCAAACAAGATGGTTTCGATTTTGATTTCAAGAGGATTTTCCTAGAGCTTAGCATGAAGAATTTTTTCAAGATTTCCAAGAGTTGTTTGAATGAAGGTTTTGATTTTGATCCTAAGAGACTTAGAGAGACTTTGTTTACTAGACCTAGGCTTTGAAGAACATGTTAATACTTCATATGTCAGATACTCAAACCTTTGAAAAAGTGTTGGATTTTGACAATAGTAAAATGAATACAAATTTGGATTATTCCTTGATGCACATTTGTAAAAGTTGAAGGTAAATCTTTCTCTAAATTCATAAAGCATAGACAAACATTTCTTGCGAGCTTTTTGACTAAGACCTTTGGATTTTGGTTTTCAGATTTTGATCTTTTGGGAAATCATTTGAAAGAGCACATGTGTGGGGTCCAATTGTTTCTTATCTTGGCTTAATGAGTTATTTTTACCACAAACACTTTCTTGATTAGCTTTTCAAACTAAATGTCTAAAGTCCCAATTTCTTCTCATCCCACAAAGTCCATTATGTGGAAATATCAAGGAAATTAAGGCAATAGTTCCCTAATGTTGACTTTAGTGAAAGAAATTTGAGATGTAAATTCAAATGCTTAGAAGCCTCTAAGGATAGAATCCCTAGGGAAATCAATAGCACTTGGATTTTTTCAAAGGTATTTGCTTCCCCTAAATGGTTTGAAATTTTATCATGGTTGAATATTTGTTTTCCGATGTTTAAGATCCAAGCAAAGTATTTTGATTCTAAGAAAATGCACAAACCTGTGGATTGTCAAGAGACAATATTTATTGAATCCCCACTTGGATAAATCTAGTTACGCTTATTCAAAGTGGATGAATAGAAGCTTGACCACACTGGCTCCCTTCCACGGCACACACTTCTTAGGATAGCCAAGCTTCAGTTATCATGAATATCCCATGACGAACTTCTCATCTCTACATGAACCAAAAAAATGTGGGGTGGCTTCAGACGTTTGACCTCTTGCACCAACAAATAGATAAGGATTTGGGCTTCTAAACAAATTGGTTCTTAGTCAGGGTGACCATGGAGATGGCACCTTGTGAGCATCTAATAGGCCACTAAAGGCTTTAATCAATCCTACTAGGGGCTCTTATACTTTTTAAGGTAGTACCCCATTCTAAAAGACATTGTACAGCTAAGGCCTACATAACATTGGACTTGACAATTTAGTCTTATCCATTTATATACCGGTTCGAGTGAAAAATTGGTTGGAGTCACCTTCGAGTTCTCATTTTGGATGTGTCTCCTAGGAAGGCTCCTCTAAGGGTAAAATAAAGCTAGCAAGAACATCTGTAGTTCAATCGATCTTTGTTTACATGAACAAAGAGAGACCACGTGTGATATACTCCACTCACACTAGCAAGATTTTGTTCAATTATAAAAACCCAATTGAAGTGTGGAGGAAATATTTTATACAAATTAATATCACCAAAATAATTTTGATTCTCAAGATTTTCGTGAAGCGTGAGAGAAGCACACACACCTTTTAAGTGATATTACTTTCTACAAAAGATTACAAAGCACAAAAAGAACATGTTCATTTTAACTCCAAAAGCAATAGTGGATTCTTTTTAAGCACCAAGATTAAAATGTGAAATTTGCTTGTTCAATTTTAAAACCCTAAAACAAACTCTAGTAAGTTCCTAAAGTTATTTTTAATCCATTTGATTTGTTCTTTTTAAGCCCAAACAAAAATTATTGAGTCCTAAAAAGCTTGAAGATGACAAAGTCCTTAGAAATGGGATTAGAATTGCTCCCCAAAATGTTTAAAAACACTTGATACAATAAAATGAAGATTCCATAAGAAGTATTTTTTTTGTTTCCTCCTTCCCCTTTTGATCACTTCAACCTACAGAAAATAGGGGCCAAAAACCAGTTAGAAGTCAAAGGTGATCAAAATGGAAAAAGAACATGTTGAAAGAACTTGAAATATTCCTTTTACCCCACCCCAACAATGCAATCTGCGATGGTGGTGAAATTTGAAGAAGGTCAGTGGCGCTCTAGTGAAACTAGCAATGTTTTGTGGAGAAATAGAGACTGTGATTGTATTGTTGTTTGACCAAGTGGTGTTGTTTGGAGTTTGGTTGGCCTGGGCTAAATGAAAAATGACTTTAATGTCATAGTTTGAAGTTTGATATCATTGCTAAATAGTGCTGCTAGACTAATAGCGATGTTGTTTGGCCTTGGCATTAGTGTAGTTTCCTGTAGACACACAAAAACTCAAAAAACAATGAAATTTTGGTCAAAAAACATGCTAATTCTTCAAGATTCGCACTCCTAGCGCCAAAATGTGAATGGTGGATCTAGACCTATAGAAACAAAAACAAACAACACAATATTAGTCCATTATGCAAGTTAAAACCATCATTCCCCATAAGATTCATTTGAAGCATGAAAACAAGAAATAAAGTGAAGAACACAAATAAAAAGCTATTAAATCCTATTCAAATGCTCAAACTCTCAATCCCATGGGCGAATTGGTGCTATTTTGATGTGGAAAATAGCCCTTTCCCAATTCCTTGCAAGCTTGAAGATGAACAATGGTGCTCCATGATAAATGTTTCCATAACCTAGCTATGAAATTGATGAAAACTATGTGTAGACACGTAAAATATACTGATTGACATTATGCATATGATCCCGACTACTAACATCATTTCTTCCTGAATCATCCCTTGGTTTAACCATTTAATCAAATCTCCTTATTTGATTAAATTCATCAATTTTTGTCTCTTAGTTGAATAAATCATTTTATCTAATTAAGTCAACCCCTTTTGTTAATTAAATCAATCCATCAGATCTAATTATCCCTATTTAATTAAATAGTTAATTTATTTGATTAAATCTCTAAAGTCTATACATTAAATTAAATAAACTAAAACCTTATTTGATTTAATCTAACACCTGTTGTCACCTAGAAATGCACCCTATGCAAAGTTGTAAAACTGAGCTTTCTAGTGAAACATTGGATCACTCCAAGGTTGTGGGTCATCTGAGATTGGAGTGAACCTCCAGAGAAGGCCGACTTCCTTTGGGTATCACCTAAACTATTGATCTTTGTGAGGTAAAGGGAGACAAAATGCATACAAAATGAAACTATACTGAAATATTCCTATGGTGATACACCGAGTTAATAAAAAATACAAAGAATGAAAATAGAAAGCAACCACACTGAGAAAACTAGACTGTAGCTACTTTACTTACTCAACATGACCCCATTAGACTTATGCATCACTCTTGACAGGTTTGATCTACATACATATCTCAAGAAGGAAGAAACAAACTTCACAACTTTGTGGTATGAACACAGATTGAGAAAAACACTATTACAAAAATACATACATAAGCTAACATACAAAAGTGAGAGTGGTAAGAGCATTAATACTTGTTTTCAAGGTGAACTCTGTTTTACATTCTAGATTTCAGTTGAGTTACAAAACATACATTTAGTTGAGAAAGGATTGACGAAAAATCACTAACTCTTCCGAGTGTATAATCTGAACTATCTACAAAAAGGAAAAAAATCCTTATATATCAAAATGTGTCGGCCCCTTAGGGCTTACAAAATATCAGTCTCAAAAAAATCTATCTCTCCTCAGATCTTTTTGACTAAGTTAATATAGAACCCTGCGTGTCCCTGCTATGAAGAGTCATCCCCAAGGAAGCCTTCTTCAGATATTTCACAACTACCAAATTCATTCTGATCCTGGCATTGTGTCCTATTTGAACCACCTTGACTGAACGCCTTGAATGCCATGAGCTCACAACAGATACCTGTTGCATTAATCCTGTTGACATTCTTCATTCTGATTAGACTGCCATGACTCTCTTCTACTCCTCCTGGTTGGTCAAGCGTATTCCACACAGGCTCTGTAGGCAGTCGAAACTTCTTTTGAAAAGAATTGCATCTCAGAAAGACACTGAAAGTATCTTGCCGATGTGATTATGTCCTCTACAACTTATCGACATGACTCAAACTGTCGTTGAGACATCATGACGAAAATCCTATCTCCTAGCGAGACCATCTGTTTCGGGGAGACCTTTTCCAACGTCTCCAAAAGTTATACCGCTGAGCTCCCTTCCATTTTGTCAGCTAGACATTATCATATCGGCAAGACCTTTCGCCGATGTCAAGTTCTTTTGGTGAGGTCTTTACTTTTTGGTCGGTGAGACTTGATGCAGTTGTTGAGACATCATGACGAACTCCTCCTGTTTGCCTGAGATCTCCTCACTTTGCTGAGACTCCCGCCAGTCGGGAAGATATCATACCGAAGGAACTTTGCTTTGGTGAGGGTCTTTCCTTTCGGCATGACTTTCCTTTATCACCCAGACCTTGCACCGAGGTCCTCATTTTCTGCGGAACTGTTCACTTTACTATCGGTGAGACATCACCGAGTCGAGGAGACTTCTTATCGAACTCACAAGACTATGCCAAAGTATTGTCACCATCGGTGAGACTTTGGACAGTCGCCAAGACCCCATGGTGAAAACCCCAACTCCTAGTGATACTAGATGTTTCGTTAGTGGGACCCCCGCTTGTTTGCTTCCGCCATCAAGACCCCCTGGTTAGGGAGACATCCCACTGTTAGCAAGAGGTTGTGTCCAAGGCACTTTAGCTTGGCGAGGCCTCATTTCACCTATCGGAAAGAGGCCATTAGTGTCTCCCATAATGCATTTTACCTTCCTTTCGGTGAGACTTCAACCTTCGCTAAAACCTCCTAGTGAAGCCCGCCTTCTTATGTTGAAAGCATCTCTCCATCCAAGGCTCCTCATACGTCGGTGAGACATTAGGAGTCTGGGAGACATCCCGGTGACTTGAAAGCTACACCGAAGGTTCACTATTGCTGGCAAGACATTAGCAGTCACCGAGGCTATATGCCGAAAGAGATCTCATGATGATATGGTTTGAAGCACTCAGACTTAATGGAAACCCTACTAGTCGGCGAGACCTTTGAAATGTCCTTCCAACTTTCTCCTTAGATGATTTTCATGCTGAATCTCCCTAGGGAAATTTCTCCCTCTGAGTTCCCCATGACCTAGCAAAATATGTAGAGTCCTTTCCCTTGTGTGAATGTTCCATTATCCTCTCGAAGATCTAACATATGATTATCTTGCCTGATTTAACTGTAGGTGAAATATAGGCAACAATTTTGGCGACCTTTGTGGGATGTTTGCTTGCTAAACATGAGAACCAATAGCTACAACTTGTCCATTGGGTATGGAGTCATTAGAAAGCTCAGAGAACAAATAAAAATGTCATTCGACACATGGTTGCAAAATGCATAAGACTTATAGAACACAAAAGGTTTCCAAAACTGCAAGACAGGGGAAACTAAAAAGAAAAATATTTATTGTGCTAAAACAACGCCCAAGGAAAGGAGAAAAACAATAAAACAAATGAGCCATGGTGCGAAAGCACTTATTAAAAACATAACACTTAACTAATATATACAAAAGAGGAACTCCATCAAACTTGAAAACAGGGCTTAAGGTGTATCCCATTGACTGGGATAGGAAGTACTTCCTACTGTTGTAGCTAGTTGGTAAGCATTGTGTTCCTTACAGTCTGTGACAATAAATGGACTGGTCCACATATTGTCAAACTTAGTGTGATGGCTAGGCCTACTTTTAAGAACGTCCCACCTGAGCACGAGGTCTCCCTCCTTAAAATTATTTGTTGTTGCCCTTCTGTCAAATGTCTTCTTTTTCTGGAGTCGATGATACTCCAAAGTTTTCATTGCTCTGTCCCTTGATTCTTCGAGCTTCGTGAGCTCTGCATACCTTACAAACATTGGGTCATGTCCCTCAAGCATCTCCAACTGGTGAACAATGTCTAGAGCTAGAAGCTCCATAGATAGGGGAAATATTGCCTCTTTGCCATAGACCAACATATATGGAAAATTACCAACAAACCTCTTAGGGGTCACTCTATCTGCCCAAAGGGCATTCTTTAAACTATTGTGCCAGGTCCTTTGATTATCCTCTATGGTTCTTTTAATGATCCTGATGAGGTTCTTATTTGTGCTTTCAGCTAAACCATTACCCTAGGGGTAATAATTTGAGGTGTTCAAATGAATGCCATGTTTGATAGCCCAATCAGTTAGTCTTAATCCCATGAATGCAAGAGCATTATCAGATATGATAGAGTCAAGGACTCCAAATCTGGTGATTATATCTTCATAGAAGCTCAAAACTGAAGACTCCTTTCCTTTTTTCAATGCAACCGCTTTTGTCCACCTTGTAAAATAGTCAGTGGCTATAAGTACCCACTTGTGACCAGCACTAGAAGGTGGATTTATTTTCCCAATGAAATCAATGCCCCATCTCATGAAGGGCTACTCCACTTGAATTGGATGTAGAGGCATAGCAGGGAGTTTTTCCTTTCCTGAAAATAGAGCACATTTGATACACTTTCTTGACCAGGAATATGCATCTTTGAACAAGTTGGGCCAGTAGTAACCAGCTCTCATGATTTTCTAGGCAGTAGTTCTAGGAGCAAAGTGGCCTCCTGCAGCTCCATCATGAAATTCATGAAATTCATGAAATACCTTCTCAACTTGGTGACTGTGAATGAATCTTAATAGGACACCGTTTAGATCCTTTTTGAAGAGAACATTATTTACCAACACATATGGTATGGATTGCAATTTGAAGTATCTCCTTTTAGCTCTGTTTAATCCTAATGGGAATTCACCAGTTTGTATAAATTGGATCATATCTTGAACCCAATTGGTTGTCCCTATTGGTACATCATTTTGAGCATTCTGAGATACATCATCTGGAGCATTCTAAAACTCATTTGTATTAGCAAGGATAACATCCTTTTCTAGTTCACTTACGCTGCTTGACCCAGTAGCAAGCTGTTCATAGAGACCTCTACCTCTAACCAATTTGGTGATCCTAATATCTACATCATATTCCATGACCTTAGTGACCCACCCTGCTCTTTTTTCATTGGGATGTTTATTCAATAGAAAATCCTTCACACTTGAGTGTGCCACCATGACATGAATTTTATTATGAGAGATTAAAGGCTTGAATTTCTTCAGGCTTCTGATCATAGCAAGAACATGCCTCTCTACAAAGGAGTATTTTTGTTCATAATCAACCAATCCTTGACTAAAAAAGGCTATTGGTTGTTCTAAATTCTCTTCATTTTTTTGAATCAATATTGCATAAATGTTACTTGTGCTACCATAAGCATATAGATAAAAATATTTAGAAAAATTGGGATTTACCAGTGTAGGAGCTGTTGCTAAGGCCTCCTTGACCTTTTCAAAACTATTCTTGGCATCCTTTGTCCAACTAAAAATTGCGTTTTTCTTTAACATAGCTATCAAAGGCTATAACAAGTTTGCAACGTCTGGGATGAACCTTCTTAGAAAGTTGATATGGCCAAGAAAGCTTTGTAGACCCTTCTTATGATTAGGTAGCGGCAACTCAAGTATGGCTTTGACTCTTTCAGGATCAATAGTAATTCCTTGCTTTGACACTATGTATCCTAATAATTTCCCTTCATGAATAGCAAAGATACTCTTTTTTGGATTGAGAGAGATCCCAAACTCTCTGCATTTTTCAAAAACTTGCCTAAGATGTGACACATGTTCATTAGCATTCTTGGAATATACTATAATATCACCTAGGTAAATCAATATAATCTTGTTGATCGAACTTTGAAATTCCATGTCCATGGCGCTTTGAAATGTGGCACCAGCATTGGACAAACCAAAAGGAATCCTTTTGTATGCCATGGTACCCCATTTAGTCGTAAAAGTAGTTTTAAACTGATCTTCTTCTTTAACCAGCACCTGATTATACCCTAAAAAACCATCTAATAAGGAAAATCTTTCAGAACCAGTAACCTCTTGCAAGATTCATTCCATGGAGGGTAGTGGGTAGTGGTCTTTCAATGATGATCGGTTAAGGTCCCTAAAATCTATGCAAAGTATGATTTCACCACTTTTCTTCCTAACTGGCACAAGGTTAGAAACCCATAAAGTGTGTTTGATAGGAAAGACAATACCCCCCTTGACTAGTTTAGTCAGCTCTTTAATCATTAGGGGCTCAAGTTTAGGATTCAAGGGCCTTTGTTTCTGTCTTACTGGCTTAGCACCAGGCTCTAACTCAATTGTGTGCTAAGCAATATGGGGATCAAACCCTTTCAAATCTGAATATTCCCAAGCAAAGACATCATAGAATTCTTGACATAAAGCAACAAAAGTTTTTTTATCTTCATGTGAACAATTTTTTCCTATCTTAAGAAGTTTACCTTTAAAAATCTCCAGTTCTTCATAGTGTTCTTCTTTGATTTGCAAGCCAGCTCTACCCTTTTTAAGCTGATCATCGGTACTGAAAATTGACTCTAAGGTAACAAGGCCTTTGGGTAATTTATTTGTCTTTAGCTGTATGACTTGATCACCATACTGCTGCTTGAGTTTTGCTTGATTCACCATGGAGAACTGATCTTCTTCGAGCAGGAAAGAAAGGATCTGTTCATCACTATCAAAGACTTTCCAGTGAATGTTGTTATCAAGAATTGATGGCTTGACTACAACCTTCACATACTACTGCACTTTCTCTTTTCTAATATCTCCTGGAATATCAAACTGTGCTCCAATGGCTGCAAGCCTGTCAGCATGCTTGTTCTGATTTCTTGGAATAGACACTAAGTTAAAGGCATCAAAATCTTCGAGCATGTCCATGTCCCACACTCTATTTCTATAAGACTTTAATGTTCCATTTTTAGCAACATTCAGGCCCCTTACTTGATTAACAATTAATTTGTTATCCCCATAGACTTTCAAGTTGGTTATTCTTCTCTTCCTTGCCCACTCTAGACCTTGAACAAGGCCTTCATACTTAGCAGTGTTATTGGAGCATGCAAAAGCAAAAGAAAATGCAGAGTAGTACCTATCACCTTGTGGAGAAATCAACATTGCACCTCCTCCTGCCCCATTCTTACTTTTGGAACCATCGAAGAACATCTCCCAAATTCCATTTAGTGGTTGCAACAACTGATCTACATCTTTCTCCAAGTTTGGAATCTTTGTGTCAGGCTCAAGAATGACATAGTTGCCCATACCAACATCTTGAATGAGGTCCTCAGGACTGTCCAATACATTCTCAACTACACATTCATGTAGCAGCACGTCAGGAACAACTTCTGATTGGAGTTCTTGAGCAACAACTAGTTCATTGTCAGAAAGAATGACACAATTTGTGTCTGCAACAGTAAGAACAACATTAAAGGGACTTGGGTTATATGGCTCAATGTGATATTTAGCCAATCTCTCAAATTTAATGGTAACCTTGGTTCCATATCTTGTTCTAAATAACATATGTGACCAATCAGCTAATACATAACCACCTATCTTGGTTGTAAAGTCTCTAGATAAACATAAGGAAAAGAAAGGTGGAAGGTCTATGACACATATGTCTTGAGGAACTAAAATTTTTTGACAAGCATGGAGGGTGAGATTTAAATCCTTGATAATACCCAAAGCATTAACCGAAGTACCATCCAATTGGATCACTCCCTTCTCTAAAGGCTAGTATCTTAGTCCAAGTTTGTCAGCAATTTGTTTTGGCACGACGAAGCTGCTAGCTCCACTATCTACCATACAGTTATGGACTAATTTATCACCAATAATCACTGACATGTTGAAAGGAGGTGGTTTAACTCCTTTTTCATTCTCTATTCAAGATTGTTGATCATGTCCCTAAGAATTATTTGTTAACATAGCTCTAACCTGACCTATTGGGGGTTCAGATTCATCAAACATTTTAAAACTTGACAGGGCTATCTGTAACATATCCTTTTGACCTGGGATGGATAATGAGTCCCACATGGACATTGTAACATTCATTTTTTTTTCATACTATCAAGGATATTATAAGGTACAATTGGATTTACTTTAGGATGTACCTTTATACCAGTATGATCAACTTGCAGGGGTGATTGCTCCTTGTCTAGGAGTTGCTGATTTCTTTGCCAAACAGGAGCCACTTGAGATGTAGATGGTTCTACAGTCGCTTGACTAAGCTCAAAGGCCCTCTTCTTTGCCCTGGTGTTAGCTGCAACTGGAGAACTATCTTCATTCAATCCATAGAATTCCTAACCTTGCCAGTTAAGTAGGGTGGTATCATTGCTAAATTGGTCCTGGTGTTATGAAGATGCATCAATGCATGCACTCTACTGTGAACTTGAAGCATTTTGTACCATAAGTGCCTGATTGATTAGTCCATTTGAGCAAGTGGCTTGATTATGAGGTTGGTTACAAGGGTAACACCACTCATAGTCTGCTGCTAAGTTGTTTTGTGTTCACACTCTGTCTTGGGCCCTAATAATTGCCCTAATACTGCTGTGTATTCCCTTGGAATTGCTGCTGCTGACCTTGAAAAAGCTGACTTGAGGCCTGATTCTACTATTGATAAGGCCTAGAATAGGTCTGTGCTTTTCCAAGTTCACCAACTTGTTACCAAAAGTATGTAAAAGACTTTTGATCTCTTGTAACTCCTGTGATGAGCCTAAAACAACACTTTCTTGTTTATCAATTATTGGAATAGCAACTGGCAGCGTTGGTACAGCTGGTAGAGGTGTGAAAGGAGGTATTTTCAAAGGGATGTTTGCATGAATCTCTAGAAATATAGCATTGGTGGCCTGGGAGCAAGCTTACCAGCTTGAATTAAGCTATTTTCAGCTCTAATAGCTATTTCAAAGGCATCTCGCAAGGACACTCCTCCCATTGACTGTATCATGACAGCTATGTCACTGTTCAGAGCCCTCAAAAAATACAAAAATGCATATTCTAGAGGTGGCCTCACCATTGCAGGGATCCTATCCCAAGTTCTCTAAAATCTAAAGTTGAAATCATTCATCTAATCTTGTGGAGCCCTCTTAATTGTTTTCAATTGCTCCAATAGAGACAAGTTGTCAGACCTGTCTTGGAATTGCTTATGCAACTTATCTCCAAATTTGTCCCATGTTGCAATTGAATTGATTGGTAGGCTCCTATACCACTATACAACTTTTCCTTTCAGTGAAGTAGCCAATAATCTCACTGCAACGTCCTCTTGGGTTATGTGGTGGACTCCGCATAACAAAGCCACATCTCTCATGTGTTCAATTGGAGTAGTTTGGTCTTCCCCTGTAAAAATTAGCAGACTCTTCAAGGCTACCATTGGAATATCATTGTGTTGTGCCAAGTTCAAAGGACTCCCTCCATTGAAAGCGACAAAGGGTTGATTCCTTGGAGCAGCCATTGGAGGTATCTGAATTGGATTTACTTGTATAGAAAAATGAGATCCCACTAATGGAGGAGTAGACTAAGTTCTTCTAGAATAGATAACTGTTGTTTCTCTTTTTTCTAGTCGCTCTGCCTTTGCTTCTTGGTGGTGACAGCTGCAAATATTCAAAGGGACTTGAGCTGCCTCTCATCTAAACTTTTCTCATAAACTGAAGAAGGAGTTGATTTATGGAGTTCTTCTTCTTTGTGAAGTCGCAAAGTATGTCAAAGGACTTCTATAAATTTTGAAATTCACTGGTTGCATACTAAACCAGTAGTTCAATCTAGTTCACTGTCCCACCGGGCGTGCCAGAAACTGTTGTCACCTACAAATGCACCCTATGCAAAGTTGTAAAATTGAGCTTTCTAGTGAAACATTGGAACACTCCAAGGTTGTGGGTCACCTGAGACTAGAGTGAACCTCTGGAGAAGGCTGGCTTCCTTTGGGCATCACCTAAACTATTGATCTTTGTGAGGTAAAGGGAGAAGAAATGCATACAAAATGAAACTATACTAAACTATTCCTATGGTGATACACAGAGTTGATAAGAAATCAGAAGAATGAAAACAAAAAGCAACCATACAGAGAAAACTAGACTGCAGCTGCTTTACTTACTCAACATGACCCCATTAGACTTATGCATCACTCTTGACAGGTTTGATCTACATACATATCTCAAGAAGGAAGAAAAAGACTTCACAACTTTGTAATATGAACACAGATTGAGAAAAACACTGTTAAAGAAATACATACATAAGCTAACATACAAAAGTGAGAGTGGTAAGAGCATTAATACTTGTTTTCAAGGTGAACTCTGTTTTACATTTTAGATTTTAGTTGAGTTACAAAACATACATTTAGTCAAGAAAGGATTGACCAAAAATCACTAACTCTTCTGAGTGTATAATCCGAACTATCTACAAAAAGGAAAAAAAGCCTTATATATCAAAATGTGTCAGCCCCTTAGGGCTTACAAAATATCAGTCTCAAAAAAAGCTATCTCTCCTCAGATATTTTTGACTGAGTTAATGCAGAACCCTACGTGTCCCTGCTATGAAGAGTCATCCCTAGGGAAGCCTTCTTTAGATATTTCATAGCTACCACATTCATTCTAATCTTAGCATCGTGTCCTATTTGAACCACCTCGGCTGAATGCCTTGAATGCCCTGAGCTCACAACAGATACACGTTGCATTCATCCCATTGACATTCTTCATTCTGATTAGATTGCCATGGCTCTCTTCTGCTCCTCCTGGTTGGTCAAGTGTATTCCATGCAGGCTCTGTAGGTGGTTGAAACTTCTTTTGAAAAGAATCGCATCTTGGCGAGACACTGAAAGTGTCTCATCGATGTGATTATGTCCTCTGCAACTTATCGGCATGACTCAAACTGTCGCTGAGACATCATGACAAAAATCTATCTCCTAGCGAGACCATCTGTTTTGGGGAGACCTTTTCCAACATCTCCAGAAGTTATACCACTGAGCTCCCTTCCATTTTGTTGGCTAAACATTATCATATCGACAAGACCTTCTACTGATGTCAAGTTCTTTCGGTGAGGTCTTTACTTTCTGGTGGGTGAGACTTGACGCGGTTGTTGAGACATCATGACGAACTCCTCCTATCTGCCCGAGCTCTCCTCAGTTCACTGAGACTCCTACCAGTCGGGAAGATATCATACTGAAGGCACTTTGCTTTGATGAGGGTCTTTCCTTTCGGCATGACTTTCCTTTATCACCCAGACCTTGCACCGAGGTCCTCATTTTCTGCCAAACTGTTCACTTTACTTTCGGCGAGACATCACTGAGTCAGGGAGACTTCTTATCGAACTCACAAGACTATGCCGAAGTATTTTCACCTTTAGAAAGACTTTGTACAGTCGCTAGGACCCCATGGGGAAAACCCCAACTCCTAGCGATATCGGATGTTTCGTTGGTGGGACCCCCACTTGTTTGCTTCAGCCATCAAGACCCCCTGGTTAGGGAGACATCCCACTATCAGCAAGAGGTTGTGCTGAAGGCACTTTAACTTGGCGAGGCCTCATTTCACCTGTCGAAAAGAGGCCATTAGTGTCTCCCCAAATGCATTTTACCTTCCTTTCGGCGAGACTTTAACCTTTGCTAAGACCTCCTAGGAAATCCCGCCTTCTTATGCCGAAAGCATCTCTCCATCTAAGGCTCCTCATACGTCAGCAAGACATTAGGAGTCGGGGAGACATCCCGGCGACTTGAAAGCTACACCGAAGGTTCACTATTGTCGGCGAGACATTAGCAGTCGCCAAGACTATATGCTGAAAGAGATCTCATGCCAATATGATCCTTAGTTTGAAGCACTCGGACTTAATGGAAACCCTGCTAGTAGGCGAGACCTCTGAAATGTCCTGCCGACTTTCTCCTTAGATAATTTTCATGCCGAATCTCCCTAGGGCAATTTCTCCCTCTGAGTTCCGCATGACCTAGCAAAAGATGTAGAGTCTTTACCCTTGTGTGAATGTTCCATTGGCCTCTTTAAGATCTAACATATGATTATCTTACCTGATTTAACTGTAGGTGAAATATAGGCAACAACACCATCTCTTTTAATTAAATAAATCAGAATCCTTATTTAATTAACCTCTTATCATATTCTTCTCTTATTTGATTTAAACAAATCCATAAATTTGAGTCAAATAGGTCACATCATCTAACCTCTCTCATTAAATTAATTACACTTGATTAATTTAATCTCATCTCATTTCCCATCCTCTAGATAATGCAAGTTGCACATGAAAATATATTTAATTCATTTATTAAATTTCTATTTTCCTCACAAGGCATCTTTTGGAATATTCTCTCAATTTGAATTCAAAAATTCCAAGTCAACATGTACATCCAACAAAGAAATAAATTCATCTTACATGTCCTTTTGCCTTGAGCCGTGGCATTTATTGCATTTTCCTTCCCTCTTACATGTCATTTCAACAAATTTTAAATTCAAAATTATGCATTTATTGGCACAATCCCCAAATCTTGCACATCCTTCATCCATTCATAGTTTGACAAGTGGCACCATACCATTGGATGAATGTTAGTCCCACATTTCTCATATTTGGACATTCATCCATCTTGACATTCTATAAATAAAGAGCTCATATCCTCATTTGATCATCCACAAATTATGCAAAGTTACCATGCTCAAATATCCATCAAATTTCATCAATCATTCTTGAATCATAGTTAGATTTTTTGCAGATTTTATCTTGGAGGACTCTTCAACATCAACAAAGTGGATCAAATCTTATCAACACATCCAAGCTTGCATCTTAGGAATTTGGAAAGGGCCAATTTTCACATCAAATTGGCACCAATTCCCCCATGGGATTATGAGTTTGCACATTTAAATTAGGATTCAATCTTTGTT
>VDFB02000003.1:414275592-414535009 GCA_007258455.2 Sequoia sempervirens
ATATACTATTACATCTACATACATCAATTAGGTTAGCCTAATTAGATGTAAACATACTTGATTCAAAAATAGTTTGTCGGCTCAAATAAAAAAAACTTCTTTTGTGCTTAAACCAAACCATGCACGACATAAATTAGGTCGGCTCAAACCCAAGAAAGATCTCTTTAACATCCATGAAGCATATCTTCATACCACTTATCCATGTCGGCCAGAGAAGGATATAAAACCTATATGCCGAACTTTTGTCATTTATATATTTTAGTCAATTCAACCAAAATCATTGAAATTTGGTGTATAGATGCATTTGATAGTCCTTAAAAACATTTTAAAACCACATAGGTCAATATTTTAACACAAACAATTCCAGACCAAATTATTGGATTAAAGTAACACCAGCACTATTTACCGGATAGACAAAACTGTCACCAAACAATGTTGGCATCAATGACAACACACTAGAGGGTTTCTTCTTCATTCTTCCAAAAATCTCCCCATTTGTCATTGATGGCAACATGTGCCAAAAATGAAGCTTCATCAAAATTGTCTACACTCAAACTACATGAACTCCCCCTTTCAGATATATACAAAACTTCTCCAAAACCAAAATTTCTTCTCCCTACACTGAACCTTCTCCCCATTTGACATGAAGGACAAAGGGTGTGAAAAAAAAGATAAACAAAAACATTTAAATGGAATTGGGAGAACCTTCTAATTCCTTGAGAATAACTTCCCAGGCAGTTTTTCCATCATCCCAAACTTGCTTTGGTCTAACAAGTGCTTTATGCAATGATTCCAGTTCTACTAAGCTTTCTTCTCCTTCTTCCAGAGTGAATGGATTAAGGTTCATATTTTCAATTTTCTCTACATCCACTAAGGAACTTGATATTGAAATGTGTTTGGACATTACCAGATCTCCAAGCTATCCAAACCACCTTATTGTATCCTTTTTTTTCCTCTATAAGGTGAAAAAATTGCTCTACAAGTTTGCAATAGAAGTCTAGGCAATATATTTTTTGTCATCTACAATTTTGTAGGCTCTAAAGGCATTGGCAAGTTGTGACTCTATTGAGTCCATTAAGCCTTTAATGCCTCGAGTGGCATCCGACCACCACATGCAATACACAAAAATTATTTGGGCTTCCTCTTCACAATCTTTTACCTCTTTCAAACATTGTAACAACTTGCTATGTGTGATAGCACACTTATCCTATAGTACTAGTAACCTTTTCTCCAAAAGTCTTGATTCTTCCTCTTTTTCAGTTTGCTTCTTAAGGCTAGAGGTATATCATTTGAGTGAATCAACCAAGAACTTAAGTTTTCAATGGGAGCTATGGAATTATCAATTGTGGCACCGAGAGGTATCTCCTACAGATCCTTAATAGCATCATTTACCAATTTATTCCCTTTCTGATAGGTTTCAACAATTTCCTATGTACCAGAATCAAGAAAAGTAACACAAATCTTTATCCTTTCAATTGGTGAGATCTTACTTAGATCCACATAGCCTAGATGTGATGAAAGTTGAATCAACTAAGGTGGTAGCACAAGATGAATCCTTGTTTTCCTTGTCAATAGACCCTTGAGAGTATTTTTGGATGATTCTTCAGATGGCTTTGATGGCTCAGTAGTCTTTGAGGATTCTTCTTCACTTCTTCCAACCTCTGTTTCTTCCTTATTTTCTTCTTTCTTTTCCTCTTCTTTCTCTCCTGAGGGTTTTTCAGATGGTTTATCTTTATTTTCTTCTTCCTTGTCTTCATCATATTTTCCATCATTACTCTTTTCATCTTTGTTTCCTTCATCTTCATTCTTGTCTTCTTCTCTGGTATTCTCATGGTGTTCTTTTGGATTATTACCGATATCATTTTTATGCTGATCTTCAGTGTGTTTACTAGTTGTGTCCTCTATATATCATTCAAAGCAGTAGACATCTCTGAAGTAGCATGTATATCACCAACCTTATCCAAAACAGGATGGTCCTTTACTTATGTGACATTAGCAGGCTCATGTGCTTGAGTTGTATGAGATGAAGAACTAGTTCTCAGCCCATAATTATTTTCCATTTCCTTTATTGTATCAAGAGTCTCTTGCCTCAACCTTTTGGCACTGTCTTTCTCTTTAGTCAATAGAAGAGTGACTCTCTATTTGACCCTAAACAACTTAGAACATTCATTTAACAGGGTAGCAGCATCTTCCTCAGACAAGGATGATTTGTATGTGTTCAAGGCATCATAATTGATTTTTTCATCAACAGTTATAGCTTCATGCCTTCTTTGTACTAGAACTTCTCATGCATTGTTAGTCACCTTTTTCCTTATAGTTTCCATATTCTCATAAAAAAAACCATATATTGAATGAAGGCATTTATAGTTGTTTCCTTATCTTCTTCATTGACCTCATTAAACAACTTAGCATTAGCTAAAAGATCCTCAGATTATATCATATTATTTACTAAAGGCTCTAATTTCAAAGGAGAGTGGTCTCTTACCAGAGGAGAGTTGGGATTTTCCTCCATAGGTTCTGAGGTTCCTTCTTCACCCTTCTTTTCATGCACATGAATTGTGAACACACTCTCTTCATCTTTTCTCTCCTCTTCATCAAATGAATCCACAACATTTTCTAGTCTAGTCGCCTATGAGACATCTTCATTGCTAGTGGAGGCATTGGTTCTTATATTCCTTTTCAAATGTCTTTCTTCTTGCAAGCCAAGGTCAATCTCCTCTTGCACAACATTACACAGGTTCCTTTTCTTGCTAGCCTTTTGTTTTATCCTTTTTTTTGTGGGTAGTAGATGGTGCAAAGAGAGGTACATTTCTCTTCTTAGAAGCTCTAGTGTTGGGTCCAGAGGAAGCAGTTACATTAACTGTCATTGGGGTACTGTGCTTTTCCTTCTTTCCTTTCATTGTTGCAACTGCACCGGGTGTCATAGGTAATGCAGATGTAGTGGTGGAAGGTGATCTTCCTAATCTTCTAGACCTGGAGGGTACTTCAACTAATTTGGTCCTCTTCTCTTCTACAACTTCCCTTAGCCTTTTAACATCATCCTTAGAAAGTGAATGCATTTTGAAAAATGCCTCAACATTTTTATTTACCCTTTTTGGTCTTTGAGGTGTGGAATTTTCCAAATGCACTTCAACTGAATTCTCTTCATATGTACTGTGTCAAGGCTGAGAGGGATATTTAGGACTTTGTAACAAAACTTCAATGAGATCATTAATTATTACTCATCAACCACATATCCTAGAGGCTTTATCCAGAGAGATCTAGGTTCTACCACTTCAATGATGCACTCATCAATAGATACTAAGAAAGTTATCTCCTTTGCATATTTCTTTACTAAGCTCCTTGGAAATATTTCTCTTTCATACATATTGTTCTGAAAAACTACAAAGAACGCAATTAGAGCATCACCTTGTAACTTGAAGTCTCCAATGCTATATAAATGTTCAAAGATTTGATGTGCCACTGGTCTGTTGATATTCCATATAATGTTTTTCTTTGTAGGTAGCTCCCTCAGAAAGTAAAGTAGCAAACATACTACCAATGTACCAAACTTGAATGGATAATTCTCTATCTTAGTCTAGCTTAAGTTATCCATAAGTTGTTGTTGGAGAAACTCACACAAATCATAGTCTCTTCCATTTACCACCATGTCATGTGCAACATAAATTTTATTTGCAAACACTGAATTTCCTTTGTTAGTGAAGTAGATTTTCTGACCTATCATGTTTGAAGCATACTTCACAGTAGGGTCTGTAATGGGTTTGGTTGTGAGTGTTCTCCCATCATAGGTGAAACTAGTTAGTTTCATAACCACATCATTTTTTACAACCTTTAGCACTGGTACAGGTCTAGTGTCACAAAGACCAATCAAAACTTTAATCACTTCCTTGGTAATCACTCCACCCACACTTGTCCATACAAAATTATCATGCACTCTGCTAAGTGCTATCCTTACAAAATTTGCATCCATTCCATTGCAAAAATCTGGGAAGCAATTCCATACATCTAACTTCTTATATACAAGATTTTTATATTCTGGCTTCACCAATGAGCTATCTCCAATTAGCTCCTTTAGCCATAGATTTGAGAGTTCTTGGTGATCAAATTCTTCCAATTTCCCATGAATGTAAGTTCTAGTATCCTCATTGGGTAAGACATTGTTTGGAATTTGTGAAAATGCACCCATGGGGTCCATTTCGTAAACTTTCCAAGAAAACCTTCTGAATTTTGGTCTAGGTCTCTCAGAAACTTCAACCATAGTAGGAGTGGCCATTTTTACCTTAATTCTTTTGTATATGCTTATGGAAGTTACTTCTAATTCAAATCCATAGAGTATAGATAGTTGTAAGTACCTTTTTCACACTTCAACAAAGACTAGGGTTTGATTTTAGATGCTTTGAATCACCTTCAACTCGATTTGCTTTCTTTCGAGTGTGTAAAAGTGATTTAACTTGACTTGAGTTTTAACTTTATGCCTTACCGATCTACCCTAATTTCGCATTTAATGCATTCCATCTTCAAAAAGTTGATAAATACCTTATGAATACACTGTAAACCCTAAAATGCTCCGCAATCTCCAAATTTGCATGTTTTCTATCAAAATCTTTTTCAACACCTTAAGAATTTCATTTCACATCACATATCTCTGTGTCACTACTTGACACCTCTTATATCAAGGGTTTATTATATTTCTCTATAATTGCTCCCCCTAAACCCATTATTGGATTTACTTTTTAGAAGTATCTACACCAGATGTAGGTACATATGCATTTGATTCATCTTTATTCTTAGGTTCTTCATTTTTCTTCCAAATTTTCTCCATTTCATTTTTTGCTTTAGTAGGATCCAATTTATTCACAGATTTATTCCTTTGTTTTGGATTAGATTTCTTCCCATTTTTACTTCTGTAAAATCTTGAAATATGTCTTGGTTTATTGCAAGTGTAGCACACAACTTTTTCATGACTAGACTAATTTGCATTTAACCTTGATCTGCACTAGTTAGCTTTACGTCCAAATGCATAACATGTAGCAATAACCTTGAAAAGATTGAATCATTCTACTAGCATTGAATATATTCATCATTATTTGACTTTTGCACTCAACAACTCTATGTCCAAATTTCTTGCAAGCAAACCATTGTCCAAAAAAGAATCCAACATTCTGATTCATTCTACTCCTACATTTTGTTTCCCTATGACCAAAATTATTGCATGAAAAACAAATACCATTGAAAGATGGTTACCTTTGAGCATTAGGTTGTCGGATAGGAGTTCTTTCAATATTGCTTCTTTGGTTCTTGATTTTTCTACCATTTCCTTGGGTCTTCCTTTGATTGTAAACCTTGTTAGGAGTTTGATTTTATTTTGAGCTTTGTCCTTCTTCAAGTCCCAAACCACCTTTATCCTTAGAAGGTTTCTGAAACACAATCAACTCATCAAGCATTGTAGTAATTTTTTTCAATGTTTTATTATGATCCCTTGCTTTATCTAATTCAAAACTAAGGGTTACCACTTCTTGTTCAAGATTTGTACATTCATCAACGTTGCTCCGAGTTTTAGCTTTCTGAAAGTCCTCAATTCTTTTATTTTCTTCCACTTGCACCTTTAGTCTGGTGATGTCTTCATTTGCTTTCTTCAACTAATTACTCACTTCCCTATGCCTTTCTTTGAACTTCTTGATTTTTTCTCTTAGCTTCCTGATGCATTCATTTGCTTCTTTTAAGTTCTCCCTTGGAGTTTCTTTCTCATTTTCAATTCTATCTAGATCTTCAAGAGCGACATGGAGTTCTTTAGTTGCAAAGATCTTTTTCAGAGGAACATGACACCTTTTTTTAGCCATGTGTTTAAACTTCAAGATCTTCCTTAAGTTGTTAAACTTTTCCAAAGGAACTAAGATCTTATACCAATTGTTGAATACCCAGAATACTGAGGGGGTGAATCAGTATTATACTAAACCATTTAACTGCTAACCATTCAATAATTAAAACATATCTAACTACAACTGTAAACAAAGACATGAAAGGAATCATAACACCACATGACACATGAACACCAAGATTTTTACATGGAAAACCCAAAATGGGAAAAACCACAATGAGGATTAGCTCACAATATGTTATAACCAGTTATAAGATATTATAGGGGCACATTAACAAGGCACATTGTCCTTGAAAAAGCTCACAACCTGAAATGATTACAAAAAAGGAGTGTGGCTCACTACCAAAAAGATGAACTCATGAATACACCTTCTATGTGTTGAGTTTAGTTCCAATTAAGCTCTAAAATACAAAATATTGCACCGGTTTTTAGGTCCACAACAACTACCTACAACTTTGCACAATATCACACTGTCATGCATCACTACTTATTACTTATCGCATATCACATACCTCTATCTATCTTCAATACAAAATGTTTCATTTATATATATATATATATATATATATATATATATATATATATATATATATATATATATATATATATATACTGTTACATCTACATACATCAATTAGGTCAGCCTAATTAGATGTAAACATACTTGATTCAAAAAATAGTTTGTCATCTCAAATAAACAAAACTTCTTTCGCGCTTAAACCAAAATGTACATGACATAAATTAGGTTGGCTCAAACCCAAGAGAGATCTCTTTAACATCCACGAAGTGTATCTTCATACCGCTTATCCATTTTGGCCAGAGAAGGATACAAAACATGTATTTCAAACTTCTCTCATGTATATGTTTCAGCCCATTCATCCAAAATTGTTGAAACCTAGTGTATAGATGCATTTGATAGTCCTTAAAAACATATTAAAACCACATGGTCAATCTTTTCACACAAACAATTCTGGACCAAATTACCGGATTAAAGTAACACAAGCATTATTTATTAGATAGACAAAACTGTCATCAAACAATGTTGGCATCAATGAAAACCCACTGAAGGGTTTCTTCTTCATTCTTCCAACAAACTTTCCCACCAATGATCCTCAATCACTTCATGCATCAACTCACGAGGAACTTCCACTTCTAAATCGTCCACTAAGCAGGAGATCGACTCTGTGCTTTGTTTTTCCATAGTTGTTGGTGAACCTTCGCCAACCAATTTTTCTACAAAAGAGATAAGATCCTCTTCAAATAAAAAGGAATTTAGACCATAGGATGGGGACAATGGGGATTTACCAGGGGTATGGGCTGATACCCCCGTAGAAGAAGAGGTAGAAAATCCCATAGTTGTACCAAGATGGGGAACAACATTTTTGGATGGGGAGACCTATTGGGCCCCCCACCAGAACATCTCATCAAAAAAACCATTAAAAAACCACCCAAAAAAAATGAATTGCAAAGCACATGCGCATTTGTTGTTGATATCAAAGACCAAGTTACAACACTCAAACCTAGTGTTACATGTTAATTTAGTTCAATATATTTTGTTGTTAGAACAAGGGGAATTTTTTGCAATGTATTTAGTTCAAATTTTGTTAAACATGTTATTCTTTTAAATTTTTGGAGTATCAAATGTTCAAACATATTTTCTAACTCTTGCAATCATCTAAAAACTAAGGTTTCAAGGCTTTACTCTAACATTTCCTCTAAATCAATTTGTTACCATCTAAACTATAAATTTTTCAAAGAAAATTAATGGAAGTGCCTATCAACTAGAAAAAAATCATCTTCAAATTAAAAAACTCCAATTTAACCAACGTTTTGTCAATCAAAGAACTAGGAAACACCTTCAACAAAAAAACTATGATTTTATATATACTTCTAAATCCTTGACTTGCATTATTGTTGCTATTTCGTTTCTCATTGGTGATATGTTTCTAGTTGGTGTTGATGTATTAATATATTGTATTTAGACTACTATGGTTGTTGGGGTTGCTTCTATAGCTTCATGTTATAATATTATATTTTTTAAGTGGTTTTTCTATCACCATCTTGTTGTAACTTTTGATTTGCACTATTTATCAATTATGTAACTCTGTCAATTACTTTTTATTATGTATTTTTTCTATGTTCAATATTAAAAAAAAAAATTATTCCAATATTATGTAAAATAATTCCCATATATTCATATGATTTCATAAGTAAATCCCATTCATTAATGTTTGTAGTAGCTTGTGCAATAAATTATTTATATTATTAATACAAAAAATAATTATGGAAAGGAACTGAGGTTTTAATTGTGTTTGGATTTGCTATGGTTTATGCATTTTCTATTGTCCTTGGCTCTCCTTATGTCAAACCATACCATTGGCATAGGAAATTCTTTAATCTTTCATATTTATTGTAATTTTTTTAATTCATATTTAAATGTACTCAAATGGATTCAACCCAACAGTTCATGTCGATGTTGATAGTTTGACAACTTTGCACAATGGCTTCTATGAGCAAGTGACCCTAGAAGTTTGTTCCAAAGTCTTTCACAAGGTACACATTTTGAATCCCCAAAATATATGGTCTTACCCATCCTAGAGTTTCATAGTGCTTGTAAATGGCTAGATAATCTCACTTTAATAGGGTCTTTATGGGAAGACCTCCCCCAAAAACATGCTCCAAGAATGGTTCAACAAGCAGTCCAAAACCTCACTAAAGGGTTATTTCCTTTTTGTTTTGTTGAGACCGCCCATGCTAAGGTGATACTCAAGCATGGCCCCTAGTATGTATGAATGTCATTATTTTTCTTTCAAACTTGAGTGTGATATTTCACCAAATAGGATGAAAAGAAGCTTTAAGTACCAGTTTATCTTAAGTTCTTGAGTTTACCCCTTCCATGCTGGAAATTTCTACATACCATTGTTACCTCATTAGGGAATTTGAAGCTCATTTGTGTTGAGCTAGATATATTTTACTAGGTTTTTCCATAGAAACATGTTTGTGTCAAGGTTCATCTATCCAAATATCTAAAATAATCAATGGGAATTCAAATTGGTAACCTTTGTCATACTCAATGTGTTCTTTATACCAACCTACCCAACACTTGTTTTTGGTGATGTCTACTAAGCATAAAATAAATGATTTCCCTTTAACAACCCCCTAGGTAAAATCACCTCCTTGGTCACTCAAGGTTTCCCAGTCCTTAGAGGCCCCTTCCTTAAAACTTGAAAATAAATGGAAAAAATCTCTCACCATAAAGTAAAAATGCTAGCCTTGGTAGTTTTTAGGCTAAACCACAAGCCACTCTAGATCAAATTCAACTTCCAAAGTGTAGATAATAGTTGTTTCAAAACCTTCAAATAATAAGAAAGAGGTTGCATCACCCACAAGTAATCCCTCTTCCAAGTTGAGGTTGTCACAACCCATTGTGTGTTTACCTACTTACTATTACTATGCTAGGGTAAATTATTGCATGTGTGAATGTATTTAGAATTTTGATAGAGAATATATGTGGTTGCATCTTGTTATCAATGAATTATGAATGAATGATTGTTGCATTTAAAGATATGTGGTGAAATGCATATATGTGAAATGGATGGTTATTGAATTGGATATTCTAACTATGGAAAAGTATTATGTAAATGCATATTTTGATGAAAAAATGACTACCATGGGAATGTGTTAAGTTGGATGAAGGTTCATATTTAATCCTCCAGGGCGAGGGGAAGTATCACTCAAGGAGAAGAACTTGGTCGGGTAACTAGTAATGAAACCTAACTGAGCTTAAACACACACTCACAATAGAATGGTTGAGTCTAGTCATAGTGTTGGGAATTGGTAAGGCTTTCCTTAGTATGATGTGTTTGCATTAGTAAGGGTCTTAATTACTGTTGAGTGCATTATTGGATGATGTTTATATGTTTAGAGCTTACGAGTTCTTCCCTGCATTATTATGCTTGATTGATGAGGTGAACATACGTTGAATGTATATATATATATATGTATGCATATGCATGTCGAAGATAGACCATACACATGAAGGAACACGCACATGAGAGTACATAGGTAGACGTACCTATGCACACTTATGGATGAGTTTCTTATGAGCATGGTGTTATCGAAGGGACAATGCAACATGTATGTATATATGTATATATACATCACATGTATATTTCCTATCAATGAGATGGTAATAGTATGTGTGTTTGATTGTGTAATCGGATGTATATATATAAGATATATACATATGTATACATATGTTGATATACATGGTGACAAATGAAAATGTCCATCACGGATATATCAATATATACATGTATATAGAGAATATATATATATATACAAGCGATGTATTTATATAGATATTAACGTGTGTTATTCATTTGAATATCAAATATTATACTCTTGATTGACATCAAATATATATATATATATATATATATATATATATATATATATATATATATATATATGAATATATATATATATATATTAGAATATATATACATATACATATATATATATATAATACATAGAATTGAGGCTATTCGTTGATATATATATATGTACATGTATATATATAAATATGTGGTATTTAATGAAGGATGGTTTGTATATATATATTTTATGCAAAGTATTAGAGGTTGACCTATGCAAGTAATGTACAAAATATAAAGGCTGATATGGAGTTATAAGCCATGGTCAATATCTTACAAAATGCATCGCTATTTTGTGGTGGTGCATTACTTATACCTTGGAACATATTTGTCCAGAAGTTAAAAGGCGATGAAAATATTAAATATAAAGCTTGTTTTGCAAAGTGATTTAATCCATGATAAATAAAATAACCACAACAATAACGTGTTGGTCAAAGTGCAATTTGAATGATATTTTGGAGGAGTCGATTCGTTCTTCCTTTGTCAAATAAATAGACTATGACAAAGTTAACCATGAATATGTGTTGCTTGTTAATTGAGGACTGCTTCTTTGGATAAATTGCACCAAAGGAATAGGTAAAAGGTTGAAACTTGGTACCATTTTATGAATTCTCTGTCTCTATAGAAGTATAGCATGTTAGCAATTTGATTCTCATCCTTTAAGAATGTGCATATTTGAAATAGTCTTGAGTTGTTGTCAAGCAAAGGAGGTCGATCTATAGAATACAAAGTTGAGTATGTACTTAGAAATTTTCCACCTTTTTGTTGTTAGAGGGGAGTCGAACTACATGCTAGAGTGGTATCGACTAGCATACATTTTCTTTAGGCTTCAATGTCTCAATATTTTTTATAAATAGCTGAGCCAACTCTCTCATTTGGGATGCATAATTATGTAGTTTTCAGTCTATTGCAAATATTCTAAGAGTTATAATTTGTGAGAGATTAGAGTTATATTGTGAGAGAATTGAGTTATTTAGTGAGCCTTGAGATAGAGGATATAGTGAAGTATTGTATTGAGTGTTGATAGTAGTTGGAGTGAAGCTAGCAAACTGTCATTGAAAGGCTAAGAATCAAGTAAGGCAATTGGATCAAGCATATTACATGCATGAGGATCTAGTCTTCTTTTATTTTTCTTTTATTATGTAAGAATGAGTCTTGATTGCTTTGATTGGAATTGCTTGAGAATGCTTTCTTTAGGGAATCATAGCATTTTTTATGAAAAGGAAAATAAGTTGTTTTATGCTTTTCTATGAAAGTGTTTGTATATACTCCATAATAGGAGGATTTTTTTATCATTAGTATAAGTATACTAGGAATAATGAAACAAGGATAGCTTAAGGGTTATTCATTGCAAAGTTATTTGGTTGTATTAGATAGCTTTTAAGTTACACTTGGGATTTGATTATCCATTGAAGGGAGGGTAACTTGTATTTATGCTTTGTGGGTAGAAATACCATTGAGTTTTTGGGAAAGGGAATAGGTTTTTTCTAGGGTTAAAGACTACCCATAGAAGGAAATACCTATGCATAGCTTATAATTTCCTAAAGTCAAATTGAGCTTGAGTAGTGTAGGTGAGTAGGATGACTGTCACTCAAAGTATTAAGAGAGAACACTTTGGAAAAATTAGTGTGATTACCTTTTGCTCCACTGTCAATTCACTGTGATCCATTTATGCATGCTAGTTCAAGATTGTAGGGTTTACAAGTTTTAGTCATGTAGGATACAACTCGAAGCTCAAAATTTGGTACGAGGTTACTCCACCAATCTCTTCGTCGTAGGGTAGAACCATCTATCGAATGATAGATGTGTGGGGGGGACCGCATATGATTCTGTGGTTGGTGGAAAAGCACTAGAGTGATGCTTGTCCTGCTCATCAGGTGATTGAAGACCAATATTTGAAAGGAGATTCCTGGACCATCTGTATCTATTGCTTTGAAGATTGGTTGAGCTATGTATGCACTTTGTACACATTCTTTGGAATATTGTAATATGTGAAATAGTATTTTTGGAAATGGAATCAATGTTAATTATTGTTATGACATCTATGTTCATTTGTTCTCTATTAAGAAAAGAAAAAAATTATGGCAATGGTTAAGTTACATAGTTTATTTACTTGAAAGTGAAAACTTAGGAAATTTTACTTGAGTGAATGATTGGCATGTTACATGTGGTATCAGAGCTACCAAGTTTAGCTCTAGAACCTATGAGCTCATCATACTTTCCATCCAACATTATCTAATGTTTGGAAATTCTTGTGCCAGGATGGTGCATCTCAAGTTAACTACAAGAAATTCAGTAATCGAGAGTGAGCGCACCTGAAAGCCAAGAAGGAAAGAGAGGAAATTTTTTGTATGATTGAGGGTACCAACTATGACAATGTCATCTCGTTAAGTGACATTGAAACTTTTAGTCACACTCTTTCTTGGATTAGTGATGTAAAGAGAAAGATGAATATGGAGGCTAATTACAACTATCTAACTCCAGTCTCACCAACGAAGTCTGATTCCTTATCACTTTCCAGGGATATGCTCTCGAAAAGAAGTGTCAGCCCAACATTCATATTTAGAGACCCTAGAGTCCTTCCTATGTCAGAAGTGATTGTAATTTCCTTGAGTAATAAATTGGAGGGTAATGTCCTCTACAACTATGTATCAGATGACAAATCCAGAGGTTACTACCCATTTTGGGATAGATATGAACAAATGAAAGATGAACAAAAATTTGAGGGGTAATACCCCATTGAGTTATGTGTCAGAGAGTGAATCCGATGAATACTCTCCACTTGACTATCTGAATAGTCACTATGTAATCTAAAGGATATTGAGATCCTTGCAAATAATAAAATCATGTGTTTATCAAAAGCTTATCTTATGTGAAATTTCTTATGTGATTGAATGCTCATTTAAATTTTTTCCATAATATAATAAGAACATGACTGAATCTAATATGGATGAACCTTCAAGTATAATATGTTCTTGCAAAGATGGTGAGAACAAAGACCAATCCTTGAAGTCAAGAAGTCGAACAAGGTCTGGTGGGTGTTGAAGCTAGGTTGGGAAAGCTAGAGCAAGAAATAAGGGTAAAGGATAGAGTAGAGTAGGAAGTTCCAAATAATGAGGATGAGGGAGAAAATTCTTCTCACAAACATGCTCAAACCTGTGATCATGAGAAAGAGAAATCACCTTCTTTTTCTAAGGAAACTAATAGGAAGTGTATGGCTTATGAACTTTCTAGGGATATGAAGAAAATAACACCACCCAAGTTTGAAGGTAGTGCAAGTGGGGATGAAGATGAGGCATGGTTGGTTCAGATGGAGAAATATTTCAAGATTCAAAATTATTCTGAGGTCACAAAAGCAGCATGGGGATCTTCCTAGTTAGTAGGAGAAGCCTCTAATTGGTGGATGAATAAGAAAATAGAAATCGTAAGAATATTGTGGAAGCTCAAGTCAAACCAACTCCAAATAATTTTGAAGTTGTGCAATATTCTCATAATAAAGGGGAAAAAGGACCCCGAAATAGTGGAAAAGAATCAATGAGGGAACATGATGGGCAAGGTTATTGATGTCACAACTTGCATCATTTAATTAATTATTTTATCGAACGGGCTGTGTCTCAGAGCAATATGTGATAAGGATAGTTGTCACGAATTCTTTTGGGGGGTTTGCACTATAAATAGCGACTTCAAGTATCATTTTTCCTACTTCAGGAGCTTTCAGGAGCTCTTGGGAGCTCTCCAGGAGCTAAACTATAGCGATTGATTCCTAAGATTTAAATCTACTTTAACTTCTAATTTAAAATCTCGTTGACTTAATTCTGACTTTATTGACTTCGATTTAGACCAATTCATGGAGACAATAAATGATTACTTTCATTCCTAATCTAAAACACGAAATTTCAAATTAATTCTATTTTTCTTCAAAAGAAATCCATAACTTAATTGTTGGAAAGTAAATGCTAAATTAAGAGAAAGAATGAATTGCAGGAAAATAACGATTATTCTAAAAAGCATAAAGACTAATCTTCATGAACAGATTCTGAACAAATTTCAACTCCATCTTTCCATAAATTCCTAACATTGTTTTAATGAAGCTTAACAAACAAACATTAATTCTAACTGATTTCAATGGCATCTTAAACCTAATTTATAAAATAAACTTTTTTAACAATTCTAATGGTTCAATTCAACATTTCTAATAAACAAATCTAACCATTCTAGCAATTCAATCTTAACCATAATAAACTAAAAATTTGAAACATAATTGTAAACATAAGTGATTATCTGATGTTAACATTTACCAAGATAGAAGATGATTTTAATGATTGAACAATTCAAAATCAGTTTCTACTACAAATTTAATATTAATGAATCAGAAAATAACAACACTTAACAAAAATACCATAAGATCATTCCAAAGGTTGAGTGGGCCCTGCTCTTCCTCAGGTAAGATCCTTCAACACAGTGAATTAATTCACTTCTTGCTCCCTTCTCATTGATCAAAAGTAGAACGTAGAACAAAGTATTGCTTGTGATTACAGAAATTTTGATTGCAAAATATCTAACTCTTAACTAAGACCGAAATGTGGATATTTATAAAATATCCTTATTAGCTTCTAACATGGTGTTAACTGCCAAAACTTAAGGCAACCAACTACAGATTACAATTTGAAAGTAAAAATAGAACTGAAGTTGACTAAGGAGGACTATGCCAGAACTACGCCAGATTGGCACTAGAAGTAAAATTTCCTCAATCGACTATGAAGAATTTGATTCAAACTTTGAGTGACTCATCATCCAGTAGGGCCTATCTATGGCATAGTCATTCCTCATGATTATATAGAGAGTTTAACCATCTCATCAATCTTTAAGATACCCTGTTAAAAACCCTTATGAAAAGGACAACAATCATGGTAATAAAGATTAATGCAGCATAATCATCTCATCCAAAGTCATCATAAAGCAACACATTTAACATAAGCTATTACTTCCAAAATATTTGCTAATTTAGTTAAACATAAAGTAAAATAAGCAAATATGTTAATCTATTGTCTACCACCAATCATGTCAATTAACAATAAAAATAAGTCTTTTTAAAATAAAAAGCCTTAAATAAAAGTATTTTATATCTCCCATCATTCTCTCCTCAACTTGCTTTGGACCATGTCCTCATGGTTCTTCATCTAGAACTATGGTGTTTTCTTTTTCTCTATTTAGTGCCTCCATCCAAATGCAGCAGTCAAAAACATCCTCTCTGTACTGTTCTGACAATCTAGTATTAAGTGCATAGCCATAGTTTTGTCTTAAGTTTTCAAACCACACCCTCATTACTAGAGCTGGTATATTTGTCATTTCCTTTAGCTTTGGTGTTGGAATAATAATAATTGGCATTTTGAACCTCATGCCTACCCAGAATTCTTTCTGCTGTTGGATTAGAGTGATGACATGTCTGACTCTGACTAAACTCCAACTAATATTATTCAGACTAATTGGCCCCCTTCTCCTGACTGATTCTAGAATAAGCTGGTACCTTTCTTCACAGGACCGTAGTGCTAATGGTGGGAGTGTTGCTTCCACATTTTGGAATGATGCAATGCTATCAAACAAATTTGAGACATAGAGGGGATTAACATCATTTAACCTGACCACTAATCTTACAGCTTTGATATATAATTTAGCATGGGGCTTTTTAGGTCTCATTGGCAACCCATATTTTCTTTGCTCTTCTTTGTACTTATTCATTCTATTTGACCAATCCACTTAGTTTTGCATTAAAGAAACAAATGACCTTATCTGAAGTTCACCAACATATATATTCAACATTGTGTCATCATTGTCCCCCATTAAAAACCCATGTTGGTAAAACTCACACATTAAATTTTGAATGTCAGGGTGACTGTTAAAGTAATCTTTAAGGAAATCATGATCTTCATTGTAATCCAGACTCCTTCCAAAAATTAACTAATTTATTTTCCATTCTAAAAACTTTTCTCTAAGAAACAAAGAATATGTTGTAGTTGGTCTTCTCATGGAAATCATGGTAGAACTGACTTCTGCCACCTATTCAAATCTTCTCTCAGTCTCATTCTTTTATTTTTCTAAATTTTGTATCTACTCTTTCAACACTTTGTTTTCTTCCTTATATTTCAAAACTACCAAAGAATGGTATCGAGGCTGAACTAGAGTTGGTTGCACAAGAGGAGTGGGAGGAATGTGAGGGATTATGGAAGGTAATGCAAGCCTATGTGGAGGAGAAATGGAAGTAAAGGCTTCTTGTGCATAAAACTGCATGGATTGTTGTTTTAATTCTTCTTCTTTCTGTTGCAACTCTTCCTTTAATTTTGAAATTTCCTCAGCACTTACTAATGCTTGCACACTGGCTTGTTGCAGGGCATCCTCTGTTTTACTTAAATTTTCTCTAATCCTTGTGTCATTTTGCTTAACTTGCCTTTCCATTGCTTGATTTTTGTAGACTAATTGTTGCAATTCTTCTTCTTTTCTTCTTAATTTTTCTTTAAGTAATTGTACATTTTCTTCTTTCATGTTCTAATTCAGCCTCTAAACGGGACATTTTCATTGTTCTCAGCAATTCCTCAATCTCTAATTCTTCTATATTCAATGCTTCGTGGGGTCCCTCTTCTTCAATTAAAGGCTCTTTCCCTTCCCTCTTCTCATTTTGTGGGGAAGGTATAGGGGATTTCATAGTCTCTTCTTGTTCAAATTCTTCAAAGGCCTCTTGCTCTTCAGATTGTGCGCCAAACTCTTTAGCAGAGTCGTAGACTTCAAAATAAGGGTTGTCTTCAGGAGTTGGCATTGGGTTTTTAGGGGGACTTTGAGGTCTCTTAGGAGATTGTACAGGGGTATGGGTATCTTCATGTTCAGGGGATTTAACAGGGCTTCCAAAAATAGGGGTTTGACTTATAGGTGCCTCTTCAGGAGTGGATACTACAGTTTCAACATGACTAGGTTTTTCCTCATGTACTTCTTGTCTCTTCCTTTTTGACCTAGTACGGGTTACCCTAGATATCTCTGGAAATTTTATTTTTCCCCTTTTCTTGGAAGATTCTCCTTCCTTCATTTTTGTCTTTTTGGCTAAGGGTCCCCTTGTGGGTCTCCCTTTTTGCTTTCCTACAGGCACAGACAAAAATTCTAACCAACCATGCTTCCTTGTTTCTTTTTTTAAGAAATGGTATTTAATTATCAAATGTATCAACCACTGGTATTTCATAGAAGATTCCCCCTAGCTTTCACTCTCAAAATCATGGAAGAAATTTGTTGAAATAAGAACGCTGGAAAATTTATCCTAGCTGAAGCTTTTGTCTGACCATACCTTAAATTTAAAATTTGAATTGTTGGACCAATATCGTACCATATTTCCCATCACAGGTGAAGAACTTCATAAGCCAAGTCGCAGTAGTCCTCCATGGCTCGTTCAAACTATTACAAGCTATGCCACATTGGTATCCTTTGTGCATTTGTATCTTTGGCCTTCTTTCCGGCTCTTGGTGAAATGTAGCCACCAACTTCTCAAACTTAACTCGACCTTTGTCAACCGGTTTTCCTTCATTTAGAATCCCAGAAATTTCACTTATAATTTCTAGTGTGACTTCTATTACTTCTCCCCTTACCCTAGTGACATTCACGTTGAAGTTTGTCACAAATTCCCTAACCATTTCTGGTTGAAATCCTTCATAGTGCATCACAAAATTTAGCCACCCAACTTTTTCTAACAATCTTATGGTCTCTAAATCAATATTGAAGTTCTCTGGTTCAAAATTTCTCTTATTCCCCATATTGCTCTATCAAAAATGGCGGACTTCACTAGCGGACTTACTGGTAGTCTGAATTACTTACCAAAAAAGTGTGGAATAATTTTTTTCTTGATTTGGGAGCAGCCAATTTCAAAAATGAGATAACATGCCATTAATTGCCTATATTTAATTCCTTTACTGCTCTGAATGATTCGCACGCCACAACTTGAAACTTGCAATTCAATTCGCAAGGTTGACGACATTCATTACACATGTCATCATGTACTTGGGAAGATTTTTGAAAAGACAATGAAATCATGGAGAGATCCGTTGTTCTCGACTGACATCATCCATGTCACATCATTCCTTATTCTAAAAATCCACCGCTTTTTGAAATGATTAAAAGTGGATTTATTACTATCATTAATTATTATTGTGGCGAAGATGTCTAGATTCATAAATATTTACCTATTTTAAATTAGTCTAACTACTTTAGAAAATAACTTCGAAAACAATATTCACATTAATGTGCACCTTAATTTATTTTGAGCCTTTGAGTTCTTCAGGAACCTTCAGGAGTTCATCAAGGGTCTTCAGGAGCTCTCAAGAGCTTGGAATTTCAGGAGTCTTTAGGAGATTTCCAGCAAAAACGGAGTCTTCAGAGTCTTCAATATTCAAGATCTTCAGAAGCCCTGAGGAGCTTTTGAGGGGTTCTTTAGCACCCTTCAGGAGCTTTCAGAAGTTAACTTAGATAGACCGCCATTTCTGGTTTTCAATCATCAAATTTTTATTTTATTTTTATTTTTTTTTATTGAAAGTAAACCGCCATTTGTTGGTTTTCAATTTACTTCCATTTTTCTCAAGGTAAACCGCCAATTGCTGGTTTTCAATTTACCTTGTTTATTTGTGCCTTCTTCAAAGGTTCAAAGATCTTTTCTCATGGAAGAGATATCTTCCATGAGAAAAAGTTCAATTTTGTGTTGCACTTCATCCAAAAATTCCTCCTTTGTTGTTGGCTTATGGTAAGTTTTCAGTCGATGACCATTGACCAAGATAACTCTTTTCTCTCCATCAATTGGAACTAACTAGACAACTTCATTCTCGAACACTTGTTGTATCTCATAGGGTCCCAACCATATGGTATGGAACTTTCCTTTAAACTCTTCAAATCTAGAATCAAATAATAGTGCCCAATCTCCCTCTCTGAACTGTCTGGACACAATATGTTTATCGTTTCATTCCTTCCTTTTCTTTTGAATCACTTTTGTATGTTGAAGTTCCTCCATTCTCATTTCATCAAGTTTATTAAGCTGCAAAATTCTGCTTTTCTCTGCTTCTAGTAGGTCAATCCCAACTTCTACTGTTGTCTTCAATGTTTTCACCTCAAATTCAATTGGCATGACTGGTTTCTTTCCATACACAGGTTCATATGGGGAGAACCCAATCGTTGTTTTCCACGTGGTGTTATAGGCCCAGATTGCTTCATCTAGCCTAGCTACCCAATCTATTTTCTTTAAAGAAACTATTTTTGTAAAAATACTCTCTAATTCTCTATTTGTGACCTCTACTTGTCCATTCGCTTGTGGGTGATAAGGCGAAGATTTTCTATGAGTTATTTGGTACCTCTGTAAAAATGCTTCCATCATTGTTGACATAAATTGTGGTCCCTGATCTGAAACAATCTCTCTGGGTGCACCAAACCTTTGGAGAATTTTCTTGTATAGAAAGTCTGCAACTTTATCTTCTTTTGTTGTTGGTAGTTCCTTCACCTCAGCCCATTTTGTTGCATAATCGATACAAACAAGGATATATCACTTCCCTCTTGAAGGTGGATCTATCGGTCCCACAAAATTGATGCCCCACTTTTCAAATGGTTGAAGAGCTATTTGTGGCTACAACGACATCTCCATGGTTGTTGTAGGCCTCCCCATTCTATGGCACTCATCACATTGTTTGACAAAGAGTGTTGCATCATTTTTCATTGTTGGCCAAAAGTAGCCAAACCCCAATATTTTGTGAATTGTTCCTACAACTGAAAAGTTTCCTCCTTCCGGTTTGTGATGGCAAGCGTGCACTACATCATAAACTTCCAATTTTGTTACACATCTGCGTAAAACATGGTTAGGACATAATTTAAATAGAAGACCATTAATCCATTGAAATCTGGAACTCTCATGGATTAACCTCTTTTTTTGCTTATGACTGAATTGACTTGGACATTTTCCTTTAACAAGGTAATTTTCCAAATCAACAAACCATGGTGGATGAACTGATATAGCAAATAAGTGTTCATCTGGAAATGCATCATCCACTGGTTCTTGGTTATCCTGTAAAACAATTCTAGAAAGAAAGTCAGCAACAACATTGTCCTTTCTAGGCTTATCAACAATAGTTACATCAAATTCTTGTAATAAAAGTAACCATCTAATAATGTGTCCACCTACCACTGCTTTATTCATTAGATATCTGATTGCAACATGGTCTATATGTACGTAGATTTTATAGCCTGTAATATAATGTTTGAATTTATTTATTGCATATACTACAGCTAAAAATTCATTTTCTGTTATTGTGTAGTTTCTTTTAGCAGGATTTAAGTTTTTGCTAACATAGTAAATCACATGCATGGCATCATTTTCATCTTGTTGTTCTAATACTGTACCAATGGCCAAATTAGATGCATCTGCATGTATGTGAAAAGGCTCTCCCCAAACTGGTCCTTTAATAATGGGTGAAGTTGTTAGGGCTACCCTGATTGTTTCAAAGGATTTCTGACAATCCTCTGTCCATACAAATTCTTCTTCTTTCTTGAGCAGGGTGAATAGTGGTGATGCTATTTTACTAAATCCTTCTATAAATCTTCTATAATACCCTGCATGCCCAAGAAAACTTCTTACTCTAGTTTGGTTCTTGGGGATTTCAATGTTCTATATGATCTCAACCTTCTTGGGATCAACCTTTATCCCCTTTTTTGAGATGTGATGTCCCAGAACAATTCCCTCTGTCATCATAATGGAACTTTTCTCATGATTGAGTGATAACCTATGATCTTTGCAGCGTTGTAAAACCTTTTCTAGGTTTTTTAATGCTTCATCATATGTTTTAGCATGGACTGTAAAGTCATCCATATAGATTTCTACACATGAAGTGGTGAAATCTGCAAATATTGCAAGTACCGCTCTTTGAAATGTCGCAGGTGCATTACATAGTCCAAATGGTAAGACTATATAGGCATACGTACCCCAAGGATAGGTAAAGGTAGTTTTATCTTGATCTTTAGGGGCTAGTTGGATTTGGTTATATCCACTAAATCCATCAAGAAATGAAAAGTAGTTTATGCCTGCTAGGTTGTCTAGTACCTGGTCGATAAATGGCAATGGGAAATGGTCTTTTCTTGTGGCATTATTCAATTCTCTATAGTCTATACAAACTCACCATTTACCATTTTTCTTTGGAACTATAACTAGTGGAGAGACCCATTGACTATTAGATATTGGGTATATGAATCCTACGTTAAGCAGCTTCTCAATTTCTTTTTTAACAATGTCACGCAGAACATGATTAATTCACCTTTGTCCTTGTCTTATTGGTCTGACATTTTCTGTGTAGATGTGATGACTACAAATTGAAGGATGGATACCTCTCATATCATTATATTCCCAAGCAAACACTCTAGTGTGTTTCTAAAATTTCTTTCAATTTTCCCTCTTGTGTTGGGGATAAGGTTGAATTGATATTAAGGGGTTTATCTCCTGCTACTGTAATCTCCTTTATGTCCATTTTCGAATTTACTGTTTCTTCAACAAGAGTATTCAGAGGACAACAATGTTGTTTATGTAATGTTGTTTGAAAATTATCTTGCTCACTTTCTAAAATTATCTCTTGTTCTTCACATTCTTGGATATGTTCGCTTATGGTTGCCATTGCTAATTCCACAATACCACCACCTTCTGAATCTAAATCCTCATCCACCCAAAGTTGAGTTTTTGTTTGAATTGATGGTTGTGTAAGTGGATAAAGTGACAATTCTTTTTTTTTTGTCCATTAGTGATTATCATGCTTCCTGATCTACAGTCAATTAAGGCTGTAGTGGTAGCCAACCATGGTCTGCCTAAAATGATTAGGTATCTAGAATCTTTCCTTCTAGCTTTGAGAACCAAAAAGTCAACTGGGTAATCCCATGTATCAATTATGACCATGATTTCTTCTATAATACCTTCTAGTTTTTTAGTTGATTGATCAACCAACTGCAAAACAATTGTTGTTGGCTGAATTGTTGTCATTCCTAGCTTTTCAACTATATCAGATGTAATGACATTTATGGCAGCTCCTAAGTCAATTAGGACATTTGGTATTTCAATTCCATTTATACTCAGTGTTATGACAGAGCTACCAGGATCATTATATTTCTGTGGAAGCATTCTTCCTAATAACACATCAGTAAGTTTAGTCCCTACTTGAATTGTTGAAGGCATTTTCTTTTTCCTTCCTGGAGTCTTCATGCAAAGGGATTTTACTAACTGATTGATCTCTGGTATATCCTTGATTTCCTGTAATAGAGGTATCTCTATGTTAATCTTTTTCAACTCTCTAAGAAGTTGTGAATCGATTACATTCATGTAGTGAGGGGAAGAGGTTTGAGGAATAGTTTTCTCTTTGTGCAATCTCTCGGGATAGGGAGCTTGTTTGACAGTTTGTTCTTCTTCCAACAATTTTTCTTTGTTTTCTTCCTCTCTTTCTGGAATTGTCTTGGTTGGTGCAGTTTGCACATTTCGACTTCACAACTGTATGTCATTAACATCTAGTACATTTACATTTAGTTTGTTTGTATTAGTTCGTGCATTTTTTGGATTGGGAACCGATTGAGCTGCCATTTGGGGTTGATTCATCTGATCATTGGAAGCATTAGGGGCATTAAGGGCCGAAGGTGTTTATGCCCATGGTAATTTTTGTCCTTGATTTTTCCATGGTTGGAATTGGTTTTGATTTTGCTGCCATGAGGATTGATTTGCTTACCATTGTGGTTTCTAGTTAGCCTGCCACTGGGATTGGTTCCATTGGGGATTCATCCATTATGGTTGTCCCCAATATGTAGGTGGGGGTTGTGGTTGATATTGGGGGGTCCATTTATTTTGGTTCTGCCATGGGTTTTGATTCCAATTTGACTGTGAACCATATTGTCTTTGATTTGTGTTATACCCTTGGTTCTGAGGTCTTTGGCCGATATAATTGAGTTCTTCTTTGACCACTGGTGGTTTCTTGATATTGTTCTTTATTCTTGCCAAAAGATTGTAGGAATTGATCAGGTGTGTTTTTTCACAAATCTCACAAATTTCTACCTGATTTAATAGGCATTTCCTCAAAAAATGTTTCCCCCTACATTTGGAACAATAAATTGACAAGGGTTCAGTGGTTCTCTTTTCTCCTTGCATGTTAAGATGTAGTAGCAGATCAGTCTTCATGTTCACCAATTCTTCAATTACTTCTGATACATCAGTGGTGTGAGTCTTGTTCCTTCTGGAGTTTCGAGTCCCCACTCTATTTTTAGAGTAGTTTCTACAGATCTCCACAATTTCGTCCAAGGAAATATTGTTAATGTCTCCCTTTCCCATCAAGTTCAAGGATTCCCTAGACTCATCTTCAATCCCTCTTAGGAAAATTGTTTTGCTAATTTCATCATCCAACCCATTAATGCACCTTTAATGCACAAATTAAAATCTATCAGCATAGTCTTCTAGACTTTCATCCTATAGTTGCTTAATGCGAAACAGTTCTTCCTTTCTATCTCTCACTCGATAGTAATCCTAGTATTTGTCCAAGAATTTGGTCTCCACCTGCTACCAAGTCCCAATCATTCTTGATCCTAAACCAATAAACCATCTTAAAGTTGTTTCTTTCAAAGTAGAAGGAAACAACTTTAACTTATGATTATCAGAAGTATAATCATAGGTTTGGCATAAGATTTTGAATTCAAACAGGAATTGATCAAGGTCTTCTATAGTCTTTCCCCTAAATTTTGGAAGAACTAAAGGCAAAAAAAATTTCATAGGGGGTTCATCAAGCTATCTTTCAAGATTTATAGGATTTGAAAAGGTCCTATTTGCTGGGGGACGTACCGGTTGGTCATCCATTTCTTCTTCTGGAAATGGATTTTTGTTCTCCTCTTGATTCCAATGGGGTTTTCTTGATTAATTTCTTGATTTTAAATCTAGTATTGCTAGATATCCTCTTGATTAAAATCAAGATTTCTTCTAATGTCAATGTTTTGTGGAAGGAACCTTCCTAGTTGGTCTCTATTTCATCTCATCCACAATTTCAGATCTCTCTTCCCTATCAACACTAAGGCTTCACACTGAATAGCCAGATCGTTTAAGTATCCCCGACAACGACTCCAAAAATGATGGGCAAGGTCGTTGATGTCACAACTTGCATCATTTAATTAATTCTTTTATCAAACCAGGTGTGTCTCAGAGCAATATGTGATAAGGATAGTTGTCACCGATTCTTTTGGGGGGGTTTTCACTATAAACAGCGACTTCAGGTATCATTTTTCCTACTTCAAGAGCTTTTAGGAGCTTTCAGGAGCTAAACTATAGCAACTGATTCCTAAGATTTAAATCTACTTTCACTTCTAATTTAAAATCTGGTTGACTTAATTCTAACTTTATTGACTTCGATTTAGACCAATTCATGGAGACAATCAATGATTACTTTCATTCCTAATCTAAACACGAAATTGCAAATTAATTCTATTTTGCTTCAAAAGAAATCCATAACTTAATTGTTCGAAAGTAAATGCTAAATTAAGAGTAGGAATGAATTGTAGGAAAATAATTATTATTCTAAAAAGCATAAAGACTAATCTCCATGAATAGATTTTGAACAGATTTCAACTCCATCTTTCCATAAATTCCTAACATTGTTTTAATGAAGCTTAACAAACAAACATTAATTCTAACTGATTCAAATGGCATCTTAAACCTAATTTATAAAAGAAACATGTTTAATGATTCTAATTGTTCAATTCAACATTTCTAATAAACAAATCTAACCATTCTAAGAATTTGATCTTAACCATAATAAACTGAAACTTTGAAATGTAATTGTAAACAGAAGTGATCATCCGATCTTAACATTTACCTAGATAGAAGATGATTTTAACGATTGACCAATTCAAAATCAGTTTCTACTAGAAATTTAATATTAATGAATCAGAAAATAAAAACACTTAACAAAAATACCATAAGATCATTCCAAAGGTTGAGTGGGCCCTACTCTTCCTTAGGTAAGATCCTTCAACACAGTGAATTAATTAACTTCTTGCTTCCCTTCTCATTGATCAAAGTAGAACGTAGAACAAAGTATTGCTTGTGATTACAAAAATTCTGATTGCAAATTATCTAACTCTTAACTAAGACCAAAATGTGGATATTTATAAAATATCCTTATTAGCTTCTAACATGGTGTTAACTGCCAAAACTTAAGGTGACCAACTATAGATTACAATTTGAAAGTAAAAATAGAACTGAAGTTGACTAAGGAGGACTATGCTAGAACTACACCAAATTGGCGCTGGAAGTAAGAGTTCCTCAACCGACTATGAAGAATTCGATTCAGACTTTGAGTGACTCATCATCCAGTAGGGCCTATCTATGGCGTAGTCATTCCTCATGATTAGATAAAGAGTTTAACTGTCTCATCAATCTTTAAGATACCCTGTTAAAAATCCTTATGAAAAGGACAACAATCATGGTAATAAAGATTAATGCAGCATAATCATCTTATCCAAAGTCATCGTAAAGCAATGCATTTAACATAAGCTATTACTTCCAAAATATTTGCTAATTTAGTTAAACATAAAGTAAAATAAGCAAATATGTTAATCTATTGTCTACCGTCAGTCATGTCAATTAACAATAAAAATAAGTTTTTTTAACATAAAAAGCCTTAAATGTTCAAAATTATTTTATATCTCCCATCAGAACACAAGAGGAATAGTTCTAATGGTGGGAATACTAGTAATGCTGGTGGAAATGCTAATAAATCTGGAGAACCCACAAGGAAGAAGGGATCAACTACTGGATGCTTCACATGTGGGGAAGACCACTATGCGATCCATTGTCCCAATAAGTCTTCTGGGTCATGATCATATGGTAACCCACTTCCTACCCAGTAAGCAACATTCTAGCAAAATATTCATGTTGCCTTGGACAATCGCCAAGCGGAGTATCAAGTTACTCCAATAGAGACTCCAGGTATTTTATTTGGTTTACGTATTTTCATTCTTAGAGATACTAGAGCAACTAAATTTTTTATTTCACCTAGAATCGCTAAGAAAATATCTAGGAAAGTTGGTTATATCGAAAATTCTTGGGTTGTAGAATATATAAACCAGATAAGAGCAATGGTGGAACAATGTTTGTTTGAAGCTAGGATTGAGCTACCTTGTTTTTCTATGGAGGTAAACCTATATGTAGCACCCTTAGGATCCTATGATGTTATCCTAGGAATGAATTGGATTTGAATACATAGAGCCAAGGTAGATTGCTATGCCAAAATAGTAGAATGCTTAGATGATTTTGGTAATCAAGTGATGCTTCAAGGGATACCTAGGGAGGTCAAGTTATGTCCAATCTTTGCAATGTGATTGCTTAGGGATAAGAAGAAAGGATGTGAGATCTTTGCAGTCAAGATGGAAAAGCTTGAAGATTATAAGGGATATAATTCTCAAGAGGATCTTGATAACTTTGGACCATTGAGCTTCCAAGAGATGGAAGAAAGTGAAATGGTGGAAACTGGAGTGATAGATATGGAAAGATATCCTATACTGTGGAAGTTTTCAGATGTGTTTCTAGAGGCATTACCTGGACTACCACCAAAAAGGATATTTGACTTCTCAATTGATATAGTACCAGGATCTGAACCTATTTCCAAAGTTCCTTACAAAATGACAATAACTAAGCTAATGGAGCTTAAGGCACAACTAGATGAATTGTTGTCTAAGGGATTTATAAGACCAAGTGTATCACCTTGGGGAGCACCTGTAATATTTGTGAAAAAGAAGGATGGTAATTTATGTTTATGCATAGATTATCGCATGCTTAACAAAGCTACAGTAAAAAACAAGTATACATTAACATGCATTGATGATCTATTTGGTCAAATGAGGGGAGCTACTATACTTTCTAAGATTGATCTGCAATCTGGATACCACCAGTTGAGAATTAAAGATGAGGACATCTTTAAGACTGCATACATAACCAGATATGGGCATTATGAGTTTACAATTCTACCCTTTGGTCTAACTAATGCACCTGCAACATTTATGAACCTTATGAAAAACATATTTAGGGATTTCCGAGATAATTTTGTCTTGGTTTTCCTCAATGATATTTTGATTTATTCAAGGAATGAAGGGGGTCATTGTAGGCATTTAGAGATATTTCTACAATGACTAAGAGAACATAAGTTGTATGGGAAACTCTCTAAGTGTACCTTCTTTCAAAAGAGAGTACATTATCTTGGACATGTGATATAAACATATGGTATCTCAGTTGATCCAACTAAGATCAAGGCAATGCTAGAATGGCCAGTGCCTAAAAATGTCTCTGAGGTAAGAAGTTTATGAGTCTGGAAAGATATTATAGAAATTTTGTTGCAAAATTCTCTAGGATATCCTTTCCAATTACTTCTTTGTAGAAGAAATGGAAGAAGTTTGAGTGGACAGAAAAGTGCCAAGTAGCATTTGATCTATTCAAAGAGAAGTTAACTACTGTCCTAATCTTGAAAGTACCATATATTGATGGAGACTTCACTATTATCAGAGATGCATCAAGAGAAGGCTTAGGAGGTGTTTTAATGCAGGAAGGGAAAGTAATTTATTATGAATCAAGGAAGCTGAAACCCTATGAGAAAAATTATGCATCACATGATTTAGAGTTAGCAGTAGTGATTCATGTTGTCACTTAGATGTAGACACGAAAATGTACAAGTTGACATTGCATCTCACTTGATCTACTAACATCGCTTTCTTCCTAAATCATCCTCACCTAATCATGCTTAATCAAATTCCCTTATTTGATTAAATTCATCAATATTCGCCTCTTTAATTAAATAAATTATTTTGTCAATTAAGTCACTTTCCCGTTAATTAAATCAATCCATCCTGATCTAATTATCCCTATTTAATTAAATAATCAATTTATTTGATTAAATCTCCTAAAGTCTATCGCATTAAATTAAATAAATTAAAACTTTATTTGATTTAATCTAACACCATCCCTTTTAATTAAATAAATCCAAAATCTTTATTTAATTAGCCTCTTATCATATTCTCTTTGATTTAAATTAATCCAAAATCTAAATCAAATTGTCAAATCACCAATATCCCTTTAAATTAATCAAATCTCATTAATTTAATCTTAATCCATCAAATCCTCTAGATTTTAACTTGCACATGAAAATAGACTTATTTGATTTATTAAATTTCTATTTTCCTTCAACAAGGCATCTTTTAAGGAATATTCCCCTAATTTGAATTCAAAATCCAAGAGGGAATAAGTCCTTCCAACAAGGCATTTAAGATCTCTTACATGTCCTTTGCCTTGAGCCAAGTGGCATTTAATGCAATTTTCTTTCCCCCTCTTACATGTCTTTTCTCAAAAATTCAAATTCAAAATGCATTTATTGGCACATTTGTCAAAACTTGCTCATTCCTCACCCAATCACATGTTGACAAGTGGCATTATATCATTGGTTGAATCTTTGTCCCACATTGCTCTATTTTGGCTTTGTTTCCATTTCAACATTCTATAAATAGAATGCTTCACCATGCATTTTATCATCCACATTTCAAGCAAAGTTACCATGCTAAAATACTTAGCAATTCTCATTCATCTCATTGAATCATAGCTAGGTTTTTTGCAGATTTTAGCTTGGAGCATACATTCAAAGTCTTCATCAAGTGGATCAATCATCTTCAATCAACATTTGCATTCAAGGAGTTGGGAAAGGGCAAATCTCCACACACCTATTTGCACCAACTCCCTCAAGAGATCAAGAGTTTGCTTTGCATTAGATAGGATTTAATTGTTTCATTTGTGTTCTTCATTTTCATTTCTTATCTTTTGCAAATTTCAAATGGATTTCTTGAGGAATCATTGGTTTCTAATCTTGTGTTTGATCTAATTGTTTGCTTGTTTATTGTGTTTGTGCAAGGTCTAGATTCAAATGATTCACATATTGGCGCTAGAAGGAGGGCGGATCAACGGATTCTAACACGTTTCTAAAAAAAAAATTGCCGTTTTTTACAGTTTTGCTCATAAATCCCTGTTTTAGCGCGCCCGGTCATTTTTATAGCGCGCCCGGTCATTTTTATAGCGCGCCTGGTCACTGTTATAGCGCGCTCGGCCATTTTTATAGCACGCCCGGTCACTGTTATAGCGCGCCCGGTCATTTTTATAGCGCGCCCGGTCACTGTTATAGCGCGCCTGGTCACTGTTATAGCGCACCCGGTCATTTTTATAGCGCGCCTGGTCACTGTTATAGCGCGCCCGGTCACTGTTATAGCGCGCCTGGTTGAAAATCAAAATCAAAAGAAAGAGGAGGATATTTTGTCTAATCAAAGTGTTTTTTTAACACTTAAGTGTTTGTTTAACACTTCTTCAAAGAATTTGTTTTCCTTCTTCTTAGGACACTAATTTTCATTTGGGTCTAAAACGAACAATTTGATTTTCATTGCAAAGGGCTTAAAATGAATCTTAGGACAAACTTACTAGAGTTCGTTTTGGGTTAAAAATTGAACAAGCAATCTTCATATTTCATTTGGTGCTTAAAACGAATTCACAATTGCTTTGAAGGGTATAAAACGAACAAGTGTTTGAATTACAGATTGTCTTTGAGTATACTTTATCCTCCTTCGTAAGCATTCAAAGTAAGAGAAAAACACCAAAATACATTTTATTGCTTTGAAACACTTCAATTTAATAAAATTGAACATCTCAGCAGTGTGAGTATCGGGCATTTTCACAAGATATCTCTTTCTTTGTGCCATCAAAGATCGGACGAAAGGCTTTGATTGTGTATTTGTTGTTTTGTTTGATCTTGAGAGGGCCTTGGGGAAAAAGTACTCCACCAAGCGATTTAATTCTCAACCGTAACACTTCCTCTAAAGCCAAGAGTATTTCCGTACTGGATATAAATGATACTCTTTTGGTTAAACGCCATAATCACGGTTATTCACAAGATGGATCCGAAGGGACTTTATTGCAGGGTCAATTCCACCTAACGAAAGTCCTTACTAGAACCCATGTGCTAGAATTCTCCAAAAATCTTTAATCTATTTGTTGGTGCAAGAACGTGTCGCTCGAAGCCACTCCCACACTCTTAATGGGTCTTTTAGTAGAGATGGAAAGCATGCCATGGGGAGTTTTAAGGGTGTTGATGTCAGCCGCCCCAATTGACTGCAATGAGCCGTGTGGAGGGGGAGCCAAGGGGTCAAGTATCCAACCATCCTCACAGGGAGATAAACGTAGCTGGACTTGTCCAAGTGGGAATCCAACAAATATTGTCTTACACATCCATAGGATTGTACATGCTTTGGGTTACAAAAACACATGCTTGTTCGTAAACATTGGAAAACAAACACTTAAACATGATCATGCAAATTTCAAACCCCTTTTGATAGAGCAAATACCTTTTGACAAATTTAAGTGTTGTTGCCTTCCCTTGGGATTATGTCCTTAGAGGTTTCTCATCACTTGAATTTATATCGTCATTTGCTCTAACTAGGGTTAACCTAGGAAATCCCTTTGCCTCAATTTCTTGGAACTCCCACACAACACTTTGTGAGAAGAAAAGGAATTTTGACATAGGACATCTTTAGTTTGAAACATAATCAAGAAAGTGTATTTGGTAAAAAGAAGTCATTAAAAGCAAAGATAAGCAATTGAGCCCCACACATGTCTTTTCAATGATTTCTCACAAGATCAAGATACAAAAACCCAAGAAAAGGAAACTTAGCCCAAAACAACATCAACAAAGACTCAAAAGGTTATATGATTTTAGAGAAAAGTTGGCTAATTTCTATCGACATGCTTCAAGAGACAACCCCACTTTATATTCATTTTACTACACACAAAATCCAAGCTTGTTTCAAGGGATTGGATACCTTGCTTAGGGCATAACATGTTCTTCAATACCTTGGTCTTGTTAAACAAAAGTCTAAACTAGGGTCATTCTAAGATCAAAACAAACATTCATCCATCAAAAACATCAACAACCATAAACATCTCACCAACATTTTGAGAAAATCTTGAAACAACTATGCTAGGCGCCTTTGGTAGACATCAAAACCTTTCAAACATGAGACTTTGAATTCTTCAAACATCAAACATCAAACTTGTTCAACTCAATTGTGTGTGAATGAATCCTTTTGCACATGCTTAGTTGAATTATCACTTTGTTCAAATTAATGGTGGATAGATGCATCCTTCTCCCATCACTAATTTGGATTATCTTTTGGTTAGCTTGTGAGTAGACACATCCTATTCTCCCTCCTAAATCAAATTATCCTTTATGAGCATTAGTTATCTTTTTTAGATCATCATCCAAACATCTTGGGGATATCTCTTGCTCAAACATCAACATTCAAAAGACAGAATTCAAAGTCTAAATATCAAACAAACATCAATCAAAGCAAACCCAAAGTACCTAGCATCACATCAAGATTTTCAATACAAATTCAAAACTTCCATTCTCACCCATATATCATACACCTTTCATCTTCACATCTTTGATCTTTTACACATCCTAGTTTGCTCTTTTATGGTTCAAACAAGATCACAACACAAGAGGAACATGGAGTTAAATCAAGAAACATCAACCACAAGTGATCTAAGCCAAAACATTCCAGAAATCCAAAACACACCACTTCTAGACCTCACTATCACTACACACGATCCACAAAAAGAGGTCTTGGTGGAAGACATCACACCAACAGAATTGAGTGAGGAAGAAGTTCTTGAGATGCTCAAACAACCAAAACTACAAAAGTTTCTTCGCGCAATGGCTAAAATAAATCCATCAATTCTCAACACTATTGAGGATGAGCTTCTTGTACCAAATGACCAAAACACCCTTCCATAATCAACCACTTCCATTACCACCATAGAACCTACTATCAATGAGGATGATACCCTCTTCAACACGCATCAAAATCCACTTTACAACCCACTTGGATTTATCGATACATCTGAGGTTCCTTACCATACCACCTCATCATTTTCTCTTGACACGCAAGTGTCTAGACCTTTGGTACAAGCAAGCTCGTCCGAAATAGAGAGACCTTACGGATTTGTCTCTTCATTTGCACAAGAAAATTTTCCACCATTCAAACCATTCACACCTCCCACCACGTCAACACCATATTTTGGTTTAGGGATCTCCCCTTTACCTAAACTTCCACCTTTCCCTAACATAAATCACCCCATCCAAATCAATTCATCCAACCAAGGGGGTACATCACATCTTTCAAACACACCATCCACATCAAACCAACGCATGATAGCTAATCAAATTATGGTCTCTCAAAGACCCACTATTTCACTCATCTCTACCATTCCTACCACTTCACCTAGTCCCACCATTCCTATCACTTCACCCATCCCAAATGCACCTATCACCACATTCACTCCAACCACTACATCCACTATACCTCAAACTTCCACTACCCCCATCACACCCCTTACATCACAACCTCCCACCACCACCATCGCTCTAAGTGCATCTCAAACTTCCAACACAATTCTGATCCCACCACCACTACCATTGTACCGCTTCTGAAGTAAGCTTAATATAATGGCCGTGATTCAAAGCATACCAACAATTGTCTAACAATATCAAACAATCTCAAAGAAGCACTTATAGCTAATGCTATGACGCTTTCCTAAGCTTCACAGCATAAAATCAAGCTCCAACATCGGCCAAGAATATCAACAAGCACAAATAAGCTGCACAAGCCTGCTTTGTTGCAATAATAATAATGAGCTACACAGTTTCAAGTTTCCATTGCCGCTATCAGCTTGCCGCAAAGATGCCTCCAAGATTTCCAAGCACGAAAGTGCGCTATCAAGCTAAAGATTTCTGTACTAACAAGAAGCATCCCAACAACTCTCGTGATATCAAAGAAGTGTTAGATAATACTAAGAGTAACAAGAAGGTGCTTACGTTGTGCTTCCAAATGGACAACAACAAGCATTGTTGGACCAACAACAGCAAGCACAACAATAAGCTCTATTAGCGCAACAACAGCAAGATCAACAACAAGCGTTGTTGAAAGCATACATGGCACAACAAACAAACATTCCACCCATTCAAACACCCACTCCACCCCCCCAGAACACCTTCATTCCACCTCCTGATCCACAATTGGATGTCACTGCACAAATTAAATTTCTGTCACAACAAGTGCTTGACCTTCAATCAGGAAGGACACCAAAACCACAAAAAAACCTATGCCCTTATCCATTTGATAGGAGTGTAGAAATGAAACCGTTCCCAAAAGGGTTTGAGATCCCTAAATTTGACAAATATCGTGGAACGGGTAACCCTGAAGATCACATCAGGGAATTCCAAGTACATTGCATGGAGGTGGCTTACGACGAAACGTACTTGATGAGATTATTCCCAAGAAGCTTGGTTGGAAACGCTATTGATTGGTTTTCTCGACTTTCTGGAATCAAAAAATTCCAGGAAATCATAGATGCCTTCATACATAATTATTCCTTCAACACTCCCATGGAGGTTAGCTTACAGGAATTATCATCTCTCAAACAAGGGAAAAAGGAATCATTCGGTGCTTTCTTACAACGATGGCGATCCAAAGCTAATCAAAGCAAGTGGTCCATGCCTGAAGAGCAACAAGTGGGAACTATCATTGCGAATCTTGATGGGCCCTTGGCCTTCCACCTCAAAGTGCAAAACATCACCACTTACGACCAGTTGATCCCTAGGGTGCTCAATATCGAACGAGCCCTTGCCACACAGGGAGAAACTTCATCATATCAAGAAGGCCGCTCATCATCCAATTATCATGACAAACCACGAACATGGGCAAAGAATCGTAATGTAACCAATGATGGTGTCGTTGATGCCAAAGTTGTCATTAGTGCCCCACGGAAGAACAATCCACCATCCCAACAACAACAACACCAAAATACCAATCAAAGTAATCGACAAGTCAATACTGTGGTCCAACCATCCCATAACCAAAACACAAACAACATTGATAATCAGGGAAGACCACAGCGAAACAAGTTCTTTCCCAAACGAAAATACACACTCCTTGGGGAACCTGCTGAAGCAATCATGAAAAGATTGGTAGATGAAAAATTGATAGCGGTCCCTACACATAATAATTATCAAGAACCATCGGTCAAGCCACCATGGTATAATGAGAATTATCTTTGTGACTTCCACAAACTCAAGGGACACACGACAAACAACTGCATGAGGCTCAAAAATCTAATTCAAGACCTCATAGATGACAAAATCATAGATGTGGAAGCACCATCAGGAAACAAAGATCTCAAGAGTTACACGAATCCGATGCCGAATCATGGCAACAAAGGAAACAAAGATCAAGACAAAGGAAAAGGGGCTTATAAAAATGTCAACCACACATACGAGGGTGTTGTTGCTTGTTTAGATGAGTTTTGTGGAGTCATCACCATCAAAGGGGCCCAAGCCGATTGTGGAGTCACCACAAGAGGTGGAAAGGTTACCATTGCAGCACCATCCCAACCAAGCAGAAATTCCACATCCAATCCAAGGTCTAACCCTAGTGGCTATAATGTCTTGGATCAATTGAAAAGAACCCCTGCACATATCTCCATCATGGAGTTACTCAAAATCTCATCTGCACACAAAAAGATTCTAGAAGAAGCTTTGGCGTCATCTACTGTCCCCGCAGATCTAGATACAGAACAATTCCAAGCTATGGTCGCAAGTATCACCACACCTAACATTCTTACATTCTCTGAACAAGACTTCCCCACACAACCATCTCACAACCGTGCACTTCATCTGGAGGTGTACGTAAATAAAAAGAAAGTCAAGAGAGTCTTGGTGGATGGAGGTGCAGGCTTAAATATTTGCTCCTTAAAGCTTCTAAAGAATTTGAACATTTCAGAGGATTCAATTGACAAAGGAAAAGGCATCACAATAAGAGCATACGATGACCAGGAAAGGGTATCCCAAGGCACCATTCAGCTTCCTGTCCAGGTTGGACCCGCCATCATGCAAACCAACTGTCAGGTCTTGGACCTCGATTTACCATACAACATTCTCCTAGGGCGACCATGGATACATGCAATGCAAGCTGTAGCTTCAACCTTTCATCAATGTGTGAAATTCACACATGAAGGTCAAGAGGTTACTATCCATGGAGATCCTGAGCCATTTGCCTACTGCAAAAATCTAGAGGCAAAATACTACAAGATCCCGCAAGTACCCAAGAATGATGAAGGCCCATCAACACCTTACGTGGATCCTGCCACTCTCACTTCTGTGACAGAGACACCCTCCACCCCCGCCATCCCCACCTTTTCTGATATCAAAGTCATAATACAAGATGATGGTTGTGGAAACTATTCAATGCCTAAGAATGATTTTGTAGTAGGAGAGCTACCACAATCTCCTAGATCAAGAGGACGACCACAATCACAAGAAGCTTCAACATCTCAAGGCTCCTATGAATGAAACCCTACCTTCACAAGTGCAGGAGATCTTGGTCAGGAAACATTAGAAGGGGACTTATCTCATCTTCTCTATCAAGATGATATACCAGCAGTTGAATTGCCTATGGACGAATGAAACAAAGGTATGAAGATAATGCTCTCGATGGGCTATAACCAGAACCAAGGGTTAGGCCAAGATAATAACGGGCGTGTAATACCCATTATACCTGAGAAGCAAATAAAAAATCTTGGCATTGGTCATCCTACTCCTAAGGTAACTATACTTGGTCGAGGTGCCCAGGATAGACGGAACCGAACGCCTCCTCAGGAATCTGTAGCTACTCCAAAATCCTCCATGACTTTAGGAATGCCCACTGATTTAACTGAGTCACCAGAAATAGGATTACCTTTGCTGTTTGAGGATACTAATGTCCTTATGATTAGCACCTTATCTTATGAGTCTGAAAACCAAAGCAATGAAATCCGATTAGTCTATCCCCAACTGATTGATTACGACCAACGAGGACCACCAATTCTTGACATGTTTGAAAACGATGAGGCGCTCTCAGAATTCATGGGACTTAGGGATGACATTCCATGTGGGGATCATAAGGCAGGTTTTATCATAGAGCTGGATACACATGCATACTATGGAGAAACGATTGAATCCCTCAGTCGCAAAAATAAAAAATTGAGAATAATCTCCAAGTCCTTGAGTGAAAACCACCTTGTGGCACTCTTCGACTCTGAAAAAGTAAAAAGAAAGGATGCATCCAATGGTGAAAACCTCTCTAAGGCGCCTGAGGATGGGGGATTCAATCTTCCTCTTACAACTATACACCAAGAAAAGTCAGCTATGCTAGCAGAAAAGTGCAACCCCATCAATCTGGGAACACAAGAAACTCCTCATATTACATTCTACGCTGAGTCATTATTATGCAAAGAACAAGAGGAGTTGGCTACCTTCTTAAAGGAGAGGAAGATAAACTTTGCATGGACCTATGCTGATATGCCAGGATTGGATCCAGAGGTAGTGGTTCATCACTTAGCAGTTTATCCTGAAGCTAAACCTGTAAAACAGAAGTTGAGAAAGATGCACCCACAGATTGCTCTATTAGTCAAGATGGAACTCCAGAAACTACTAGAGGCGGGATTCATACGAACGATCGCCTACCCTGAGTGGGTCTCCAATCTAGTACCGGTTTCAAAACCAACTGGGGGCATAAGAATCTGTACGGACTTTAGGGACTTGAACAAGGCTTGCCCAAAAGATGATTTTCCGTTGCCTAACATTGATATGATTGTAGACATGACCGCGGGGCATGAGATGCTTTCCTTGATGGATGGATTTTCAGGCTATAATCAGATAAGAATTGCAGAGGAAGACCAACATAAAACATCTTTCACTTGTCCTTGGGGCACATACTGCTGGAACGTAATGCCATTCGGCTTAAAGAATGTCGGGGCCACATACCAAAGGGCCATGACACTAATATTCCATGACATGATCCACAAAATAGTTGAGGACTATGTCGATGACATCTTGGGAAAATCCAAAAAGAGGAAGGATCATATATCAGTCTTGAGTGCTATCTTTGACAGACTAGAAGAATACAAGGTTTGTTTGAATCCCAAGAAGTGTGTCTTTGGCGTACAATCAAGAAAGTTGTTGGGCTACATAGTGTCAATGAGAGGCATTGAGATTGATCCGGCAAAGGTGAAAGCAATACTTGAAATGGAAGCTCCTAGGACATTGAAACAACTGAGAGGTCTCCAAGGCAGGCTTCAGTCAATTCGCAGGTTCATAGCACAATTAGCAGACAAACAAATCCCTTACTCTCACCTACTCCACCAGGGGGTAACGTACAAATGGGATGACAAATGTGAACAAGCCTTCAACAAAATCAAGGAATATCTGTTAACACCTCCAGTACTAAGGCCTCCAATTCAGAACAAACCATTGATCCTTTATATCTCAGCAACTGCAGCAGCCCTTGGTGCTCTCCTAGCACAACATGATGAAAATGGAATAGAAAGATCCATATACTACATCAGTCGTACAATGGTGGGCCATGAGTTAAACTATACATTCATTGAAAAAGCTTGCCTAGCAGTGGTGTTTGCATCCCAAAAATTCAGACACTACATGTTGGCACACAAGATCAAACTCATAGCTAAAATTGATCCCTTTAAAAGCATCTTCTTCAAAGGCACGCTTTACAGAAGAATGGCTATGGGTAATGATATTATCGTATTATGACATTGGAGTATGTGGAGCTTAAGGAAAATCAAGGGATAAAATATTGCACTAACCCAGACGCGACCTATCTTAGCGCAGGTCCCACTTGTTTCCTGTAATTCCAGATGAATCCATTTTCAACATTGACATATAGCTACTCATTGAAGCTATACTTTGATGATCCTACACACAACATGGGTCGAGTCGGTATCTTCTTCATCACTCCACAAGGGATTGTATTACCAAGATCAAGGCAAACCAGCATTCCCTTTGTAGGCCAAACAATGCAAGTATTATGAGGCTTTAAATCTTTGGTAGGCCCAGTGGATAGCAAAGAGTGGAACATTATGGAATTGAAGGTATATGGAGATTCACAGCTTATCATAAATCAAGTGAACAATGAGTACCAAACAAAGGATGATAAGCTAACTCCATACAAAAGGCTGGTGGAAAATCTCAAGGAATATTTTGTTGACATCACATTTGAGCAAGTACCAAGAACCAACAACAGAGCAGCAGACGCTATGGCAACTATTGGATCACTCTTAGAGATCCCTCAAAATGTTCCAAAATACGACTTCTTGGTAGAGCAGCTTCTCGTACCAGCATTCAGGGTACCAGAGTCAGAATTTGTGTGCGAAATCGTTGGTCCAAATGATCAGTGGTACCAAGACATTTACACATACCTTAGGATAGGTATCATTCCCGCTGATTTGCGTTCAAGCCTTAGACGAACCTTTATCAAGAAAGCATCTCGTTTTGTCATTTTAGGAGAAACCCTTTATCGTAGAAGCATAGAAGGAACCTTACTAAGATTTCTTAACCCTGAGGAGGCTTCGGCTGCCTTAACTGAGGTGCACAATGGCATCTGTGGTTCTCATTCGAGTGGCATGACCTTGTCTAAGAAATTGCTGAGGAGTGGATATTACTGGCCTACCATGGACAGAGAGGCACATGAATATGTCAAGAAGTGTCTACAGTGTCAGCAACACGGGGACCTCATCCATGCTCCATCTCAAGAGCTTCATCCAATCATCACACCATGGCCCTTTTCACAGTGGGGACTCGATCTCATCGGGAAAATCACACCCACCTCATCCAACGGCCACAAATTCATTATAACCGCAACTGAGTACTTCACCAAGTGGGTTGAAGCCATACCTATGACCTACATATAATGAAAGCAGATCTCTGCAAAGTCTATCCTAACTATCTCTATATGCCGCTATGGTGTTCCATGCTATTATCTCTTATAATGGGACACCATTCAAAATCGTGAAGTTCGTTGGACTTATGTGATAAGTTCAAAAATCCAACATCGCTTCAATTCTATACTATCCCCAAGGCAATGGGCTGCTGTATATACAAAACTATCCTCAAAATCCTTAAGAAAATATCAGCGCACGACGCAAAATGGACTGCATTTGCAAATTATCCTCGCTATTAGTTTACCGGAATCCGCAAAGATCCGCGATACCCACTGGTGCCACCCCATTTTCCTTGGTCTACGGATCAGAGGCCATCTTGCCCATTGAGATCGAGTTACCATCCCTCAGAGTATCATTGCAAAACCTCATCACGGACGAAGAGTATCGAGTTTCAAGACTGAACGAGCTGGAACTGTTGGACGAGCGACGTCTGGATGCTTTAAACCATCTGCAAGTGTATCAGAATAGACTGAAAAGGAGCTACAACAAGAAAATCAGAAGCAGAACTTTCTAGGTTGGAGAATTGGTGCTAAAAGAGAATCAGAAGAATGTCTTGAACCCAAATGGCAAGGGCAAGTTTGAACTCAACTGGCTGGGACCCTTTGTCATCACAGCAAGCTACAAATCAGGGGCATATCAGTTATCAACACCCGAAGGGGAACCCCTACCGGAGCCAATGAATAGCTCCCATCTCAAAAAGTTTTATGCCTAAATCTTTCAAGGTATAGAACCAAAAAATCCAAAAAATCATAAAAAGTCCTAAAAAAATGGTTACTTCGGTGAAAACCTAGCAAACAGGCGTCTTGGTGACAACAAAAAAATCAAAAAATCAAGAAAACAGTAAAGAGAAAAAAAATCGTCCTCTAGTGAAAACCACTTCGGTGGCACTTTGGGCAAGTACCTTGGTGAAAACCTGGCAAACAGGCACCTTGTGTAAATAAGCACTCTCCATCCATCTTGGTCTCCGTGACTTGCTTTGCATCATTCACTCACTCATTGCATATCATCGCATTTCACCCTTCCATCTGCATCTGCACCATAGCTTGGTCTTGCATTTGTGTCATGATTCCTCGTAGAGCTACTCGGCCCACTTAAAAGGTCAGTTTGTCCTGCCTATATCAGAGTAGTCTATCGCTTCACATTGGGGGCACGTTCTATTTGGATCGATTCGTATGATCTTTAAAATCCCCAAATCAAATTTCAAAATCCAAAAACAAGGTCGCCTTTGTCAACTATTATTGTCTCCCTCAGCCTAACGTAGGCAAGGTTGATCTTTGATCATCCCCGAGACATTTAGGTCGTACCCTATAGGAGTCCTTCTATAATAAACTCTACATCTCATCATGTATATCTTCATCCTCAGAATCGGGTCAAGTTGTCGAATGAATCCACGCGGGTCTCATATAACGTGAGGGCAAGGTTTCATTCAGTTGATCAGCCTCGAGAGGCCCCTAGGATAGGTCTTTAGGTTAGTCTCTTGGTCAAAATCTCAAAAAATCTCAAAACATTTGAAAACACATTTGAAAAAATAACAAAAATACCAAAATACGGGTGTGTAAACCCAAAAAAAAAAAAAAAAACATCCAAATATTTGAAAAATCCATCCTCACTTCTCATCTCGCTTTACATCGCAATAATCAATCATCCATAGTAAATCGCCATCACCCCTCAACCTTTGGTAAAATAAATAAACAAGTCTAGGCAAATTAAAAGGTGAAAACTCAAATCACAAAAAATCTCTGTGTATAGGTCGGCCACAAGCAAGTTGGTTAACTCTTTCTATCAATGGCATATAAATCATAAATCAATTACTATTGTTTCTGATAAAAGCTTGTTCTAGGATCCGTCTCGGACAATGGGCACTTTATCAAACCAAATCCACTTTGTGTGTAAACAAAACGAGCATGTCATTAACATGTCCTAGGATCCTACAATGGACATTATCTTTTGGCAATAAGTTTTAGCTCCCATCTTTTGAAACATCGTTTCTCTTGGCTAATGGTATGAAGAACATTAGTTTGTTTGCTCACTTACTTTATCTTGTTTGATTTATCTCATTGTGCTCATTCCAAGGACCTCTCGATGATGTCCGAACGAAGGATTTAGAGAGATAGGAATGGGGCAATGATCATTATCTTTTGTCTGCTATGCTTGTTGGATATCTTTGTAATATAACCTTGGTCATGCGTGCTTTTTTTTAGTCTGTAGCAAGGGTGTTTTAAGTTTCTTGTTGACCACATAGAAAGGCTCGCCTTCCTATGTTTTGGTTCGAGATATTTGAAATATCTGAACTATTTTCTAGATAGGGTTCCATATGTCAGGTGTGAACAAGAATTCTATCCATTTTATCGAAGTCAGTTCATCACACTAGGCATACAACGCTTTATCCCTCGTTCTTGATAATTTTGATGCATCGTGATCATGCAGATATCAAACATAAGGAAATTGGCCCTTTGAAAATCCCAACCTCTGCAAGTACCATCATCATCATCATCATCATCCTTGCGTCTTGTTGGAATCTCTTGTTTCTTCTATCTCTTTGCTAATCAATGCTTAAATATGGTACCATGATGCTTAATCATAAATCATCACTCATTGCATCCATCTTGCATCCATAAAACCAAGATAATCAAGAGATATTGCATAGCATATCATACGTAGCATTAATCATACCACATGCATTCATCCCTACTCATCATCACATAATATATATTAGTTATTCTAAACATCTCATAAACCATACATTTATCGTCTATTTGCATAATCATAAAATCATCATCATATCATATCATGTGCATCCATATCATCCATGCATCATCATATCACCCAAACATCATAATCATCTCATTTATATCATAAATAATGTAACTGTCATGCTACAAATCAGGATCAAGTGTGTGTAATATATCAAAATAGGTATGAGACTACCCATGGTTGATGACTATCTACATCATCAAATCGGTTTTACATCAAATTTTTGAGTTGAACTCTATCTTGAACCTTCCTCTTTTTCAAGAGATCGACTCTCGAATCAAACCTCTTCGCATCTATCTCTGAGGGGGCAAAGATACTAGCATAATTTTCTTGCCGGGCAATAGTGGGCATCCAAAATTAGAATTTTTGATTTTGATCATGATTAAGATTATTCTTTGAACTAACGCAACAAGTGCATCGGCTCAAAGAGGGGTGTCGTGGTGGATACCTAAAATGCATGCTGTTGATATCATGATCTCACTGGATCTACTAACATCAAGCTTTCTTCCTAAATCATCCTCACTCTTTTAACTCCGCTTAATCAAATTCCTTTATTTGATTAAATTCATCAATATTCGGTCTCTAATTAAATAAATTATTTTGTCTTAATTGTCACTTTCTCGATAATTAAATCAATCCATCCTGATCTAATTATCCCTATTTAATTAAATAACCAATTTTATTTGATTAAATCTCTAAAGTCTATCCATTAAATTAAATAAATCAAAACCTTATTTGATTTAATCTAACACTATCTCTTTTAATTAAATAAATCAAAATATTTTATTTAATTAGCTCCTTATCATATATTCCTCTCTTTTGATTTAAATTAATCCAAAAAATCTAAATCAAATTGTCAAATCACTGACATCCCCTTAAATTAATCAAACTCGATTAATTTAATCTTAATCCATCAAATCCTCTAGATTTTAGTAACTTGCAATTATTGAAAAATAGACTTATTTGATTTATTAAATTTCTATTTTCCTTCAACAAGGCATCTTTTAAGGAATATTCCAATTTGAATTCAAAATCCAAGAGGGAATAAGTCCTTCCAACAAGGCATTTAAGATCTCTTACATGTCCTTTGCCTTGAGCCAAGTGGCATTTAATGCAATTTTCTTTCCCCCTCTTACATGTCTTTTCTCAAAAATTCAAATTCAAAAATGCATTTATTGGCACATTTGTCAAAACTTGCTCATTCCTCACCCAATCACATGTTGACAAGTGGCATTATATCATTGGTTGAATCTTTGTCCCACATTGCTCCATTTTGGCTTTGTTTCCATTTCAACATTCTATAAATAGAATGCTTCACCATGCATTTATCATCCACATCTCAAGCAAAGTTACCATGCTAAAATACTTAGCAATTCTCATTCATCTCATTGAATCATAGCTAGGTTTTTTGCAGATTTTAGCTTGGAGCATACATTCAAAGTCTTCATCAAGTGGATCAATCATCTTCAATCAACATTTGCATTCAAGGAGTTGGGAAAGGGCAAATCTCCACACACCTATTTGCACCAACTCCCTTAAGAGATCAAGAGTTTGCTTGCATTAGATAGGATTTAATTGTTTCATTTGTGTTCTTCATTTTCATTTCTTATCTTTTGCAAATTTCAAATGGATTTCTTGAGGAATCATTGGTTTCTAATCTTGTGTTTGATCTAATTGTTTGCTTGTTTATTGTGTTTGTGCAAGGTCTAGATTCAAATGATTCACAGAGAAATGCACCCCGATGCAAAGTTGTAAAACTAAGCTTTTAGTGAAATATTGATCACTCCAAGTTTGTGGTCACTCGGAGATTGGAGTGAACTCTCTGGAGAAGGCTGGCTTCCTTTGGTGTCACCTAAATACTGATTCTTGTGGGGAAAAAGGAAGAAGGAATGCATAAAATAAAGATTTAAATCTAAGGTGATACACTGAAATGATGAGGAATTCTGAAAAAAAAAATAGGATGAACATACATTGGGAAACCTAATTGTAAATGTTTTACATGCTCAACACAACTTCTTCTAGACTTATGCATCAATCCTAACAGGTTCGATCTACATACACATCTTAGGAAGGAAAGATTAATTTCACAGCTCTAAGATATAAATGCAGAATTTATAAAACACAATTAAAGACTTGCATAATCAAAAGAAAGATACATAAATGAGAACAACACAAACATGAACACTAGCTTCAAAGGTAACTCTGCGTTGCATTCCAGATTCTGATTTGAGTTACAAAATATACATTAGTTGAGGAAGGAGAGCTAAAAATCACTAACTCTTCTGGATGCATTGCCCGAACTATCTACAAAAAGGAAAAAGAAGCCTTATATATTAAAATGTGTCGGTCCCTTAGGGCTTACAAAATATCCAGCCCTGGAAAGATCTATCTCTCCTCAGATCTTTTGGATGAAATAAATGTAGGACCCTACGTGTCCTTGCTGTATGTGTCAGTGGAGAGCTACTACCTGGAGAAACCTTCTGATCTTTCCACAACCACCGCATTCATTTTGATCCTGGCATCATGTCCTGTTCGAACCACCTTGGTTGAATGCTTTGAATGCCTTGAGCTCACATCAGATACGTGCTACATTCATTCTGTTGACATCCTTCATTCTTATCAGACTCCCACGGCTCATCTCAGCTCCTCATGGTTGGTCGAGCGTATTCCACGCAGGCTCTGCAGGCAGTTGAAACTCTTTTGAAAAGAATCGCATCTTGGAGAGACACTGAAAGTGTCTCGCCGATGCGATTATGTCATCTGAAACTATCGGTGCAACATGGATATATCGATGAGAGTCTTTATCGAGCTTAAGAACTGATACCAAAGTTTCCTCAATGGTTTCCAAGACAATCACTCGTCGGTAAGACATCATACCGAGTGTACAGCCTCCTCCCGAAGTCTCCTCTATCTTGATATTTCAAACCATATCGGCCAGAGTCTGTCAATGTCACCCTAACGCATTTTGCTCCACCGAGCCTTGCATTCTTTGCTAAGATCCTATATCGAGTCGGTAGGACATCCACGGGTCGCTAAGACCTTTTTTTGAATTCCTTTTGTCTGCCCGAGCTCACTTTGTTTCGCCGAGAGTCCTCCTTGGTGGCTGAGACCTTCTCTTCCTTCGGCAAGACTGCACCACCTCAGCAGGACCTTATGTCGAGCTTTAAAACTTTTGGCAACTTATACCTTTTGGAAAACTGCTTCCTGTCGGGGTGACTCTCTGCATTCGGCAAGAGTTCATTTGTCTTCGATCAGGGAGACATTACCAACTCAGCAAGACCTCTCGCTAATACCTGCGTCCTTTGCCGAGACTTTTTCACCCTGACAATTGTCGGCGAGACCTCTTGTTGTCGCCGAGACCATATGCTGAAGGTACATCTTATGCCGATGGCGGAAACCCTCTTTAGGCGAGACACCTATTATCGAGAAGACTCCTGCCGAACCCTTCTCGTGATCGCCAAGACATTCCATTCTCACTAAGACTTCTTAGCGAGCTCCTTTACTTACCCCGGAGTTCCTAGTCGGTGTAACCTTCATCCTTCGGCAAGACGCTTTGCCGAAGGCAATATCCTATGCCGAGCCCTCTTTATTTCTTTCGGCAAGAGGCTTTTAGTGTCTCCCTGAATGCATTTCACCTTACCGAGCTCAGCTTTCCTTTCACCAAGAGATCACCGAGTCGGGGAGACACCATAGCAAGGATCAAATGTTGCACCGATATCTGCTTTTGTTGCCGAGACACCCTCCATTCACCGAGACCTCTTGTAGACTTCCTTTTCTTTCGGCGAACCCTTCATTCGGCAAGATAGCCAGCGAACTCTCTTTCCTTTGCCGATGCTGCCTCCTTTATTTCTTCGGCATGACTTTTATCCTTCGGTAAGACATCCTGCCGAAGGGTCAACCTATGTCGAGAGCATCTCGTCTCGATGTGACTCTATCTCTTCGGCCAGACACTTTATTTTTGGAGGCTCCACTGTTCGGTGAGACTCTTGCCGATAACACCTTGTATGTCGCCAGGACTTCTCGTTGTCGGCAGGACCTCCGGGCAACATCTTTAACTGTTGGCGAGCCCTTTCATGTTTTGGTGGGGCCTCCTTTCGATCGGCAAGACCGTCTCCATTCGCCGAGACTCTATATCGATCCCTTCCATCTTGCCGAGACCTCTTATCGAGTCGCTAAGACCTCCTATGTCGCTGAGACTTCTTGATAAAGCATTGTCGGTGAGACCCCACCTTATTGCCGGGACATTTTGACGAATGCTTTGTTACGCCGAAGGATCTTTAAGTCGGGGGGACGCTCTCTTATTGCCGGGATGTCTCTCCGAGTGTACTTTGTTATATCGAAAGACTTGCTTTACAACAAGCTCTCTTTCCTATTTGTGGGACACCGACTGTTCGCTGGGACCCTTTACCGAGTGCCGGAAGTTACCCCAAAGCCCTTGGTCACCATGAGTCCCCCTGACTTATGATTGAATGGCCTATCGGCCAGAGAAATCCATGTAATAGGAGGTCACGCCGAGGCCCCAATGTTATAGCGATAGGCTCTACAGCTCCATTCGGTAGGACAAAAACTGGGCCACAACGACCTGTTCAAATCAAACAGGATCAAGTAGCTAGTCAGCTAGACACTGAAGATGTCATGCCGACTGGATCTGATGGAGGCTGGGTGTAGAATATTGAGGCATTTTTCCAACAAAGCAGGCCTCTCAACTGAATCCCCTGTGAAATTTCATCATATGCATGAAGTAACCCTCAATGGAAACATCCATCTGGCCCTTATGAACATCTGCAAAAAGATGTCTTGCCTGATTGAGCCTGAGGGTGAAAAATTAGGTAATATTTCTAGTGACCTTTGCTGGATTTTTTCTTGCTAAACATGAAGAACTAGTAGCTACAACTTGTCCATTGGGTATGGAGTCATTAGAAAGCTCAGAAAACAAACAAAATATCAGTCTTGCATATGGCATCAACTCCCTGTAATCCATGAGTCATAACAGGTTGCCAAAAAAAATAAAATAGGGGAAACTGAAAAGAAAAAAATACTGCTCTGAAACAGCGCTTATGGAAAACATAAAGCCTAAACTAATATGTGCAATAGATGGACCTGTCAAAATCAGAAACAAGGCTTGAGGTGTATCCCATTAACCGGGATAGGAAGCACTTCACCTTCTGTTGTGGCCAGTTGATATGCATTGTGCTCCTTACAGCTCGTGATAATAAACAGACTAGTCCACATATTGTCAAACTTAGTGTGATGGCCTGGCCTGCTTTTTGGAACATCCCATTTGAACATGAGGTCTCCCTCCTTAAAAGACTTTGTTGTAGCCCTTTTGTCAAATGTCTTCTTTGTTTGGAGCTGATGATACTCCAAAGTTTTCATTGCTCGGTCCCTTGATTCTTTGAGCTCCATGAGCTCTGCATACCTCACAAACATTGGGTCCTGCCCCTCAAGCATCTCCAACTGGTGAACGATGTCTAGAGCTGGAAGTTCCATAGATAGGGGTAATCTTGCCTCTTTTCCATAGACCAACATATATGGCGAATTACCAACAAACCTCTTAGGGGTCACTCTGTCTGCCCAAAGCGCATTCTTTAAACTGTTGTGCCAGGTCCTTTGATTATCCTCTATGGTTCTTTTAATGATCCTGATGAGGTTCTTATTTGTGCTTTCAGCTAAACCATTACCCTGAGGATAATAATTTGAGGAGGTGTTGAAATGAATGCCATGTTTGACAGCCCAATCAGTCAGTCTTAATCCCATGAATGCAAGAGCATTATCAGATATGATAGAGTCGGGGACTCCAAATCTGGTGATTATATCTTCATAGAAGCTCAAAACTAAAGACTCTTTTGCTTCTTTCAATGCAACCGCTTTTGTCCACCTTGTAAAATAGTCAGTGGTTGTAAGTACCCACTTATGACCAGCACTGGAAGGTGGATTTATTGGCCCAATGAAATCAATGCCCCATCTCATGAAGGGCTGCTCCACTTGAATTGGATGTAGAGGCATAGCGGGCAGTTTTTCTTTCCTTGAAAACAGAGCGCATTTGATACACTTTCTTGACTAGGAATATGCATCTTTGAACAAGTTGGGCCAGTAGTAACCAGCTCTCATGATTTTCTAGGCAGTAGCTCTAGGTGAAAAGTGACCTCTTGCAACTCCGTCATGAAACTCATGAAGTACTTTTTCAATTTGATCACTGTGAATGCATCTTAATAGGACACCATTCAGATCCCTTTTGAAAAGAACATTGTTTACCAATACATACCGTATGGATTGCAATCTGAAGTATCTCCTTTTGGCTCTGTTCAGACCTGGTGGACACTCGCCAGTTTGTAAAAATTGGGTCATATCTTGAACCCAATTAGTTATCCCTACAGGTACACTATCTCGAACATCCTGAAACTCATTTGTATTAGCAAGGACCATATCCTTTTCTAGTTCACTTTCACTGCTTGACCCAGTAGCAAGTTGTTCACAGAGACCTCTGCCTCTAACCAATTTGGTGATCTTAATATCTACATCATCCTCCATGACCTTAGTGACCCACCCTGCTCTTTTTTCATTGAGATCTTTATTCAATAGAAAATCCTTCACACTTGAGTGTGCCACCATGACTAAATTTTATTATGGGAGATCAAAGGCTTGAATTTCTTAAGGCTTCTGATTACAACAAGAACATGCCTCTCTACAAAGGAGTATTTATGTTCATAATCAACCAATCCTTGACTGAAAAAGGCTATTGGTTGTTCTCAATTCTCTTCATTTTTTTGAACCAAAATTGTAGAAATGTTACTTCTGCTACCATAAGCATATAGATAAAAATGTTTAGAAAAATTGGGATTTACCAGCGTAGGAGATGCTACTAAGGCCTCCTTGAGCTTTTCAAAACTATTCTTGGCATCCTTTGTCCAATTGAAAACTGTGTTTTTCTTTAACATAGCTGTCAAAGGCTATAACAGGTTTGCAATGTCTGGGATGAACCTTCTTAGAAAGTTGATATGGCCAAGAAAGCTTTGTAGACCCTTCTTATGATTAGGTAGCGGCAACTCAAGTATGGCTTTGACTCTTTCAGGATCAATAGTAATTCCTTGCTTTGACACTATGTATCCTAATAATTTCCCTTCATGAATAGCAAAGATACTCTTTTTTGGATTGAGAGAGATCCCAAACTCTCTGCATTTTTCAAAAACTTGCCTAAGATGTGACACATGTTCATTAGCATTCTTGGAATATACTATAATATCACCTAGGTAAATCAATATAATCTTGTTGATCGAACTTTGAAATTCCATGTCCATGGCGCTTTGAAATGTGGCACCAGCATTGGACAAACCAAAAGGAATCCTTTTGTATGCCATGGTACCCCATTTAGTCGTAAAAGTAGTTTTAAACTGATCTTCTTCTTTAACCAGCACCTGATTATACCCTAAAAAACCATCTAATAAGGAAAATCTTTCAGAACCAGTAACCTCTTGCAAGATTCATTCCATGGAGGGTAGTGGGTAGTGGTCTTTCAATGATGATCGGTTAAGGTCCCTAAAATCTATGCAAAGTATGATTTCACCACTTTTCTTCCTAACTGGCACAAGGTTAGAAACCCATAAAGTGTGTTTGATAGGAAAGACAATACCCCCCTTGACTAGTTTAGTCAGCTCTTTAATCATTAGGGGCTCAAGTTTAGGATTCAAGGGCCTTTGTTTCTGTCTTACTGGCTTAGCACCAGGCTCTAACTCAATTGTGTGCTAAGCAATATGGGGATCAAACCCTTTCAAATCTGAATATTCCCAAGCAAAGACATCATAGAATTCTTGACATAAAGCAACAAAAGTTTTTTTATCTTCATGTGAACAATTTTTTCCTATCTTAAGAAGTTTACCTTTAAAAATCTCCAGTTCTTCATAGTGTTCTTCTTTGATTTGCAAGCCAGCTCTACCCTTTTTAAGCTGATCATCGGTACTGAAAATTGACTCTAAGGTAACAAGGCCTTTGGGTAATTTATTTGTCTTTAGCTGTATGACTTGATCACCATACTGCTGCTTGAGTTTTGCTTGATTCACCATGGAGAACTGATCTTCTTCGAGCAGGAAAGAAAGGATCTGTTCATCACTATCAAAGACTTTCCAGTGAATGTTGTTATCAAGAATTGATGGCTTGACTACAACCTTCACATACTACTGCACTTTCTCTTTTCTAATATCTCCTGGAATATCAAACTGTGCTCCAATGGCTGCAAGCCTGTCAGCATGCTTGTTCTGATTTCTTGGAATAGACACTAAGTTAAAGGCATCAAAATCTTCGAGCATGTCCATGTCCCACACTCTATTTCTATAAGACTTTAATGTTCCATTTTTAGCAACATTCAGGCCCCTTACTTGATTAACAATTAATTTGTTATCCCCATAGACTTTCAAGTTGGTTATTCTTCTCTTCCTTGCCCACTCTAGACCTTGAACAAGGCCTTCATACTTAGCAGTGTTATTGGAGCATGCAAAAGCAAAAGAAAATGCAGAGTAGTACCTATCACCTTGTGGAGAAATCAACATTGCACCTCCTCCTGCCCCATTCTTACTTTTGGAACCATCGAAGAACATCTCCCAAATTCCATTTAGTGGTTGCAACAACTGATCTACATCTTTCTCCAAGTTTGGAATCTTTGTGTCAGGCTCAAGAATGACATAGTTGCCCATACCAACATCTTGAATGAGGTCCTCAGGACTGTCCAATACATTCTCAACTACACATTCATGTAGCAGCACGTCAGGAACAACTTCTGATTGGAGTTCTTGAGCAACAACTAGTTCATTGTCAGAAAGAATGACACAATTTGTGTCTGCAACAGTAAGAACAACATTAAAGGGACTTGGGTTATATGGCTCAATGTGATATTTAGCCAATCTCTCAAATTTAATGGTAACCTTGGTTCCATATCTTGTTCTAAATAACATATGTGACCAATCAGCTAATACATAACCACCTATCTTGGTTGTAAAGTCTCTAGATAAACATAAGGAAAAGAAAGGTGGAAGGTCTATGACACATATGTCTTGAGGAACTAAAATTTTTTGACAAGCATGGAGGGTGAGATTTAAATCCTTGATAATACCCAAAGCATTAACCGAAGTACCATCCAATTGGATCACTCCCTTCTCTAAAGGCTAGTATCTTAGTCCAAGTTTGTCAGCAATTTGTTTTGGCACGACGAAGCTGCTAGCTCCACTATCTACCATACAGTTATGGACTAATTTATCACCAATAATCACTGACATGTTGAAAGGAGGTGGTTTAACTCCTTTTTCATTCTCTATTCAAGATTGTTGATCATGTCCCTAAGAATTATTTGTTAACATAGCTCTAACCTGACCTATTGGGGGTTCAGATTCATCAAACATTTTAAAACTTGACAGGGCTATCTGTAACATATCCTTTTGACCTGGGATGGATAATGAGTCCCACATGGACATTGTAACATTCATTTTTTTTTCATACTATCAAGGATATTATAAGGTACAATTGGATTTACTTTAGGATGTACCTTTATACCAGTATGATCAACTTGCAGGGGTGATTGCTCCTTGTCTAGGAGTTGCTGATTTCTTTGCCAAACAGGAGCCACTTGAGATGTAGATGGTTCTACAGTCGCTTGACTAAGCTCAAAGGCCCTCTTCTTTGCCCTGGTGTTAGCTGCAACTGGAGAACTATCTTCATTCAATCCATAGAATTCCTAACCTTGCCAGTTAAGTAGGGTGGTATCATTGCTAAATTGGTCCTGGTGTTATGAAGATGCATCAATGCATGCACTCTACTGTGAACTTGAAGCATTTTGTACCATAAGTGCCTGATTGATTAGTCCATTTGAGCAAGTGGCTTGATTATGAGGTTGGTTACAAGGGTAACACCACTCATAGTCTGCTGCTAAGTTGTTTTGTGTTCACACTCTGTCTTGGGCCCTAATAATTGCCCTAATACTGCTGTGTATTCCCTTGGAATTGCTGCTGCTGACCTTGAAAAAGCTGACTTGAGGCCTGATTCTACTATTGATAAGGCCTAGAATAGGTCTGTGCTTTTCCAAGTTCACCAACTTGTTACCAAAAGTATGTAAAAGACTTTTGATCTCTTGTAACTCCTGTGATGAGCCTAAAACAACACTTTCTTGTTTATCAATTATTGGAATAGCAACTGGCAGCGTTGGTACAGCTGGTAGAGGTGTGAAAGGAGGTATTTTCAAAGGGATGTTTGCATGAATCTCTAGAAATATAGCATTGGTGGCCTGGGAGCAAGCTTACCAGCTTGAATTAAGCTATTTTCAGCTCTAATAGCTATTTCAAAGGCATCTCGCAAGGACACTCCTCCCATTGACTGTATCATGACAGCTATGTCACTGTTCAGAGCCCTCAAAAAATACAAAAATGCATATTCTAGAGGTGGCCTCACCATTGCAGGGATCCTATCCCAAGTTCTCTAAAATCTAAAGTTGAAATCATTCATCTAATCTTGTGGAGCCCTCTTAATTGTTTTCAATTGCTCCAATAGAGACAAGTTGTCAGACCTGTCTTGGAATTGCTTATGCAACTTATCTCCAAATTTGTCCCATGTTGCAATTGAATTGATTGGTAGGCTCCTATACCACTATACAACTTTTCCTTTCAGTGAAGTAGCCAATAATCTCACTGCAACGTCCTCTTGGGTTATGTGGTGGACTCCGCATAACAAAGCCACATCTCTCATGTGTTCAATTGGAGTAGTTTGGTCTTCCCCTGTAAAAATTAGCAGACTCTTCAAGGCTACCATTGGAATATCATTGTGTTGTGCCAAGTTCAAAGGACTCCCTCCATTGAAAGCGACAAAGGGTTGATTCCTTGGAGCAGCCATTGGAGGTATCTGAATTGGATTTACTTGTATAGAAAAATGAGATCCCACTAATGGAGGAGTAGACTAAGTTCTTCTAGAATAGATAACTGTTGTTTCTCTTTTTTCTAGTCGCTCTGCCTTTGCTTCTTGGTGGTGACAGCTGCAAATATTCAAAGGGACTTGAGCTGCCTCTCATCTAAACTTTTCTCATAAACTGAAGAAGGAGTTGATTTATGGAGTTCTTCTTCTTTGTGAAGTCGCAAAGTATGTCAAAGGACTTCTATAAATTTTGAAATTCACTGGTTGCATACTAAACCAGTAGTTCAATCTAGTTCACTGTCCCACCGGGCGTGCCAGAAACTGTTGTCACCTACAAATGCACCCTATGCAAAGTTGTAAAATTGAGCTTTCTAGTGAAACATTGGAACACTCCAAGGTTGTGGGTCACCTGAGACTAGAGTGAACCTCTGGAGAAGGCTGGCTTCCTTTGGGCATCACCTAAACTATTGATCTTTGTGAGGTAAAGGGAGAAGAAATGCATACAAAATGAAACTATACTAAACTATTCCTATGGTGATACACAGAGTTGATAAGAAATCAGAAGAATGAAAACAAAAAGCAACCATACAGAGAAAACTAGACTGCAGCTGCTTTACTTACTCAACATGACCCCATTAGACTTATGCATCACTCTTGACAGGTTTGATCTACATACATATCTCAAGAAGGAAGAAAAAGACTTCACAACTTTGTAATATGAACACAGATTGAGAAAAACACTGTTAAAGAAATACATACATAAGCTAACATACAAAAGTGAGAGTGGTAAGAGCATTAATACTTGTTTTCAAGGTGAACTCTGTTTTACATTTTAGATTTTAGTTGAGTTACAAAACATACATTTAGTCAAGAAAGGATTGACCAAAAATCACTAACTCTTCTGAGTGTATAATCCGAACTATCTACAAAAAGGAAAAAAAGCCTTATATATCAAAATGTGTCAGCCCCTTAGGGCTTACAAAATATCAGTCTCAAAAAAAGCTATCTCTCCTCAGATATTTTTGACTGAGTTAATGCAGAACCCTACGTGTCCCTGCTATGAAGAGTCATCCCTAGGGAAGCCTTCTTTAGATATTTCATAGCTACCACATTCATTCTAATCTTAGCATCGTGTCCTATTTGAACCACCTCGGCTGAATGCCTTGAATGCCCTGAGCTCACAACAGATACACGTTGCATTCATCCCATTGACATTCTTCATTCTGATTAGATTGCCATGGCTCTCTTCTGCTCCTCCTGGTTGGTCAAGTGTATTCCATGCAGGCTCTGTAGGTGGTTGAAACTTCTTTTGAAAAGAATCGCATCTTGGCGAGACACTGAAAGTGTCTCATCGATGTGATTATGTCCTCTGCAACTTATCGGCATGACTCAAACTGTCGCTGAGACATCATGACAAAAATCTATCTCCTAGCGAGACCATCTGTTTTGGGGAGACCTTTTCCAACATCTCCAGAAGTTATACCACTGAGCTCCCTTCCATTTTGTTGGCTAAACATTATCATATCGACAAGACCTTCTACTGATGTCAAGTTCTTTCGGTGAGGTCTTTACTTTCTGGTGGGTGAGACTTGACGCGGTTGTTGAGACATCATGACGAACTCCTCCTATCTGCCCGAGCTCTCCTCAGTTCACTGAGACTCCTACCAGTCGGGAAGATATCATACTGAAGGCACTTTGCTTTGATGAGGGTCTTTCCTTTCGGCATGACTTTCCTTTATCACCCAGACCTTGCACCGAGGTCCTCATTTTCTGCCAAACTGTTCACTTTACTTTCGGCGAGACATCACTGAGTCAGGGAGACTTCTTATCGAACTCACAAGACTATGCCGAAGTATTTTCACCTTTAGAAAGACTTTGTACAGTCGCTAGGACCCCATGGGGAAAACCCCAACTCCTAGCGATATCGGATGTTTCGTTGGTGGGACCCCCACTTGTTTGCTTCAGCCATCAAGACCCCCTGGTTAGGGAGACATCCCACTATCAGCAAGAGGTTGTGCTGAAGGCACTTTAACTTGGCGAGGCCTCATTTCACCTGTCGAAAAGAGGCCATTAGTGTCTCCCCAAATGCATTTTACCTTCCTTTCGGCGAGACTTTAACCTTTGCTAAGACCTCCTAGGAAATCCCGCCTTCTTATGCCGAAAGCATCTCTCCATCTAAGGCTCCTCATACGTCAGCAAGACATTAGGAGTCGGGGAGACATCCCGGCGACTTGAAAGCTACACCGAAGGTTCACTATTGTCGGCGAGACATTAGCAGTCGCCAAGACTATATGCTGAAAGAGATCTCATGCCAATATGATCCTTAGTTTGAAGCACTCGGACTTAATGGAAACCCTGCTAGTAGGCGAGACCTCTGAAATGTCCTGCCGACTTTCTCCTTAGATAATTTTCATGCCGAATCTCCCTAGGGCAATTTCTCCCTCTGAGTTCCGCATGACCTAGCAAAAGATGTAGAGTCTTTACCCTTGTGTGAATGTTCCATTGGCCTCTTTAAGATCTAACATATGATTATCTTACCTGATTTAACTGTAGGTGAAATATAGGCAACAACACCATCTCTTTTAATTAAATAAATCAGAATCCTTATTTAATTAACCTCTTATCATATTCTTCTCTTATTTGATTTAAACAAATCCATAAATTTGAGTCAAATAGGTCACATCATCTAACCTCTCTCATTAAATTAATTACACTTGATTAATTTAATCTCATCTCATTTCCCATCCTCTAGATAATGCAAGTTGCACATGAAAATATATTTAATTCATTTATTAAATTTCTATTTTCCTCACAAGGCATCTTTTGGAATATTCTCTCAATTTGAATTCAAAAATTCCAAGTCAACATGTACATCCAACAAGGAAATAAATTCATCTTACATGTCCTTTGCTCTTTGAGCCAGTGGCATTTATTGCATTTTCCCTTCCCTCTTACATGTCATTTCAACAAATTTTAAATTCAAAATTATGCATTTATTGGCACAATCCCCAAATCTTGCACATCCTTCATCCATTCATAGTTTGACAAGTGGCACCATACCATTGGATGAATGTTAGTCCCACATTTCTCATATTTGGACATTCATCCATCTTGACATTCTATAAATAAAGAGCTCATATCCTCATTTGATCATCCACAAATTATGCAAAGTTACCATGCTCAAATATCCATCAAATTTCATCAATCATTCTTGAATCATAGTTAGATTTTTTGCAGATTTTATCTTGGAGGACTCTTCAACATCAACAAAGTGGATCAAATCTTATCAACACATCCAAGCTTGCATCTTAGGAATTTGGAAAGGGCCAATTTTCACATCAAATTGGCACCAATTCCCCCATGGGATTATGAGTTTGCACATTTAAATTAGGATTCAATCTTTGTTTTGACATTTCCATTTAGTTCTTCATTATTTTCTTCCCAATTTGAGTGTTGTAAATGGATTTCATGGGGAATCCTTGTTTTAGCTTGCAATTCCTTGTTTAACTCATTTATTCATGTTGTTTTGCAAGTACTAGGAAAAGGGTTCACACATTTGGCGCTAGAAGGAGTGAAACATCTCACTTTCAATCAGTTTTTCCCAAAATTTCTATGGTTTTTCCTCACACACAAAAAATTCTAATGATGGGAGCTCAATGTCGATGTTTTGGCACTGTTGTCTCTTCACTGTCACTATATAGCACCACGGGAGACTCAAAGTGCAACATTGGACTCCTCTTGCCAAGAAAATTTGAATTATAAACTCCACCGCTGGGCTCGTTGACTCAAATAGTTTCAAAAATAATCAAACTACGACGTTGGGTGAAAAGTGCAACACAGTTGAGCTCTCTATCTTGACATAGAGCGACACTGACTGGAAAGTGGTTCTGTGAGGGCACCACTGGGAAATCAAACTTTGATGTAGTCATGAGTTGCGATGCTGGAAGGGAGAAAAAATGGAAAATTTAATTCTAACACGTGCTCTTTGATTAATGATTAATTTGTTCTCTATTTTCTACTTTTTTGTCTCTGTATTTTCTAGAATCTGACTGGTTTTTCTTCCTTGTAGGTTGGAAATTGAAATAGAAGAAAAGAGAAGCATGAGGAGAATGTTTCATTAAATCAAAGTGTTTTTAAACACTTTAGTGTTTGCTTAACACTCTGTTGAGAAATTGTTATCTTTTTCTTCCTTAGGGCAATAGTTTTCGTTTGGTTCTAAAAAGAATCTTTCAATTTCTTCTTGCAAAGGTTAAAATGAACATTAGGGCCACAACATAATAGATTTTGTTTCTTGGATTAAAAATTGAACAAAATGTCTCTCACTTGTGTTTTGGTGCTTAAAAAGAACTCACATTTTGCTTTGTGGATTTAAAAAGAACAAGTGCAACTTTGCTTTTGTGAAAGCTTACTTAAACTAAAGGCATTGAAAAAGGATGTATGCGCTTCTCTCGTGCTTTATAGCGATCTTGAGAATCAAAAGGAATTTTTCATGACTTTAGGGTGAGATAAAGAAATCACCTCGACACTTCAATTTGGGTTTAAAATTGAACAAGATCTTGTGCGAGTGTGAGTGGGGGCATCTTCGCATATATTCTCTCTTTGTTGCCATCAAAGATTGATCGAGTTATGAATTTTTTCTTTACTTGCTTTTGTTTATCCTAGAGGGCCTGCCTTGGGGGAAAAGTACTCACCTAAAGGAACAACTCAACCGGTAACACTCTATAGCCAAGAGTATCTCCAACCGGTATATAAATGTGGATATTGGAGTAAACACCAATATCACGCGGTTGATTTTGACAATATGGATCTGAAAGAGGAATCTTGCCATATGGGTCAATCTCCACGAACGGAAAGTCCTTATTAAAAACCATGTGCTAGAATTTTCCAAAATCCTTTAATCTATTTGTTGGTGCAAGAACAGTCGTTTTGAAGCCACACCACACTTTTACGGTCTCCTAGTAGAAATGGAAAACATGCCATGGGAATTTCATGGGTGTTGATGCTTGGCTGCCTCGTATAAGTGAGTGTCGTGGAGAGGAGACAGTGGGGTCAAGCATCTAACCATTCACTAAAGATAAGCGTAGCTGGACTTGTCCAAGTGGGAATCCAACAAATATTGTCTTACACATCCATAGGGTTGTACTTGTTCTTGGGTTACCAAATGCATTACTTGATCGAAAACATCTCAAAAACAAACAATTAACATCATCCAAATTTCAAACCCTTTTGGAGACAAATATACTTGACTCAATCTATATGTTATTGCTTTCCCTTGGGATTCACGTCGTTAGAGGTTTCTAAACATTTGGGTTATATCTCAATTTGTCTCTTTAAGTAAAAAATAGGAAAACCCTTGCCTTAAGTTCATCGAATTTCCACATAACATTTGTTATGGGGTTTTGAGGAAATTAAGACATTGGACATCTTAGTTTGAAAACTTAATCAAAGAAAGTGTTTGTGGTAAAATAAATTCATTAAGCAAAGCTAAACAAAATGAACTTTCATGTGTGTTGAAGCCTCACGATTCTTGAAAAAGTCCAAAACAAGGGTCATTGGTTGGAAATCCGAAAATGTAGTAAATCATTCTTTGGTCACAAAGGTCTATAGGAAGCATTTGCATGTTCTTCAATACCTAGGTCTAGGAAAAACAAAGTGTCTTTTTTTAGGTTCACCTTAGGATCAAAAGAAAATAAAAATCTTTTTCATCCACCTTTCAAAACATCAAACATCATCTCACCATCACCTTTTGGAAAAATCTTGAAACCATCCTTAATGCTAGGCTTTTTGGAAAAATCAAATATCATCAAATCCTTGAGACTAAATCCTTGAAAACTTTATCAAAATCACCTCTGGCTAGGTAGGTGTAGATGCATCCTTCTGCATATGCTTAGTCAAAGTGATCAAAATCATCTTGTTTAGCTTGGTATACGTAGATGCATCCTTCTTCATATGCTTAGCTAAATTATCATCTTGTTTGAATAGGTGTGGGTAGATGCATCCTTCTCCCCACACATATTCAAAATTTTCATCCTTTGATCAAATCTATCCCTTAGATAATCATCCAAACATCTTAGGGTCTATTTGTTCAAAATCAAAATCAAAATCAAGGATAAAAACCCAAATCCAAAATCAAATCAAAATCAAAAAATTTCAAGTTCTAAAAGCCTAGTATCTCCTTCAAGACTTACCAAAAGATCATAGCATCAACATCGTCCATCATATCATCACCTTTTGATCCCCAAAGATATCTTAAGAACATTCTGCTTTGGGCATAAAATAAAGATCAATCCAAAGAATCAAGAGATCCATCTCCCATATTTTTGAAAATTGATCCTTGTTTTATGGTTCTAACTAGATCTCAATACAAGAAGAGTATGGAAGCCAACAAAGAAACACCCGCTTCAAGTGATCTTAGCCAAACAAATGTAGAAATGAATCCTGTTGAATCAAGTAATCCTTTGGTCATCTCATCATCACAAAATCCGCAAGAAGAAAACCAAGGAGAGGATCTTACCTTTGGAATGACGAAATGACGAAATGACTGAAATGCTTCAAAATCTAGAAAATCATAAAATCATCAACATCATGATGAGGCTCAACCCTTCATTATACATGCTTGGATTAGCAAAACAAGGAGCCAAGTTACCTTCAGATTTTGATGTGAGTACCATAGTGGAGACATCTGTTCCTCCAATCTCATCCACCATTCCAATTTCATCTACACCCCCATCCCAAAACATCACACAAAAAATTCCGCAAATCACGGCATCTTTGGCTCCAACCCAACCTAACATTAATAAGGGAAATGCATTTTCCAATGCTATCAAAACACAACCCCTTGTTAATTATCAAAACTTGGACACAAACACCATATTGGAAAAAAACATACCCCAAAAACCATTGCACAAAAATGTTCCTCTCACATTCCATCATGATCCATCATCATCATTTTTTTATGCAACACCTCAAACATCTCTCCTCACAAATTCGCAAGAGGAAGGAGATATGTTCAGACCTGGGGGTATTTTCGGCAATGCAAAATTTCCACCACTTCCACCATTTCTATCATCATCCACACCACTCCTTGGCTTAGGGCTTCCCCTTTTACCAAGTATCGATCAAAACAACATCCCAAATATCAATCAAAGCATTATGACAAACGCTCAAAATTTGTTGTCAACATTACAACAACAAACGACAAACACACAAGCAATTGCAACATCATCAAAAAACCCCATAACATTGCAAAGAATGGTCTATCAAGGACCAATCACATCAAAAACACCACTTATCACTCAAACCACCGCATCCACAACACCATCCACCAATCAAACAATCAACACAACATCACTGCTCACCACTACCACAAACACCATTCTAAATCCACCACCACCCGCACCACCACCAACTTCCACCACATCAAGTCAATACAACGTGACATTGCAAGCTAATTTTCAAAGAGGATTCTAACAAGTGCAGAAACAAAAATCCATACACCTAGCTGCTCAAGCTGCCCAAGATGCACAAGCCGCATTACAATCGCAACAAGCCACGCAAGCCTAAGCTTTATTGCAACAAAAACAACAACAAGCCACTCAAGTTGCACAATCCATGCAAGCATTATAAGCACAAAAGGCTGCTCAAACACAACTTCTATTGCAACAACAAGCAACACAAGCACAAGCAGCGCAAGCACATGCTCAATATTAGGCACAACAAGCCCACTATGAAGCACAACTTCTATTGCAACAACAAGCAACACAAGCACAAGCAGCGCAAGCGCAAGCTCAATATCAGGAACAACAAGCCCAATATCAAGCACAACTTCTTGCACAAAGACAAGTAGCGCAATTGCAAGCATATCAGCAAGCAATAAAGCAATATCAAGAGCAACAAGAAGTAGCCAAACTAGCAGCCCAACAACAAGCATTGTTGGAACAAAAACAAGCACAACAACAAGCGTTGTTGGAACAACAACAAGTGCAACAACAAGCATAAATCTTAGTACAACAACAACAACAAGCATTGTTCATACAAAAGTAGGTGGAAGCCTACCTCGATCTGCAGAACATACAGATACAATCAAACAACACACCGACCAAGCCACCCATCCAATCCATGATTGAAACACCCCAAAACACTTTCATCCCACCCCCTAATACCTAAAATGATGTGACGGCACAACTCAGGTTGCTCTCGCAACAAGTGCTCAATCTTCAATCAGGGAGAACAACGAAAACACCAAGCAACTTATGTCCCTATCCATTTGATAGGAGACAAGTAATGAAACCATTCCCTAAGGGATTTGAAATCCCCAAATTTGACAAATATCGAGGGATGGGAAACCCTGAAGATCACATTAGGGAATTCCATGTTCATTGCATGGAGGTCGCATATGACAATACTTATCTAATTCAACTATTCCCTAGGAGTTTGGCAGGTCACGCTATCGAATGGTTCTCTCACTTAACTTCAGGCATCAGAACATTTCAAGAAATTATAGACGCATTCATTAAGAACTACGCATGCAACATTGCAATGGATGTTAGTCTAGAAGAACTCTCAGCTCTAAAATAAGGAAAGGGTGAATCTTTCACTTCATTCCTACAATGATGGTGATCCAAGGCTAATCGGAGCAAGTGGAACATGCTAGAAGAACAACAAGTTTGCACCATCATAGCCAACCTTGAAGGCCGCTTGGAATTTCATCTCAAGGTTCAGGGCATCACCACATATGATCAACTGATCCCCAAGGCGCTCAGCATCAAAAGAGCCCTTATGACTCAATCCATGGAATCAACATCATACCCCAAACAACAAAACAACCGCCCACCATCCAATTACAATGATAAACCTCATATGTGGGCAAGGAAGAAAAACATTACAAATGATGGTGTCGTTGATGCCAAGGTGGTCATTAGTGCTCCTCGCCAAAATACACCCACACCGCAAATCCAAACACAACACCAAAATAATCATCACATAACACACCAACCGCACAATAACAATCCAACCATCAATAATCTCAATGATCAAAGAGGACCACCTCAACGCAAGAGCTATCCCAAGAAAAAATACACTACTTTGGGGGAACCACTTGAGGACATAATGAAGAAGTTGATAGACGAAAAACTCATCAAAGCTACTACCTTCAAAAATTACCAAGAACCAGATGTAAAACCTTCTTGGTATAACGAGAATCAACTTTGTGAGTTCCATAAAATAAAAGGCCATACCACAAACAATTGCATGAGATTGAAAAACCTCATCCAAGATCTCATCGATAAAAGAATCATAAACATAGAACAACCAACAGGAAATCAGTATTTTAAGATATACACGAATCCGATGCCGAATCATGGTAACAAAGGGAACAAAAATGATAAAGGGAAAGGAACCCACTCAAACGTAAATCATGTGTATGAAATAGTTGTCACCTCCCTAAATGAAGACTGCATGGTCATTACTATCAAAGGCACCTATGCCGAAGATTGTGGAGTCACCACAAGAGGCGGCAAAGTAACCATCGCATGATCATCCCAGCCAAACAGAGCCCCTACATCTAGATTCGTTCCTAATGGCTATAATGTCCTAGATCAACTCAAGAGAACTACAACACACATCTCCATCATGGAGTTGTTAAAAATATCATTAGCTCATAAGAAGATCCTTGAGGAAGCATTAGCCTCATCCACTGTCCCCGCAGATCTTGATGCGGAGCAATTCCAAGCTATGGTTGGAAATATCATTACGCCTAATCTTCTTACATTCTCTGACCAAGATTTCCCCACCCAACCATCTCACAATCGTGCACTTCACTTGGAAGCCATAGTACATAAGAGAAAATTCAAAAGGGTCTTGGTGGATGGAGGTGCGGGTTTGAATATCTATTCTCTCAGCCTCATCAAGCAATTGAAAATATTAGAGGATTCCATCGATAAAGGGAAGGGTATCAAAATAAGAGCATGTGATGACCAAGAAAGAGTGTCTCAGGGCACAATCAAACTCCCTATTCAAGTAGGGCCTGCAATCATGGAAACCACTTGTCAGGTCTTGGACCTTGACTTGTCATATAATATCCTCTTAGGACGTCCATGGATCCATGCGATGAAAGTAGTAGCATCAACTTTCCACCAATGTGTGAAATTTACACATAACAGACAAGAAGTGACCATCCATGGAGATCCCGAACCTTTCTCGTACTGCAAAAATCTTGAAGCAAAATATTACAAAATCCCCCAAGTACCCAAAAATGATGAGGGCCCATTCACTTCTGCAACAGAGACACCCACCACTCCTGCCATTCCCACCATTTCTAACATTAAGATCATCATGTAGGATGATGGTTGTGGAAGCTACAAGCTCCCTAACAATGCTTTTGTGGTAGGAGAGTTACCACAATCTCCTAGATCACGGGGACATCCACAAAAAAATCAAGCTTCCAAATCACAAACATCTCTTGAAGACTATCCCAAATTCACAATATGGGGAGACCTTGGCTAGGAGGTTATTGAGGTAGATCCATCACATATGCTATATCAAGATGAAATACCAGCACCAGAATTACCAATGGATGACCGAAGCAAAGGTTTGCAGATGATGCTCGCAATGGGCTATGACAAAAATCAAAGACTGGGACAAAATGACAATGGGCTCATAATACCTGTCATGCCAGAGACGTGACCCATAAAAAATCTTGGCCTTGGATGTACTCCTCTGAGTATAACCATATGTGGTCGAAGTCCTCCAGTTAGAGCGGTTAATAAACCTCATTAACCAACAGTAGCAGAATTATGATTACCAGTCCACAGGTCGTGTTCTAGATAATTATACCTTTGATATAATCGATGTCTATAGTAGTAGTGATGACAATGACACCACATCCAATCTACCTAGGATATTTGATGATACCACCCTTTGCATGATTAGTACCCTATCCTTTGAACCAGATCAACAAGATCATGAGATTCACTTAGTATATCCCCAAATCATCAACTACGACCAAGGAGGACCACCAGTTCTTGATACATTTGAAAACGATGAGGCGCTCTCAGAAATAATGGGATTGAGGGATAACATTCCAGATGGAGATCATAAAGCAGGGTTTATAATAGAGTTGGACACACATGCCTATTATGGGGAAATGATTGAATCCTTCATTTGCAAAAGTGAGAAATTAAGAATCATATCCAAGTCCTTGAGTGAAAACCACACTATGGCACTCTCTGATAAGAAAAAAGTGAAAAGAAAGGACATATCCAATGGTGAAAACCTCTTTGAGGTGCCCAAGGATGGGGGATTCAATCTTCCTCTAAGATCCATTCATCATGAAAAGTCAGCAATCCCGGTAGAAAAATGCAATCTGGTCAACCTGGGAACATAGGAGACCCCACATATCACATTCTATGTGGAATCACTACTATCAGAAGAGCAAAAGCTCCTAGCGGCATTCCTAAGGGAAAGACAAATAAAATTCGCATGGAGTTATGCTGACATGCCAGGGCTTGATCCAAAGACTGTGGTTCATCACTTAGCAGTGTATCCAAAAGAAAATCCGGTCAAACAAAAGCTTCAAAAAATGCACCCTCAGATCACTCTATTAGTCAAAATGGAGCTGAAAAAGCTATTAGATGCAGGATTCATCCGACCAATCGATTATCCAGAATGGGTGTCAAACTTGGTACCTATTTCAAAACCCGACGAAAATATCAAAATCTGCACAGACTTCAGAGATTTGAACAAGACATGTCCAAAGGATGACTTCCCTCTTCCTAACATTGACATGATATAGACATGACAACGGGACATGAGATGTTATCACTAATGGATGAATTCTCAGGATACAATTAGATCATGATAGCTAAAGAGGACCAACATTATACAACTTTCACTTGTCCATGGGAGACATACTATTGGAACATGATGCCATTTGGCTTAAAAAAAGTAGGAGCAACATATCAAAGGGCTATGACATTGATATTCCATGACATGATCCATAAGACGGTCGAAGACTATGTCAACAAAATCCTAGCTAAATCCAGAAAGAGAAAAGATCACATAGCAACACTAAGTGCTATCTTTGACAGACTAGAGGAATACAAAGTCAAACTAAATCCCAAGAAGTGTGTCTTCGGCATACAATTAGGTAAATTGCTAGGATATATAGTATCAATGAGGGGTATAGAGGTGGATCCAGCAAAGGTGAAAGCAATCCTCAAAATGGAAGCACCAAAGACATTAAAACAACTGAGAGGTCTCCAAGGAAGACTAAAATCCATTAGAAGATTCATAGCACAACTGGCGGACAAACAAAACCCATACTCTCACCTACTCCACAAGGGAGTAGCGTACAAATGGGATACCAAATGTGAAGAGGAATTCAAAAAAATCAAGGAATATCTATTGACACCACCAGTCTTAATGCCACCCATCCCAAGAAAGCCATTGATTCTATACGTGTCAGCAACAGCAGTAGCCCTCAGAGCTCTCCTAGCTCAACATGATGAAAATGGAATAGAGAGGGATATCTATTACATCAGTAGGAAAATGGTTGGTCATGAGTTAAACTATTCATTCATCAAGAAAGCATGTCTTGCAATAGTGTTTGCATCTCAAAAATTAAGACATTACATGTTGGCACACAAGATAAAGCTCATCACCAAAATTGACCCTCTCAAGTATCTACTATCAAAGGAAATGCTAACAGGAAGAATGGAAAAATGGGTGATGATATTGTCAAAGTACGACATTGAGTATGTTGAGCAGAAAGAAATCAAGGGTCAAGTTATTGCAGATCAACTGGCAAAGGAACCAATCTATTCAGAGAACCCTCTTGCCTCATATTTTCCAGATGAATCCATTTTTAATCTCAATGTAGCTAACCACTATAAACTATACTTCGATGGCTCATACACACAACATGGATCAGGAGCTGGTGTTTTCTTTATCACACCACAAGGAAATTGCATACCATGGTCCTACAAGCTGGCATTTCCTTGCACCAATAACATTGTGGAATACGAGGCTTTGACCATAAGTCTTAGAATAGCATTGCAGTGGAACATCATGGCTCTCAAAGTGTACGAAGACTCCCAATTGATCATAAACCAAGTGAATGATGAATATCAGACCAAGGATGACAAGCTCACTCCTTACAAGAAATTGGTGGAGACTCTCAAAGAATCTTTCATCGAAATAACATTTGAGAAAATTCCTAGAACCAACAACAGAGTAGCAGACACCATGGCAACAATTGGATCCCTACTCGATATCCCCCACAAAGTTTCAAAATATGAATTCCTGATTAAGTAGATTCTCGTTCCCACATTCGAGGTACTAGAATCATAATTTGTGTGTGAAATCGTTGGTCCTAGTGATCCTTGGTACCACGACATTTACACATACCTTCGAATAGGAGTCATACCCGACTTACCATCAAACCTAAAATAAACCTTTGTCAAAAAGGCATCTAGATTTGTCATCCCAGGAGATACTCTATACCGTAGGAGCATAGAAGGAACCCTACTACGTTGCTTAAATGCTAAGGAGGCATTAACCACTCTAACTGAATTACATAATGGTATTTGTGGTTCACACTCGAGTGGAATGACCATAGCTAAGAAATTGCTGAGGATGGGGTATTATTGGCCCACAATGGAAAGAGAAGCACATGATCATGCCAGAAAGTGTCTACAATGTCAGCAGCATGGGGACCTCATCCATGCACTAGCTCAAGAGCTTCATCCTATTGTCACATCATGGCCCTTTTCATAGTCAAGCCTGGACCTCATTGGAAAGATAGCTCTGACCTCATCTAATGGCCACAAATTCATCATAACCACAACAGAGTACTTTACTGAGTGGGTGGAAGCCATACCCATGACATACATAACTGGGAAGTAGATTTAAAAGTCCATCCTGAACTATCTCATTTGTCGATATGGTGTTCCATAAGCCATTATCTCAAATAGTGGGACACCATTCAAAAATTAGGAGGTTCGTGACTTATGCAAGAAATTCAAAATCCAACATCACTTCTCCACCCCATACTATGGACCCAAGGCAATGGCCAAGCATAAGCTACAAATAAAACCATTCTGAAAATCCTTAAGAAAATAATCAATGATGCAGGTCGTGACTAGCATTTATAGCTTAATCCCGCCCTCTAAGCCTATCTAACCAGCATCCGCACACCCATTGGTGCCACCCCCTACTCCTTGGTCTACGGATCAAAAGCAGTACTCCCCATTGAGATCGAGCTCCCATCCCTCAAGATATCACTAAAAAACCTCATCACAGATGAAGAATACAGAGTATCAAGACTAAATGAGCTAGAGCTACTGGATGAGAGATGTATAGATGCTTTGAATCATTTGCAAGTCTATCAGAATAGACTCAAACAAAGCTACAATAAGAAAATTGGAAGTAGGACATTCCAAGTCAGAGAATTGGTCTTAAAAGAAAATCAGAAGAATGTCCCAAACCCAAGTAACAAAGGCAAGTTCAAACCCAATTGGCTAGGACCATTTGTCATAATAGCAAGTTACAAATTAGGGGCATATCAGTTATCAACACCCAAAGGGGAACCTTTGCAAGAGCCCATGAATAGCTCTCATCTCAAAAACGTTTATGCCTAAATCTTGCAAGATATAGAACCAAAAATCCCAAAAATCAAAAAATGTCCTGAAAAAATGGTCACTTCGGTGAAAACTTGGCAAACAGGCGTCCTGGTGACAACAAAAAAATCAAAAAAGCAAAAAAATCCAAAAAAATTAGAAAAAGGATCAAAAAATAGTAAAGAGAAAAAAATCATCCTATAGTGAAAACCACTTCGGTGGCACTTTGGGAAAGTACCTTGGTGAAAACCTGGAAAAAAGGTGCCTTGCATAAATAAGCATTTTCCATCCACCAAGATCCTTACGGCTTGTTTTTCATCATCCATCCATTTCACTTCCACCATCCATCACATCTAGATCTCCATCCATCAGTCATCCACTCACATCCGCACCATAGCTTAGTCTTGTTTTCGTATCATGATCCCTCCTAGTACTACTCGACCCATCCTTAAGGTCAGTTTGTCCTGCCTTTATCATAGTAGTCTATTACATCACATTTTTGGCATGTTCTTATTAGATTAGATTCATGTATGATGTTAAAGTCTTCAAATCATAAAATCCAAAAACATCAAAACATCAAAAAATCCAAAAAAATTAGAAAAATCCAAAAATCCAAAAACATCAAAAAATTATCAAAAATCCAAAAACAAGTCAAAAAGTCAATTAAAAATTCAAAAACAGAGTCATCTTGTCGAACTACATCATCTCTAAGCTTGAATGTAGGCAGTTTGATCTCTTGATCATCCCCCAGACACTTAGGTGGCCCCTAAGTCTGGCATAATAAAACACCCTCATTATGTATATCTCAAGAATCCCTGTATTTAGTCAATCTACGTACTGTATAACGAGGCAAAGCTAGTCAGCCCTCGAGGCCCCTAGATAGGTTTAGGTTAGTCTCTTGGTCAAAATCTCTAGAAAATCCCAAAACATTCAAAAAATAAAAATCAAAACATTTCAAAATCTCAAAAAAATACCAAAAACAGCCTCAAAACATTGCAAAACATAAAAAAAAAACATCCAAATGTTTGAAAAAATCCATCCACCTCATCTCCCTTACACCCGCAACAACACCATCCATAATAAATTGATTGTCATCCTCAACCTTTAGTGAAACAATTAGAAACAAGTCTAGCAGCTTAAAAGAGAAAACTCAAAACATCAAGTTTTAGGTCTAAGTAAGTGCATAAGCAACTTGGTCATCTCTTCATATCCATAACTCATCATCCGAATTAGTCCTATATCAATCATCTAATAACATCATGTCCTAGGATGAATCCTTCCTACAATGGGCATTATTTATCAGAAATAACATTTTGGATAAATTAAATGGCGTGCTGCCATCCACTAACATGTCCTAGGATGAATCCTTCCTACAATGGGCATTATCCTTTGGCAATAAGTTTCGGTTCTTATCCTTAGAAAGCACATCCTTCTTTGGTTAGCGGTATTGAAGAACATCATCTTGTTTGTTTACTTTGTCTTTACCTTTTGACTTATCTTATTGTGCTCATTCCAAGGACTTCTCGATGATATCCCAAAACAGGGGATTTAGAGAAATAGGAATGGGGCAAAGATCATTATCTCTTGTCTGCTATACTTTTTGGATGTTCTTGTAATATAACCTCGGTGAATACTTGCTTTGGTAGGTATGTATGGAGGAAGTCTAGGGAAGCTTGTTGACTATTGCATGGATAGGTTTACCATTCCGTGTTTTGGTCTGGGATGTTTGAAACTTCTGAAGTGCATCCTAACAAGGTTTTTGTATGTCAGGTGTGAACAAGGATACTCCTATCTGCTTGTCAAGTCAAAGTCCATCACACTGGGTACAATGCCATCCTAGTTTCCTATAACTAGATGCATCGTACCATGTGTGTTATCAAACATAAGAAAATGTAGCCCTTTGAAAATCCCAATTCCTCAGCAAGTAATCATTGTCGTCATCATCATCTTCTGCATTTTCATCATCTTGTGTCTTGTTGAAATGACTTTTTCTTTCCTTACTAACCGCACTAACAAGGTACTATGATAGTTGACCATCATCATCATCATCATCATCCTGCATCCACAAATCATTAGCATATTGCATACGCATATCATATAGGAAAGATATACATCACATTTCCATCATCATATAAACATATCATCATAAGCATTCTTCAAAGATAGATGCATCCACTTCATTGCATTTCATCCATCACATCTTTTACATAAATCATCACATAAACATTTACAGAAGGATGTCATAATATTTTTTGCATAATCATACATAATAGGCATAAAAACATTTTATTCATTTACATACTTGCATAACATCATGACATCATCTCATCACATTAAATTCATTACGCATCCTCATATCACTTTGCATCATATACATTACATCATCATTTAACATGTTTAGGATAATAGAATTTGTTATTTTAAGCATCATCATAAAACTATTTCATTCACATCGTATCATGACCATCGCATTCATATTACATCACCCATAATCATCTCATAAATAACATCATAAATCATTTATTACATAAATCATCCCACATAAGTATAAATGGAATAGACCATGACATACAAAGCATGCATCCATTAAACATGTTATAAGCATAATTCACAATCATTTTGCATATATACCTTACATATTAAAATCCATATCACATATCACATTTTGCATAAAATAGATCATCATATAGATAACATCATTGCACATCATATCATAGGTTAGTATAATATAGATTTGTTAGTCATAATCATTGCATAAACATCATTAGAAATAAATGAATCCATAACATATAGAAGTAGAATCATACATGCATAAATAAGGAGTGCACATTGCATCACATCAAAATTGACTCATATATATCATAAACTGTCATAGTACAAGGAATAAATTAGATCACTACACATATGTGTCAATCAGTATAAAAGGCCCATCGGGGCTATCAAAAATGAGCCCATAAGGCATAAAAAGTATAATAACATCTTGATCAAGCTCGATCCCTATGAATGTTGCCCTCACCCCTATCACCATGACCCTCTGCTGGTCTATGGCTGGCCCACTCTAAGTACTTTGGGACCTGCTCTGCTCTAGGAATGGCCTCATGGTAAAACCGCCGATAATACTCTACCTCTCAGATGACATCCCTGTAGGGTCGAACTAGCACCGTGCCCTGGGAGGAGGAGGCTATCATGCTCTCTATCTACTATCTTTGTCCTAGCTCAGTAGCTGCCTGCAGCTTTGCAACATGTCTCTGCTGTATGGCCTGATCTCTCTCGGCCCTAAGATGCTCCCTCTCAACCCTCGCCTGATCTCTCTTAGCTATCAGGGCTTGGACTTGGGCCTGCAGCTATGCGATCAGCATATTTCAAGCATCTACCTATCCTTGTGGCTTCACCTGAGGCTGATCCTCACCTCGTGGTGGCTCCTACTATTGGTCCTACATGTGAACATCCCTCTACCCTAGTGGGACTAGAGGAACAAGTGGCAGATCCTGTCGAACCTTAGCTCTCCATCCTCATCCTCCCCCTCTGCCTCTAACTCTCTACACATCTTGGACTGCACCTAGTATCGTCAACCGAAGCGGAGGCCAAAACCAATCTCTGTAGGCCTGGGTAGTCCCTGGATCTACAAGCCCCTGATCATAAGCCCATCGTCGGGCTACTAATTGATAGAAACTATCCACTACCTCTGAAGTAGGAATGTATCGCCCCCATGAAACCTGTGTCATGGTGTGGGAAAAGACGGCTACATAATCATCATCAGGACAATCCTGCAACTCCCCAAACTAATGTTGCACGTGCCCAGGTAGGCACCTCTTGAGCATGGTATGCTCTCGGCCCTGCATGAAATGATCTTGGCGGTAGTAAAATATCTGGTCAACATCGTCGGCCCATCCGGGCCAACCAAGGTATGGGTGGTAGGTGAAAACCTGCATCTCATCTAGAACCCTCCTCCAGTAAGGGATCCCATACTCACTGGTGTGGGTGAAAGACACACCGCCTCTGTATCGTGCCACGAGGGGATCATCTGGCCCCATCGAAACTGAAATGACACATGGACGTAGCATAGAAATGTGCTCCCACACCTAGATGTGAAGAAGGGTCACCCAAAAACCCAGTGCTCTCCCATCCATGTAAATGTACTCATGAAGGTCTCGGTATAGTGAAGCTAGTAGAACAGGCCCCCATGCAAAGCGAACTGGCCTATCTTAGACCATCCGCTCCTAGAAATATACCCAGCAAGGACTGAAATATCACCCTCAAGCTCTATCTACCCCTCACAGAAGACAATCTCATCCGTAGCAAGGACTCGGAAGCAGGCCTCGCGTCCCTCGTCCATGTCAAAGATCGCCCGGTGAATATGAATAAGAAATCGTAGAATCCGCCAAACATCCTCTAGAGTAACGGTGGCCTCACCAGTGGGAATATGGAATGAAGACATCTCGTTGTGTCATCTCTCGGCCAGTGCTGACAACATCCCTAAGTAAGTGTGAATCAGTGCCGCCTATGCAATATGCCACAACCCTACAATCCAGAGTTGGTTTTGGTCCTTGTCGGTCAGGTCCTGCAAGTAGCCAGCTAGGTCTTGTGACCTGTGCTCCCGGGAGTAGAGCTCCCTCGCCCCGTCCTACATCAAGGAAGATCATCATGTTAAATTTTTTGAAAAAATTCATCATCAAGCATTCAAAAAAAGTTCCCCAGTGGTGCAACTCGTGATGGCGTCATAGTTTGATTTTAATCAAACTCTGATGCTAGGGCTGAAAAGAACCAAATCGCACCACTGCGGTGCAATTTCTCTCCTAGTGGTGCACTTTGAGCCAAACTGGCAACGCCACGTTGCACTTTGTAAATCCACCCACCGGCCTTGAGCTCAGCGTCAGAGTTTCTAAACTCCAAACTGCACCATGACAATGCTATATCACACCGAGCGACACAATTTGTCTTATGAGCGGTGCTATATAGCATCATTGCAGGTGGACCAACTCTTTAAAGCATTAATTAAAGCATTAAATGAAGGACGAAGCTCATGTAAGGATGACTTATTGGTGCCCCGATGCCAAGTGGCTGCTGGTACGTCCGAACTCGATCTGAAATGTGCAGGGGAAGCTGTCGTTGCGCCATATCATTAGGAGGTCTCAGCTCAAATCTTGTGATCACTATTGGAGGTGTTTGAAAATGACTTGAAAGTGACCCCTTGGGCCCCTTTTAAGCTTAAAAATTAGGGTTTTTTTCACACTGATTGGCTATCCTGTTAGATTTTTAGACCCCCAAACCTGTTTTTATCTAGTTGAGACTTGTTTTTCATCGTTTTATTATGTTTAGACACATTTTTAGCCTCCTAGAGCCTTTTTAGACCTTTCGGGTACTTTGTCATCTTTTTTCGTGAGATCACCCAAAAATTTGAATTTTGGTCCAATCTCTCGAGGGGGCATTATATTGGCATATTCTCTCCCACCAAGCAGTAGTGGGGCAAGTTTTTAATACTTGAAATTGTTGGCTTTGGTCCAGAAGTTATTTTATTCTTTGAATAGCGTAACAAATTACATTGCTTGAAGAAGGGGAAAAATGTAGACACATAAAATATCTTTTGATTGACATTGTGCATTTGATCGACTACTAACATACGTTTCTTCTTGGATGTCCCTCCCAGTTTAACCATTTAATCGATCTCTTTATTTGGGTTAAAATTCATCAATTTTCATCTCTTGAATTGGACGTCATTTTATCTAATTAAGTCCCAGCCCTTTTTGTTAATTTAAATCAATCCATCATATCCTAATTTATCCCTATTTAATTAAATAGTCAATTTATTTGATTAAATCTATAAAGTCTATACATTAAATTAAATAAATTAAAACCTTATTTGATTTAATCTAACACCATCTCTTTTAATTAAATAAATCAGAATCCTTATTTAATTAACCTCTTATCATATTCCTCTCTTATTTGATTTAAACAAATCCATAAATTTGAGTCAAATAGGTCACATCATCTAACCTCTCTCATTAAATTAATTACCCTTGATTAATTTAATCTCATCTCATGTCCCATCCTCTAGATAATGCAAGTTGCACATGAAAATATATTTAATTCATTTATTAAATCTCTATTTGCCTCACAACGCATCTTTTGAAATATTCTCTCAATTTGAATTCAAAAATTCCAAGTCAACATGTACATCCAACAAGGCAATAAATTCATCTTACATGCCCTTTTTTCTTGAGCCAAGTGGCATTTATTGCATTTTCCCTTCCCTCTTACATGTCATTTCAACAAATTTGAAATTTAAAATTATGCATTTATTGGCACAATCCCCAAATCTTGCACATCCTTCATCCATTCATAGCTTGACAAGTGGCACCATGCCATTCGATGAATGTTATTCCCACATTGCTCAAATTTGGACATTCATCCATCTTGACATTCTATAAATAAAGAGCTCATATCCTCATTTGATCATCCACAAATTATGCAAAGTTATCATGCTCAAATATCCATCAAATTTCATCAATCATTCTTGATCATAGTTAGGTTTTTTGCAGATTTTAGCTTGGAGAACTCTTCAACATCAACAAAGTGGATCAAATCTTATCAACACATCCAAGCTTGCATCTTAGGAATTTGGAAAGGGCCAATTTTCACATCAAATTGGCACCAATTCCCCCATGGGATTATGAGTTTGCACATTTAAATTAGGATTCAATCTTTGTTTTGACATTTCCATTTAGTTCTTCATTATTTTCTTCCTAATTTGCGTGTTGTAAATGGATTTCATGGGGAATCCTTGTTTTAGCTTGCAATTCCTTGTTTAACTCATTTATTCATGTTGTTTTGCAAGTACTAGGAAAAGCGTTCGCACACTATGAAAATTAGATGAAAATGGATGAAATTGCTCAAAGCATGAAGATAATGATGTTGCATAAAGTTGTGGATCCCAAATTAGTAAAATATCCTTTTATTTATAGAAGAGAAAGATGGAAGATTGAGCCAAAATGATGAATGTGGGACAAAACATCAACCAATAGCATAATGCCACATGTCAACATGTGAGTGGATAGAGGTGGAGCACATTTTGATGAATGGGCACATTAATACTATTAGGTGGATATTTGAACTTGGAGAAATGATATGTTGGAGGGAGAAGAAAGGAGAGTTACTGCCACTTGGATCAAGAAAAATGAAATGTAAGAGGCCTTTAATACCTTGTTGAATGGACAAGTCCTTTTGGGGGAGAATTTAAATTTGAGGAATAATCCAACTTTATGCCTTTTTGAATGAAAATGGAGGATTTAATAAATAAATAAATTGATTTACTTGCACAAGTTGCAAAATCTACAAGATTGGATGGATTAGTGTTAGGATTAATCATGATTTGATTAACTTAGATGAAGATTAGCTAATTTGACATTTTGACTTAGATTTTTGGATTTAAATAAATCAAAATGAGAGGAATAATGAATATTAGACTAAATTAAATAAAGTTGGATTTATTTAATTAAAAGGGGATGGTGTTAGATTTAAATCAAATAAAGATTAATTCATTTAATTTAAAGGGAATGACTTTAGAACTTAATTAAATAAAATGAATTATTTAATTAAAAGAGGGATATAGGATTAATTAATCAAAATGATTTATTTAATTAATAGAAGTTAATGATTTAGTTAGATAAAAATGGTTTATTTAATTAAAAGATTAAATTTGATGAATTTAATCAAATAAAGGTTATTCAATTAAATGGTTAGCAAAGGAGATGATTCAGGATAAACTAGTGTTAGTAAATCAGGATTAGGTGCATGAGATCAGTCGATATATTTTGTGTCTACAATTCATAAGAGGATAAGCTAATACTTTATTCATCCAAGATTCAAACCTAGGTAGCTAGTTCCAAATGACAGTGTGAATAACACAGTGAATTGGTAGAAGTAGTCCTAAAAGATAAAGGAAATAATAGGTGAGCTTTGTCTTATGGAAGAGATTTTGTTTCTTCAGGTCAAGGACCAATAAAATGGATGTCACTTGTTTCACATTACAAAGAAATTTTCTTGTGGCACATAGTAAAGAGGTTCATGGGGCAGCCATGCCATCAAAGGATGTAAGGACAATAATTAGTACACATTACTAAGACAAGAAAAGGTCCATTGCAAAAGGTCACACTGAATATCCAAATGATAAAGCACAGTCATCATGCTATGGGATAAGGCAATCATAAAAAATATTCAACATGGGTGGGATACTCATAACATTGGCAATCATTGAATGGTTACATGTACAAAATCTTCAAGGATTAAAATTATTAATGTGATGAAGTAGTAGAATCCTTGGAGAAAGTAACTTAGAAGGTCAAGAGTAGGGAACAAGAAGACATATTGCAATGATATTCAACTATAGAGTAGTTATGGATTGTGCAAAGAGTTAGGGAAAATTTGTGAGTTTCCCATAAAATTAATCAATAGGAAAAAGAAATACCTTTCTTATACCTGAATGCCTGCAATTTAAAAGAAATCCATGTATATACTCAAACAATTAGTGAAATCTATAGGAAAATGCAATAATGAATCTATGGCTTGGGGTTTTTTGTTAAAATATTCATATTTTTACATTATCTGTGCATAAGCCATGCATCTGATGGAGCTATAGAGAACAAAGCTAAGGGTTTCAAGAGTATATGTTGCATACAATGTGAGCTCGGACAACAAGTAAAGACCAAAGAATAGGTTCTATTTGCTTGTGAGAAATAGACAAAATATAGTGGCCAAAAGGCTCAGAATGTGGTTTTCTTTGTTTTTGTGGTAACAGAGATCTCGTCCATAGTGAGGGTGAAACCCTCAAAAAGGGATAATGAAAGCACAAAATTTCAAAGACCTCGACATTCGCGGTGGTAAAACCTAGAAGTCAAAGTTGTGAGTCCAAGCTTGCAGTAAAACAAAATTCATAAGCTTTGTATTTTCTTCAGCACAGAAGCATCGAGCAGGTAAAACACAAAGAGGTATTTAATTACATCTTCATAAGTTTACTTAGGCTTTAATTTAAGTGCTAGGTTGTATTTTGTTATCCTTATCTAATTGAGCTATCTTTTAGCTCAAGTTAGGTTTAGGGTTGTGCATGCTTGCTTTTATAAGAAAGCCTCATCTTGTACATTTGTATCAATTCAATCATGAATCAATCTTTCATTTGATATAGCAAGCATTCTTGCCATTATCTCTCTCTTGTGGAAGTATTTTGGTCTGGAAACTTGTTCCTGGTTTCTAACATGGTATCAGAGCATCCAGGGTTGTAGACTCCTTCCCGGATCTAAGGGTTTCATTTTGGCTTGAAGTTTCTTGTTGGGTGCAAATTGGGGTTTCAATAACCTCACGGTTGAGATCAAAGGGTTCCGCAAATGAATTTTGGATGTAAATTCATCAATTTTGGGTAAAGTTGTTTTTGAGGCAAATTTTTTTCGCTGGAACAACACCCTATGTGGTACGATTTTTCTAATTTTGCAAAAAAATATTTTGAGAAATATTTTTTGTGATATTTGATTTATATATTTGGGGCAAATATTGTAATATTCTTGGGAAAATCTTATTTAATACTGTGGCTTTTTTTCAATTTCTGCGGACTGTTATAAGTTTGTGGTAGAGGCATTGATTTTGTTGGCAAGGCACATTGTACTCTGGTCGGCTCATTTGTTGTCTCGCCGATCATAGTGCGTATTCCCATCAGCCAATCTTGCTTCTCCCACCCGCCGGCATTGACTACTCATCCCACCATCTTCTTCATTAACTGGCCACCGACCACCAGTCTCTTACATTCATTACTGGTTATTTGGTGGAGGCATTTATTTCCTTTGGCATGGGTTACCCACAGTCTTCAATCAGTTAGTTTTCTTGTCTCTGCCCACGTGGATCACCATCAACTCTTGTCAGATCTAGCATCAACAGGTACATGGTCATCCATCGGTGGTCACTTATCCATGCTGGCCACTGTCATCTCCTGAATCAACGTCACATCCATCGACAGGGTACCTTCTCTGATTATCAGTGGTACTAGAGGTGTGTTTTTCATGGCTGTTGTCATCGCCATCCCATCTCATATTTGTCAGGTACTGTTCTGACCTTCATTACCTATGTCATCACTATCTCATCACCTGTCAAATTGTCGTCGGTACAATCCTTCCTTGCATCATTTTTTCAATATGAAATAAACCTTTGTTTAAGGAATTCAACAAGCCGACCATTAAGCTGACCTTTTTGGTTTTTTGCATGGCTATATTTTCCACATTTTGGATAGTTTTTTTCAAAAAAGAAGGAAAGTTCTCTTAAAAGATTTCTATTGATTTTTTGAAAAAGCTGACGGGTTTTTTGGAGATTTTTTTTTAAAAAAAAAATTCTATAAAACTTATTTATTTCCAAATAAAGAGGGAGAAGCCAATGGTCATTCAGCCCCAGATATTTTGCAACGATTTTTTCATCTCCAAAGTTGTGACAAAGGAGTTACTTTCTGATTTTGTGCAGGAATTAGTTGTTGTTCTCTCATTATGGATTTTCCAAAGGTTGTACTTCTAACTCCATTTAATTATCATGAGTGGAAATCTCAGATGGAGTTGCTACTATTAAAGTCGAAGCTGCAACGAATCACTTTTGGTCAAGATCCAGAACCCCAAGGAGAAAAAGAGAAAATAAAATGGTTTGATAGAAGGGATGAAGCTCTTGGTAATCTTCTTCTGTCCATTTCTCCAAATCTTCGATATCATGTTGCATCTTGCACGCATCCTCATGAAGTTTGGACTACTTTGGAGAATCTCTTTGGTAAACCAAACAAGCTAAGGAAATTTAAGTTGGAAAATGAATTGATGGGCCTTAATCCTTTAGATTTTGACAATATCCAAGACTTTTTCTCTAAGATCAACTCACTCAGATTGAAGTTATCACAATGTGGCGTTGTTAAAGAGGATGAATAGATGATGCTTTCTATTCTTGCTAAGCTTGGTTCTTCATATTTTGTGTTTGTTTCTACTTTCTATGCTACAATGGATGCTCTTGGAAATGCATATAAAATGCCTTCTCTTGATGAATTTGTTGCACAACTCACAAGGGAACAAGAAAATTTAATGCACATGGGTACATTGAAGTCTTCAACATCTCAAGCTCTTATTACAAATGATACAAAGGCTTCAAGTGGAAAAGGAAAGAAGCACACAAAGGAAACCAAGTCAAATGAGCAAGGTAAAAATTCTCCTTCACATGGCACTCCTGAGTCCTCATCCTCTTCAAAAGAGGAATCATAAAAAAAAAAGTCCAAATGTGCATATTTCCAAAGGTTAGGACATGATGAGCATAGATGTTATAATAAGAAGATTGATGAACTCACACACCTTCTTCAAAATAATAACATTCAGCTGCCCTCATTAGTGTCTTCTACTTCTTCACCATCACAATCGACAACCCCATCATCATCACAGTCAGAGAACACCACATCCACTTCTGGGCTACATAATATGAAAGGGCATGCACTCTTAGCTTCTATAGGTCCTAATTCTCAAGGATGGCTTCTTGATTCAGGGGCATCTCATCATATGGCATCTTCAAAGGAAATGTTATCTTCTTTTGAGCCTTGTAATCCACCTCCCATTCTGATGGGTAACAATACATTCATGAAGGTAGGTGGGAAGGGTTCTATTGGTATTGGGGAAGGGACTTTCAATGATGTTCTTTGTGTTCCTTCTTTAACCACTAATCTCCTTTCTATTCATCAAATTACTCATGGGGGTCAAGGTAAAACAATTGAGTTCACTCTGATAGGGTGTATATAAGGGACTTGGAGACTAGGGATATTGTTGCAATCGGGATGGTTGATCATTCATCTCGAGTATATTCTTTTTCACATTTTGCTTTAGAAGCTGATAATGTTCCTTTGACTACATCACACACTCCATTGAGTGTGACCCATATTAGTGAGGAGAAGTTTGGTCATCTACACCTTGGTATTTTAGAGACCTGTGCTGAGTTTCCTACACCTCCACCTCCTGCTTCTTCAGCCATTGTTGCTTCTGTTCAGCAAGATAATCATAGTTTTTCAGATCTTGCTTTGTGGGATGATTATTTGACAAGGATTTCTAACTTGTTCTTGGAGTCTCATACTACAGATTTGGAGGACACACTTGAGGGGATTTCTCTCCTCTTTGATGACAGTTTCAACACAACTATTACACTGTCTTCTTTGTCTTTGGAGATTGATATTCATGAGTCTCCTCCATCACTTGATTTGTCATGTTTCTTGGTTGAGTTTGACCATGATTATGTTGTGGCTCATTCAAGCTTGGAGGCTCCTACTCAGTTTTCAGAGGCATACATGTTGTGCATTCATTCTTCCTCCTTTTAGTTGGATATGGAGTGGCTTCTTCATCAGCTTATGGATTTGTTTCTTCCTAAGGGGAGATGTGTTTCTTGCAGACATTGGGTCATCTTTTGTTTTTAGGCTTTCTTCATTGTCTTTGGAGCTTCTTCAGCATGTAGGGGATATCTTATCTCTCTACTTTCCTCTTATGGGGGGTAATTTATTGTATATTCATGATGGATGTAGTCCTTGGGGGGTATCATTGAGTCCTTCATACATCATGTTTACATTCATCATGCTTGTTTTCTATTTTCTCTCTTTTTGGAGAGGGGTTTTCTTCCCACTGGGTTTTCCCCTTTTCTCTACTTTATGAGATATTTCATTTCATTTGCATCTATAAATGGGTACCAAACATGGCCTAGTTGTTGGGACCCATAGTAGTTTGCTTCATAATCTTCTCCCTAAGTTTCACTTATGGGGGGTGTTGGTGTAATTAACTATTTAATTACATCTTCATAAGTTTACTTAGGCTTTAATTTAAGTGCTAGGTTGTATTTTGTTATCCTTATCTAATTCAGCTATCTTTTAGCTCAAGTTAGGTTTAGGGTTGTGCATGCTTTCTTTTATAAGGAAGCCTCATCTTGTACATTTGTATCAATTCAATCATGAATCAATCTTGCATTTGATATAGCAAGCATTCTCGCCATTATCTCTCTCTTGTGGAAGTATTTTGGTCTGGCAACTGCTTCTTGGTTTCTAACACAAAGTACCTGTAGCAGTAACATGGAGGAAAATAAAGCTCAAAAAAATGAAACCCATTCCCAAAAACATAAATCTCATCTCTTCTTTCATGAGAATGGAAGCCTCTATATCAATCAAGTGAAATCCTCATGTCTTTCACAAAAATCAAGGAAGAGTACTGGAAAATAAATGATAAGTCGTGGCATGTCCAAGTTTCAAAGAAACCCTCAAGAAAAAAAATGAGCTACTAAACAAATGGAGATGCTAAAGCACGTTCATCATTTCCACACTGGAGAGCTCGTGATAAATTTCAGGATGCAAAGAAATGTAAGTTTATACTTATAGGAAGCTTACCTGAGTTTTTCCCTCTTTTTTTTGCACAAAAACTATTGGAAAATCCCTTTGTAATCTTTAGAATCCACCATTGAAGACCCACAAAAAACCCTTGGTGGTGCTAAGAAAGTCTCGGGAAGGCTTGAAGGAGGAGAAATGAAAAAATTCCTTGTGTTTTGAGTGTTTTACCTTTAGGGTTTTTACCCTAACTATCATACCGATGGCATTCTTATCTTAGTTTTTAAAACAAAGCTTTGCAAACTAATATTCCCATGGCCCCATTGTGCCTTAGTAGATTTCTATGCCTTAGTGAGTTTTCATAAGAGTTTTTATAACTTATATTTTTTCTTTGACTCATGTATGATCGAATATATACCTCATTTTTGCATTATTTTAAATTGTAAATCTTTTGATTTAAATGATATTATTATAAATCATTGAAACAAAATTTCTATGTTTAATGCAAAAAATGAAGTGTAGACTTTGTAAATGCTTTGAACAACTTAGTTAGGCCTTTATGCTTTGCAAGCATATAATGGAGGTTAAAGGCAGTTTTCCAACATAAGGAGAGCATATAGGGGGGATATTATTCACTTTTTTGGAGGTTATGGAGAGAATATAGGGGTGGTTTTGCATGCCTAGATGCTTGGCATGGTCAAACTTAGCCTTTTCCACACATGGGAGCTCATTTGGAGGGAATCTAGTTACTAGATTTTTGGCTTTTTGGGGGCATCTGAACCAAGATAGTTTTTTGGTTCCTATTTTGGTGCAATTGCTTGGGAGTTGGTGATATAGTCATTCATTTGACTCATTGTACTCAATTCCTATTATACATTTTCTGATACTTAGTGACTTTTTAGTTCTCAGTCAGCTTTTGGCATACTTTTGTAACTCATTTCTGGATATGAAATAAAGTAAGAACCTTGAACATCATTGATTTGTGAAGTTTTTCCTACTTGTTATTTGTATCATTGTGTGGATTTAGTTGATTGATCAAGTTATTTGTGAGATATTGTGCATTTCCTTATAACTTTTTCTCACATTTTAACACCTTTATGCAAGAGTATGTGAATGCAGGTTGCAAACTGTGTCAAAGAATGTAAAGATCTTTTAGCTATAAAGTTATCTTCCTCCTAAGAGTTTGAAAATTGTGACCTATTTGCGAAGCACTTATTTAGAAGCATGCAATAATAAGTTGTGCAAGTGTAATTTTTGTCATTACAATCAAGTGTTTACAGTCTGATTTTCATGTCCTATCTTAGTTTGGTGTATCACCTTTCAATTTCACTTTTAGTTTTTTAGTTTATGTTTTCTTTATCCCTTTTCCTTGAGCATAATAGTAGAGTAAGTTAGATTTACATGAGAACCAAGAGGAATTCGACCTTCTCTGAAGGTTGATCTCCATTTTCAAAGCCCACACTTTGAGAGATCTTATAATGTTTTCATTGGATTGTTGGATTTTTTATTGTACAGGGTGCAAATCGATGAGAAAATAATACCATCCAAGAAAATCAAGAAAGGTTATCTAGGAAATCCCTAAATAATTTTTTCATTAGGTTCATAAATGTTGTTGGCACATTAGTTAGTCCAAATGGTAGAACTATAAACTCATAATGCCCATATCTGGTTCTGAAAGTAGTCTTAACTATGTCCTCATATTTTATTCTTAACTACTGGTATCCAAATCACAGGTCAATCTTAGAAAATATAGTAGCTGCCCACATTTGATCAAAAATATCATCAATGTGTGGCAATGGATACTTTTTCTTTACTGTATCTTTATTAAGCATACGATAATCTATGAACAAACACAAAGTACCATCCTTCTTTTTCACAAAGAGTATTGGTGCTCCCTAAGGTGATACACATGGTCTTATAAATCCCTTAGATAGTAGTTCATCTAGCTATTCCTTAAGCTCCATTAACTCATTTTTTGTCATTTTATAAGTCTCTTTGGAAATAGGTTAAGATCCTAGCACTATATCAATAGTGAGATCAAATACCCTTTTTGGTGGTAGTCCAAGTAGTTCCTCTGGGAACACATCTAAAAGCTTTCACAATATAGGATATATTTTCATATCTGTCTCTCCGATTTCCATCATTTCAGCTTCTTCCATCTTTGAGTAACTCTATGGTCAGTAGTTGTCAATATCGTCTTGAAATTTAAATCCATTACAATCTTCAAGCTTTTCCATCTTGATTGCAAAGAGATTTCATCCTTTCTTTGTAGCCCTAAGCAATTACATAGCGGAGATTTGACTCAACTTGACCTCCCTAGGTATCCCTTGTAGCATCACTTGGTTACTAAAATCATCCAAGCATTCTACTATTTTGGCATGGTAGTCTACCTTGGCTATATGTCCAAAGCTAGTTCATTCCTAGGATAACATCATAGGATCCTAAGGGTGCTACATATAGGTTTACCTCCATAGAAAAAACAAGGTAGCTTAATCCTAGCTTCGAACAAAAATTGTTCCACCGTTGCTCTTGTCTAGTTTGCACATTCTAGAACCAATGAATTTTCCATATAACTAGCTTTTCTAGATATTTTCTTTTCTATTCTTGGTGAAATAAAAAATTTCAATTGGTTCAGTATCTATAAGTATATGAAAATGGGAAAACCAAATAAAATACCTAGATTCTTTACTGGAGTAACTTGATATTCCACTTGATGATCATCCAATCGAACCTAAATCTTTTGTTGGAATGTTGCTTGCTAGGTAGGAAGTGGGTTTCCATAAGATCATGACCCAGAAGGCTTATTGGGACAATGTATAACATAGTGATCTCCTCACATGTGAAGCATCTAGTAGTCAGTCCTTTCTTCCTTGTGAGTTCACTAGATTTACTAGCATTATATTCTAGCATTGTTAGCATTTCTACCATTGAAATTATTCCTCTTGTGTTCCCTCCTTGATTCTCTTCCATTATTTCAGGGTCCCTTTTCCCCTTGTTTCTAAAATTCTTGCACAACTTCAAACTTCTTTGGAGTTAGTCTGATTTGAGCTCTTGTGAACTTCTTATGATTCCTATTCTCTTGGTAGATGGAGATAGCTCAAAGCTTCTTCTCTTGGCAGGTTGAACCATGAACATCTACCTCTCCACCAATCTAGCTATTAAGCCCTATGATAAATTTCCTTATGTGGAAACATTCATCCTTCTAATACATTGGTTATTAACGTAATAGATGGGTAAAAATTTTATAGTACTCATTTACTGATATCTCACCCTGTCTTAGATTTTGAAAATAAATGAGTTTATGGCCGAAAAAGAGTTAGGGTAACCATGTTTCCTAGAATATTTCTACAAATTTGTTCCATTTAAGTTTCAAATAACTAAGCTTGAGTTGCATTTTCTTGTTCATCCACTAATTAGAGGCTTCACCCACTAACTGATAGGATCCCCATACTACTTTCATGACCTCAAAAAAATTTGTAATCTCAAAATATTTATCCATCTAGATCAACCATGCCTCATCTTCTTCCTTGCTGGTTCTACCTTCAAATTTGGGTGGGGTTATTTTCGTCATGTCCCTAGAAAGTTCATTAGCGAACCTCTTCCTATTAGTTCCTTTAAATTGAGAGTAAAATTTCACATTCTCATGTTCATGGGTGATGTAGAGCAGGGTTTTGATAACTTGAACACAACTCAAACAACTAAACTTTGCAATCTTAGAACTTAACTTGGTGGGTTTTCTTTACAATCCTTCAATTCCTCTAGTAGTACTTCAAACAAGGGTTTTTCAACATAACTCTCAAGATAGACCTAACATCTAGAATATGAACATCTTTACAAATACCCTTTATGCCACTTGACAACATATCCAATTTGTAGATGGGGTTACTTTGTAATGAAGCCCTCAATTTTGGATTGCTAGTGCTCCAATTAGGCCTAATTAGGCTTGAATAACAAAGTAACCATGGGGTTTTCAATCTCCAAACTTCAAATCTCCATTCCAAGGCTTAAAAAATGTCATGTGAGGTCTGAATGACCAATTCCCAACAAATAGAATAGATTCCAAATGGCTTTGGACTACAAACCCTAAATCTACCTCACTCATAAGCCTAATACATGGTGATTTTAGGCTAGGGCATCAAAAAACTTGCACCCAACTCCATCCCCTATTCCTAAAACACTTAAAAACAAAAAAACACCCTATCTATATCCATTCCACTGATTATGAGCCTTTCATTGGTGGAATGGGCCAAAAACCATTATAATTTGTCAAAACTCATCGTAACTAGGGTTTTTGGCTATTTACAACAAAATTGCTCTAACTTACTCCAAACTTAATGAAAATAGATGAAATCACATGCAACAGATAAAGGATTCAATACATCATCAATTCCAATGAAGCTTAGATCATTTCCAGGTCATACGAGGCTGTATTATTCTATGTAGAAGCAAGAAACCACTTGAAAATGTAGAAAAATAGAGTATTTTTATTGCTCAACATAATAAATTCACACCAAAACCTTGTCTTGACCTCCACAAGGTTTATTTAAACATTTTCAAACAAAATCCAACCATTCCCAACTAATTTTTCAAAACCCAATGGTTCAACTTCCCTTTAAACACAAAAATGCAAAAGTTGCTTGTGCAAGTTTTTGCAACCTTTTGCAACCTTTTAAAATACATTATTACAACCAAAATGACTTAACAACACCAAAATAATAACACTTTGCAACTTTTCCCATGAAGACCTAGGTACCTTACACCATACTCCCAAGGAAAACAAAATCTCAAATTCCACTTGAGAGAAAATATACTACTATAGCACCATGCTTTTGAATGTCCTCCTTAGTCATCCAAGTGGCATCCTCCATTGGAAGGCCTTGCGACTTGACTAAGTACTGATAGTACACCTTGTTCCTTGTTCTTTTGGCTTCTTTGGTATTTAAAATGCATTCCAATTTCAAGGGTTGACTTGGTGGAAAATATTTGATTCATTCTTCATCTGAATGTGTTGATGAACCTACATATTCACCTTCAATCACATCCCCTTTATAAGGTTAAAGGTTATAAATATTAAAAAAAAGAGAAATGGAAACATTCAGAGGAAGTTTAATTAGATAGGAATTATCTCCAAACTTGTGGACCACTTTGCATGGCCCTATCTTACTCATATGAAGCTTTTAATATTGTCCTCTAAGGATCCTCTTCTTCCTCAGGTGAGACAAGACTAGATCTCCCACTTTGAAGTCAAATCTCCTTTTCTTATTAGCATTATAATTGTACTTGTCTACACTCTTTTGGAGATTGTCTTTGACCTACTAGTGTATTTCTTGTATGGATACTACAAAATCCTCACCCTCGGTACTCCTCCTTTCCATTCCACTCACATCTCTCTCAATTCAAACACCCCTCTAGGATGCAACCCATACACAATATCAAAAGGGATTTTACCAACACTCTTGTTCATAGAATCATTGTATGTAAAATCAACTTGGGGTAAAACCAGATCCCATTGTGTGGAGTGTTATTTTGTTAAGCATCTAAGGATATTTCCAAGGATTATATTCACTAATTAATTTTTCCCATTAGTCTGGGGGTGATAGGAACAACTAAAAGTCAAATTTGTGCCTAGTTTCTTCCATAGGGTTCTCCAAAAGTGACCCAAAAATTTATTGTCGCTATCTAAAACAATGGTCAAAGGTAATCCATGGATTCTGACCACCTCCTTGAAGAACAACCCTATAATGTATGAGGCATCATTGGTACTCTTACATGGTATAAAGTGTGCCATCTTACTAAACTTTTCCACCACAACAAACACTAAATCAAAGCCTCTTTGGGTTCTAGGCAACCCCATCAAAAAATCCGTGCTTATGGACTCCCATGGTCTATTTGGGATTGGTAATGGTTGATATAGACCTACATTAGTACTACAATCTTTGGCTCTTTGACAAATAACACACTTTTCTACAAACTTTCTCACATCACTTTGCATCCTCAACCAATAATAGTGCCTTGTTACATGTTCCAAAGTCTTGTCAACACCAAAGTGACCTACAAGGCTGCCACTATTCTTTTCCTTAATCAAATTATCTCCCATAGAGAATTTGGGAATACAAAGTTGAGCCCCCTTAAATAGTAAACATTCTTGAATTAGAAAATCAAAATTCTCTTCATCAAAAGTGTCATTGAATTGATTAAAAGAAGCATAAATCTCTTTGGAATCATCCTCCTCCACATGCATACCTTTTAGAGAATCAATCCCTACACTTTGTAACTGAATTTCTTGGACCAACAATGTTCTCCTGCTCAATGCATCTACCAACTTGTTTGGTTGCCCCTTCTTATGCTTGATGGTGAAGGTGAAGCTTTGTAGGTACTCAACCCATTTTGCATGTCTGTGATTGAGTTTGTCCTAGATGTTAATGAACTACAAAGCTTGATTGTCAGTAAAAACAATGAATTCTTTAGGAAGGAGATAGTGTCTCCACTTCTTCAATGATTGCACCATAGCATACAACTCCAAATCATAAGATGAATACTTTTTCTTTTACTCATTGATTTTTTCACTGAAGAAGGAAATGGTCCTGCCCTCTTGGTTCAACACTTCCCCAATGACATACCCACTAGCATCACATTCAATGGTGAAAAATTTGTTAAAATCAGACAATGCCAAGATAGGTTGTTGTGATACCCTTTGTTTTAGATATTGGAAACTCTTTTCTACCTCATCATAACATACAAAATTATTTCTTTTGTCCCATTTTATTGTGTCAATGGTTGGAGCACATATGTGACTGAAATTTTTAACAAATTTTATGTCAAAACTAGCTAAGCCATGGAAACTTCTTACCTCACTTATTGATGTTGGAGTAGACCAATTGAGAATAGCCTCCACCTTACTAGGATCCATCTTCAAAGATCCCTTTGAGATTACAAAGCCAAGATACACCAATTCTTCCTTCATAAATTCACATTTCTTCAAGTTTATCATCAACTTTTCTTCATTCAATATTTTCAAAACCAAATCTAAATGTTGCAAATGTTCCACTTTAGTTTTTCTAAAAACAATAATATCATCTAAATAGACAACCACAAACTTACCAATGAAGGGTTTTAGGACTTAATTCATCAATCTCATAAAGGTGCTTGGTGCATTTGAGAGTCCAAAAGGCATGAAAATCCATTCATACAACCCCTCATTTTCCTTGAAGGTAGTTTTCCATTCATCCCCCTCTCTAATTCTAATTTGATGGTAGTCACTCTTAAGATCTATCTTAGAAAAATAACATGCCCCTATTACACAATCCATCAAGTCTTCCATTCTTGGTATGGTGAACCTATACCTTATGGTAATCTTGTTAATGTCCCTTGAGTCAGTGCACATTCTCCAATCTCCCCCTTCTTTGGTGCTAAAATGATAGGAACAAGACATGGCTAAGACTCTCTCTAATTAGGCCTTTGTTAATCAAATCTTGGATTTTCTTCCTAATCTCTTCATTCTATTTTGGGGTCTTTCTATATGTTACTTTTTTAGGTAGGTTTTCCCCTAGTATGCAGTCTATATGGCTTCTCACATCTCTTATTGGTGATAAAGAGTTAGGGAGTTCATCTAATCCTTATACTTGTTCAACAATGCTCAGACCTCTCTAGGCACATCATCAACCTTTGTTGTTGTCATAAAAAATTTTGGTCTGATCACAATGGCAAAACCTTCTCCTCCCTCTTCCTTCATGGTTTTCAAAAAATCCTTTTCTCCCACCAAAATTACACTAGACCCTACCTATGTATCTAGGCCTTCATCTTGCAATGGTGTGAGAGTGAATGAGATCCCATCCTTTTCTATCACATAAGTGTTCTTTTTCCCATCATGTTTAGCCTTAATATCATATTGTTAGGGCCTCCCTAAAAGAAAATGAAAACATCCATTTGGATGATATCACACAAAATCTTGTCCTTGTACCCTCCTATGTTAAATTCCACCCAATTTTGTTCATTTACTAGGACCTGTTTTCCCTTATTCAACTAGGAGACCTTGTAAGGAGTGGGATGTGGTATTCTTTTCATTTTCAACTTTTCTACCATCTCAAGAGAAACTAAATTATCTATGCTACCTGAATCAACAACTTTGCAAACCTTACCTTGAGACTTACATGTGGTTCTAAAGAGATATTTTCTTTATGGAGGTTCTTTCACCATAGGTACTTTAATCAATGTTCTCCTCGTCATAAGAGATTCACCAGTTTTTGGAGCAACATGTTGTGATGGAGATTTTACACTCTCATAGTCTTCTTCTTGTACCAATTGAGTTCTTCTTTCTCCTCCATGTGAAGTAGAGGGTTTCATTTTTGGACATTGCTATGCTTGATGGCTAAACTTGTTGCATTGATAATACCTTCCTATGAACCCACTTGATTCTCTTCCTTTACCTCTAAATCTAAACCCTACTATTGGATCTCCTTCCCCTAAAACTCCCCCTTGATTCAAAACTTTTTTCTTGAAGCTGACTTGTCTCTCCTTGTGGTTTTTGAGATTTCCATCTTCCTCCAAATGTTCCTCTACCTCTAAAAATTCTTCCTTTTCTTCAACTTTTCCTTAGCCTTGATGGAAAATTGGTAACATTCTTCCACCATTCTTGGAGTGGTGAGGCTCAATTCATCTTGGAGGTTGTATCTCAACACATTCATATATCTTGCTACTATTTCTTCATCATCTTCTGTATGATCTTCTCTTATACTCAATTTATAGAATTCCTCTTTATAGGTTTGCACATCCATCTCCTTTTGTTTGATACTTTGAAGCCTCTTAAACAATTGAATAGTGTAATCATCAAGTAGGATTTTACCTTTGAGTTTAGACACCATCCTATCCCAAGAGGTGATTTTTGAATTTCTCTTCTTTCTCCTTTCACTTTGCACATAATCCTACCAAAGCAAAGTGTGGCCCTTCAATTTTTTCTTGGCCAACTTCACCTTTTTATCCTCTGGCACATCTTCATAGTCAAAATAGTTATCCCATGCTCCTATCCAATCTAGGAGCTCTTCACTATCCATTTTTCCTCCATACATAGATAAATCTATTTTGATCTTATGCTCATCTCCCTTGACTACTTTCACTAGTTTTTCCATCCTCAAGTCATCAGGATCCATCTCTTCCTCAAACCCTTGGGAAATTTCCTCTTCCCCTTCTTCCTAGCCACTCAAGTATCATGTGACTATACCTCTCTTCTAACTTGTTTCTAGGGCAACAAGCCTCTCCTTCAAATCTCATCTCTCTCTTATCTTTAACTTGTTTCTCCTTCAACTCAATCACTTCTCTAACAATGGAATTCCCTTTTAGAGGCATTTTGTTCTTCTTTCAACACAACTTCTCTTCTTTAGATCATACCTATGCTCTGATACCAATTTTATGTAGAGTATGGTTTGGATAACTTGAAAATAAATCAAACAACCAAACTTTGCAATCTTAGACCTTAACTTCGTGGGTTTCCTTCACATTCCTTCAATTCCTCTAGTAGTACTTCAAACAGGGGTTTTCCAACATAACTCTTAGGGAAGACCTAAGATCTACAATATGAAAACCTTTACAAATACCCTTTATGCCACTTGACAACATAGCTAATTTTTAGATGGGGTTATTTTGTAATGAAGCCCTTAATTTTGGATTGCTAATGCTCCAATTAGGTATAATTAGGCTTGAACAATAAGGTAACCATGGGGCTTTCAATCTCCATTCCAAGGCTTAAAACATGTCATGTGAGGTCTTAATGACTAATTTCCAATAGCTAGAATATATTCCAAATGGCTTTCCTACAAACCCTAAGTCTACCTCACTCCTAAGCCTAATACATGATGATATTAGGCTAGGGAATCACCAAACTTACACCCAACTCCATTCCCTACTCTTGCAACATTTAAAAAAACAAAAGAAACCCTATATATATCCATTCCATTGATTATGAGGCCTTTTCACCAGTGGAATGGGCCAAAAACCATTTGAATTTGTTAGAACTCACCCTAACTAGGGTTTATGGCTGTTTATAGCAAAATTGCTCTAACTTACTCCAAACTTGATGAAAATAGATGAAATCACATGCAACAGATAGAGGATTCAATGCATCATCAATTCTAGTGAAGCTTAGTTCATTTTCAGGTTGTACGGGGCCATACTACTCTATGTAGTGATAAGAAATCACTTGAAAATGTAGAAAATAAGAGTGTTTTTATTGCTCAACATAAAAAATTCACACCAGAACCTTGCCTCGACCTCCACAAGGTTTATTTAAAAATTTTCAAAAAAAATCCAACCATTCCCAACTAATTTTCAAAACCCAATGGTTCAACTTCCCTTTAAACACAAAAAATGCAAAAGTTGCTTGTGTAACTTTTTGCAAAATTGACAACTTTTCACAAAATTGATCCCACATGACTCAAACCGACACAAAACATGAGACATGGTCTTAAAATAAATTATTACAGCCAAAATTACTTAACACCAAAATACTAACACTTTGCAACTTTTCCCATGAAGAACTAGGTGCCCTACACTAGTGGGTTTGTTCATGGTCATGAGAATTTTCTCCCTCATCTGAGCATTGATAGGGACTTCTTGTTCTACTCTCTCCCTTACCCTTAATTTTTTCTCAAGGTTTCCCAACCTTGCATTGGTTTCATGAATGATAGCCAAAATTTGATCCAATTTAGCTTCATCACCCATCGAACCTTGTCTAACTTCTTGACTCCCTCCAGGATTGGTCCTTGTTCTCACCATCCTTGCAAGAATGGATTATACCTAAAGGTTCATCTTTATTAGATTCAATCATGTTCTTATTATCTTATGGAAAACATTTAAATGAGAATTCATTCACACATAAATAAATTTCACATAAGATTTGAGCACAAGCTTTTGATAAACACACAATTTTTATTATTTACAAGGATCTTAGTATCCTTTCAATTACATAGAGTGACTATTCAAATAGTCAAGTGGAGATTATCCATTGGGTTCACTCTCAAACACATAACTCAATGGGTTATACCCCTCAAATTTGTGTTCATCTCTCATTTGCTCCTATCAATCCCAAAATGGATAGTAACCTTCAAATTTATCACTTGATATATAGTTGCCAGGGACATAACCCTCTGACTCGTTACTTGAGAAAGTTAAAATAACTTTTGACATAGTAAGGATTTTAGGGTCTCTAAATATCAATTCTAGACTGACACTCCCTTCCGAGGGCATATCTCTAGAAAGTGACAAGGAATCAGACTGTGCTGGTGAGACTGGAGGTAGATAATTGAATTTGGCTTCCTCCTTCATTTGTCTCTTTACTTCACCAATCCAATAAAGAGTTTGGCTAAAAGTTTCAGTATCGCTTAACTAGATGGCATTGTCATAGTTGGTACCCTCCATCATACGAACAATGGCCTCTTTTTCCTTCTTGGCTTTCAGGTAGTTCTCATTCTTGATTACTAAATTTCTTGTAGTTAACCTGAGATGCACCATTTTGGCACAAGAATTTCTAAACATTAGATAATGTTGGATAGAAAATATGATGAGCACATAGGTTATAGAGCTAAACTTGGTAGCTTTAATACCACATGTAACAAGCCAATTGTTCACATGAGTAAATTTCCTAAGTTTACACCTTCAAGTAAATAAACTATGCTAGTTAAACATTTCCATAAAAAATTTCTTAATGAACATAGATGTCATAAAAAATACAATTTTGATTTCATTTCCAAAATAATATTCCATGTATTACAATATTCGAAGGATCGTATACAAAGTACATACATAGCTCAACTGAGCTTCAAAGCAATATATGTAGAAGGTCTATGAATCTCCTTTCAAATCTTGGTCACCTACTGAGGAGAAGCATCACTCAAGAACTTTTCTTCCAACCATAGACTCAAATGTGATCCCTCACACATCCATCATCTAATAGATGGCCCTACCCTTTCATGAAGAGATTGGTGGAGTACCCTTGTAATGACTACCATTCTGAGCCTAGTGGTGTGTCCCACATAACTAGAACTTGTAGACTCTACAATCATGAACTAGCATGCATTAATGGAACACAATGAATTGATAGTGGAGCCAAATGCGATCAAAGTACTTTGTCCAAAGTATTATCACTCAGTACTTCAAGTGACAATCATCCTACTCACATACACTACTCAAGCTCAATTTGACTTTAGGCCATTATAAACTATGCATATGCAATTTCCTTCAATAGGTAGTCAGTAACCTCATAAATAACCTATTCCCTTCCCCAAAACATAATGGTATTTCTGCCCACAAAGCATTAACTTAAGTTAACCCCCCTTTAATGGATAATCAAACCCTGGGTATAACTTATGAGATTTCTAGTCTACAAATTAACTTTACAAGAAATAACCCTTAAGCTATCCTTGTTTCATCATTCCTCATATATAATACTAATGATAAACAAATTCTCCTATTATGGAGTATATACGAACACTTCATAGGAAATCATAAACAGACTCTTTTCCTTTCCATAAGAAAATAGTGTGATTCACTAATGTTAACATTATCATGGAGTTCCAAACAAATCAATTAGGACATTCATTCTTTCATGAAAAAAGAAAAATAAAAGGAGAATAGATTCTCATGCATTTTGATCACTTAATCCAATAGGCTAATCTATTTCTCAGCCTTCCAATATTAGCTTACTAGGATTCATCTTCAATTACTATATTCTCTCAATGCAATATTTCACAATAACCTCCTTCTCTATGTTCTCACAAAAGTAACTCTAACCCAAAAAAATATAGCTCCAAAATAAAAGTAGCAGATTGTAACTTTAGAATGTGCATCCAAGTGAGAGAGTAGGCTCATCTATTTATACTAAATTATGATACATTGATGCCTATAGAAGTGGAAAGCTATTCCACACCACTTCATCCATACAATTCAATTGAACACATATAGATAAAGGTGGTAGCCTTCTAAGTTAAAACTCGGCCTGGTAAACAACATATTGACCATCTTGTATGCCAGCTATACTTGACTAATTCAATCATGCACATGTTCTACATATGAGAATCAAATTGCAAGTATGAAAGACTTCTACAAGAATAAGAGAATTCATATTATGGAATGAAGTTTTAGCACCTACCCTATTCTTTTACCCACGGTTTATAAAAGGAAATAGTCAATATTCATTTGGAAACACATAATACAGTCAACTTAGTCATAGACTATTTAATCGACATATCATTGATGAATCAACTTCCTTACTAATAGTGCTTCGAATGTGCTTGACCAATCACATCTATTTACTATGGTTCACAACTTTTACTCATGCATTTTAAGCAATTTAAAATAGTAGATTTAATGTTTAATATTTCCATCGCATATTATCCCTTTGGATAATGTGTTTCATTTCTTTGGAAATGTGCTACTTAAAATAGCGATGCATTTATATTAAAGTAACCATGGCTTATAAAATTTAAATTGGCCTTTAACATAAATCAACCATATCTTAATAAATAGAAATATATATGTATATATATATATATATATATATATATATATATATATATATATATATATATGTATATGTATGTATATGTGTATATATATATGTATATGTATATGTATATGTATATATATATATAGATAGATATATATGTATACATATGTATGTATATATATATATATGTATGTATGTATATATATATATGTATATATTCAAATATATAGTATCTATTTATACATAATCATTGACAAATATGTTTGTCAAAATATTTCACTTGATATTTGAATGAATAATTCCAAGTTAACATTTCATATATAATATAATTTGTATATATATATATATTCATCTATGTACATGTACGTGTACGTGTACGTATACATATATTGATATATTTGTATGGACATTTCCAATTGTCAACATGTGTGTTTATATTGATACATGTATGCATATGTATATATGTATATATCTTATATATATACATTAGATTACACGATCAAGCACATAAACAATTACTATCTTATTGATAGGAAAACATACGTGTTTTGTATATATACATATATACATATATGTCGCATTGTCCCTTTGATATCACCATGCTCATAAGCAACCCATCCATAAGTGTGCATAGGTATGTCTACCTATGTATACTTGTGTACTTGTTCCTTCATGTGTATGGTTTATCACCAATACACATACATGTATATATATATATATATATATATATACATTTAACATACACACACCTCATCAATCAAGCATAGTAATATAAAGAATAATTCATAAACACCAAACATATAAACATCATCCAAGAATGCACTCAATAGTAATCAAGATCCTTCCTAGTGAAAATGCATCATTGTAAAGGATGACTTACTAATTTCCACTACTATGAATTTACTCAACCATTCTATTTTGAGTGTGTGTGTAAGCTTAGTTAGGTTTCATTCCAAGTTACTCGACCAAGTTCTTCTCTTGAGTGATATTTCCCCTTGCTCCTAGAGGATTGATAATGAACCTGTATCCAACTTAACACATTTTCATGATAATCAATCATTCATCAAAACAAGCATTTACATAATACTTTTCATAGTTAGAATATCCAATTCAATAACCATGCATTTCCATATATGCACTCCATAACATAACATTAAATGAAATAAACATTCATTCATAATTCTCTAATAAACAAAGTGCATCCACATATATTTTCAATCAAAATTACAAATACATTCACACATGCAATAATTTACCCGAGTATAGTAATAGTAAATAGGTAAACACACAATGGGGTGTGGTACTATAAATAGAATCCCTTGGGAAAAGATGTAAAAATTGTGAGAATAATGATGGGTAAGGAGGTGACTATTAAATCTCTACTATTTTATTTTCTATTTGTAGAATGTAGCTCCAAATAATTAAAAGAATATATTTTAAGTAAAAGGCCATTAATGTTACAAGGCTATGAACTATTCACAACTAAATCGATGTCCAATTTTTATCCTATATGTTATAATATGGGGAAAAACCCAATATGGATAATACCATACAACATCCCATTGGAATATTGGAATGCAGAGACACTAAAAGAGATAGGGTATGTCTTAGGATTGTTCATTCAAATGGATGAAAAATTTTCAAAGAGGAAATTCAAAAAGTATGTAAGAATATGTGTGGATTTAGATCTCAGTGTGAAACTATGGGGTGAATTGAAGAATCTAATTATTGTGTATGAAAAGTGATCCTACTTTAAATAGGACTAGATAATTTTCACTCAAATCCACATTCAAACATAAACCAACAAGGTTTTTATGATTGACTTGCTACCACAATGGAGAGCCAACTATTGAACACCCAAAATACTAGGAGGGGGGTGTGAATCAATATACTTTGAAACCACTTAAACATGTATTTAATACATTTCATTCAACTTTTAAAAATGGAAGGAGAAAATTAAAGCATGCAACATATCACATAACATAAGAACACTAAATTTACATGGAAAACCTAAGAAAGGAAAAACCATGGCGAGGATTAGCTTATAATAAATTATAACTAGTTACAAGATATTATAGAAAGGCTCACTACTAGGTGGAATCACTATTTAGAGGACTCACTATCTAGAGAATAAGAGAGAAATAAGAAAGGGTGGCTCACTGCATATATTTGGGTTGATACAATGCATCTACAATATGCTAGAGATAGTTCCACTGAAGCTTAATATATTGACTTAACACACTTCATGTTTATGAACAATTACACCCACTCTGATCTTCTTTGCATCACATTTTCATACTTTTGTTAGGAATTTGCCTCAACCTTTCTCAACAACACATAAATCATCTCTACAACACTGAAATGAACTTATATTTATATGCATTACATCCACAAACACCTACAAGATCAATTAGGTTAATGAAACATGTAATACATCAACCCTTCGGCTCAAGATGCAACCATACATGCCTCGTGGCATAAAAAAAACTTGTAACACATCAAAATAGGTTAGGAGGGAACTATAATAGCTCCTATAAGTTTGATCAAAACTTCCTTTAAATCCACACGACCATAAACCCTTTTAGGTTGGCACCACTGGTGAAGCAATAATAAGATAACAAATTTTTCATACATTACCTAACATGCAGACTTCCAAAAAACTTTCCACTTGGACCACTCATACTTTTGGAACCTATAAGCACCTCCAAAAAACTACATAACCAAATATTCTTCCATGGTGGAATGAAGAGCATTCCAATCATGTACTATGCATCAATAACATTGTCACTATCAAGTTCAATACTTTGCCATAATTATCTTTGATACCAGAGGACATAAAGATGCAAAACTATGGATTTGGATTCCTCTGATATACAAAAAAAATATCTTAGAACCACATAACCTAATTCTAAATGGGGAAGCAATGCATACCTCAAAAATTATTCACTATACATTGAAAATTATACTCTAGGATATAGACAAATATGCACCACATTTGTTCTACTCTGGATCAAAAATATTGCACTTGTATAATTTATTGTCATCATTACAATTACTCACACACATCAAATAATAATACATCAATATCGAAATCAATGACATCACCATCTATGCTCATGCTTTGAAAGGTAGAAAATTACCCTACTTCCCTTATACAGTTTAGGATCTAAAAAGGAAATTTCACTAACTTTCACTCAAAAACGAACCCTTGAGATTTCAATGCAAAAGAGAAAGAAATCTTGCAAGAGGGTTATTCTATGGGTTGAATATGATCTAATGAGGGTTTCACCACTAATTTTAGACTTGGAAAAGATAATGAAATGCAAGATGAAATGTAAAACCCTAATTGAATACAAACTAACACTAAATGACCTATAAAAGTGAATGAAATCAAACATAAAACTAAAGATAGGAAGGTGTGCACCTAGGAAACTAGAGATGGCTAAATGGAGGCTTGAATCACTAGAAATTTTTATTTTAATGCTAATTGGGATTCATTCTCCAAGTTGGGTGAATCAGTCTAGATTCTGGAAAAGTGTGCAAGAATAGAAATGTGGCAAAAGTGTATCTAATTCTGCAAAGTCCTAAAAATTGAATAGAACTAGGACTCATTCACTAGAAGTGGTGAATTGATCTAGTTGGGATTTTCTACAACTTAAAAATTTGATCATGTTCTTCTTTGTCTGCTCTGTCTTTCCTGAGTGATTTTTGGATCTGAATCCTTGAATTGCAAATTGTAGGTCTTATCCAAGGCTTAATGGAAACTTTGAAAACTTTGAACTCTTGAAATTTTTTCTCTAATCTTGCTTCTTAGGAAATCTGCAACCTAGAACTGCAAATCACACACAACGAAGGGGAAAAAATTTTGTGGGGTTAGTAGATAGGGGTTTTCCTTGGTCAAACCCCACTTTGGAAATCAATCCTTGAAATGAAATCAAATAAGAATGGATAATGATGAATGAACAAATAACAATGTTGTAACTCACCAAACCCTAGCAATAAGATGCTAAAAACATGTAAGCAATGGCTCCAATGGATGTAGACTTTGATTCTTTCTTGAATGTGATAGATATTGAATGTAATGCTTGCTTGAATCACACAATCCTACACCACAATTGTTAGCTCTAAAACAACATGATGCATGAAATATTTGACATGATGATTGATGCTTGAATGCTACTCTAGAATGCTTGAAAATTTTCTCTTGAAGACACTTGAATGCTCTTGAATACTCTTGTGAACACTTGATTTCTTGTTAGATTGCTAGGTGAAAATATGAGAGAAAGAACCTTGTATTCATACTTAGTTATATGAGAATTCCCAAAATTACAACACTACAAGCTGAAATTAGATCTAAGACAATAAAATCCCACTATAAATTTAAATTAATTTCAATTTTGGGCCACACGGGACTCATTTTCCCAAGATGGAGAATGAGTCCCATCTGGCATAATGTATGGGACCAAAAATTAAAAGTTCTTATAAAGGTGTGAAATCTAGTTCGGGACCAGAAGACTTAGGTGGGACCCATTCACCCAAGGTGGCAAATGAGTCCCATATCACTAAATCTAGGCCAAAAAATCTAGAAACACTTGAATTATGATTGGATACTAATTGATGTCATGATTATCCTCAAAAAGATGTAATAAATGAGGCTTTTGGATGCAAAATAGGTCCAATTAAAGCATAGGAGAGACCAATTATTAATGACAAGCCTAAAGGAGTGTGAAAGTGTGTTACAACACTTCAAATAAGGAAAGATTAATGTTTATTTTGATTAAAAGGGGTTTATTACATGTAATTAATTAATAAAACCTTAGAAAGGTGTGAAAGTGTGTTACAACAATTCACAACACTTTAGTAAGTTACAATTTAAATCCATTAGTTCACAAGGGCCCAAGACCTAATGTGAATGTTTCAACCACATTACAACACTAAATCAATGTAACGTAAAGCTCAATTTCAGAAGGAGGGCCTAAACAAGTGTGAAAATGTTCCTGACGATATTTTTTGAAACTACATTTAGCCCCCACTTTAGTGAGATGATGAACTTGCTTCAAACTCACACTAAAGTAGAAAACACACATCAAGAGGGGTCCAAGTGCACCAATTCCAATAAGATGGGATGACAACAATCAAGAGGGGTGATCAAGCCCCCAAGATCAAGATCCCATGACAAACCAACATGGGCACTAAAGAACACACATGAGAATGATTTAAAGAGTAACACCAAAGCACAAGCATGCACCATCAAAGATCAAAAAGAGAAAAGGTAAATATAAAAGAGTTAGATCAAGCTTTGAACATTTGTCCATTGCGATGTGGATTAGATCTAGGTTGTTTGTCTGAAAAATGCATACTCACTCTGAGATGAAAAAACTTCAGGCTATCTACCAGGTGAGAAGTCCAAAAAGGTGGGAAACATACACTCATGGTTGGTATGCACTCACACACATACACGCATGTGGCTATGGGGAAAGTCATTCCTTGGTCGGGCTTCCCAATCAACCATACCAAAGTTATACCTCCTGATAACTTTAATAAGGTGCCACAAAAAAATGGTTTTCGAGCTTCATGAAACAAGCAAAACTTTGTATGCTTGGAGTTCATGAACAAATAGGATGGGTCCACAGAAATGCAAGCTATATTATGCAAGTTGGCCATATAAATGCAAAATGCAACAATGAGGAATGTTCAAAGGGGTTTTTCTTAGTTCATGTGAGGTCTTTAACTTAGGGAACATTGTGCATAATGTCTCCAAGAAAGGACCAATTAGAGTGGAGTCAACAAAAAAGTACACCTTTTCCTTGCTTGATTTGGGAATAATTAATGATAAATTGGTCTTAATGTCACCTTGATCTAGTGTTGTGAGATGTTCTACACATCCACATTAGGTCTTGGGCCCTTTTTAAGTTAAATTAACTTAATCTATCTTAATTTATTGTTGTAAAATGTATTTATTTACACTTTCACATTAAATTTAAGGGGCTTATAAACTAAAGTGGACCTAATCTAGTGTTGCAATGTGTTTTACACATGCACATGGGATTTAGGGCCCTTCTAAGCTAAATATGCCTAATTTTTCCTTAATTTAGTGTTGTGAAGTGTATTTATTTACACTTTCACATTGGATTTTGGGCCCTGCTACATTTATGACCTTTATATCATCATTAATAGGCCCCTATGACGCCATATTGTGCATCTCAAGGAATATTTTGATAAAAAACATGATAGTATCAACATAAAATATAAAATTCTTCACCCCCCAACACTTTAGCATGAAAATAGCCCATGTGGGACCCATTCACCACCTTGGGTGAATGAGTCCCATCCAGGTGAGACTCATTCACCCAGGATGGCGAATGAGTCCCATTTGGCCTATTTTTAAGCCTTTTGAGTGGGAAAAGTGGGTTTTTAATTTAAATTTCTTCAATGTCGGCCTTGGGGACCAAATTAATAGTCATGTGAGTGGATTGTCTATATACACAAGATTTCAAATCCTCATTTCATCCAACCAACATCATGCATTCATATTGTCAAGTCAAGCACTCAAAGGTTAGGCATTTTAATACTTCACAAGATCATTTCTAGTGCATTCAAGGGAAAGATTCCTCATCAATTATTACAAAAATTCAAGATACATCATTGTGTCAAGCATATCAAGCATCAATCATGTTAGTGAGCTAGTGTTGTAATGTAGTATTGAAGATCTATAGTCAAGCATTATACCATTCCTATTGTCAAAGATCAAGATCTACATCCTTCATGGAAATTTCATGTTAAGTTGTATATCTACAAGACATTATCATTCAAGGTATCATTGTTGATGTTGCATATCCTATGTTTCATGTTTCATGTCCTTGTTTCATCAATTGGTTTAATTACCTAAAGGGGGTTTGACCAAGGAAAACCACATTCCCTAACAATCAACACTTTTGTTCTCTTTCTGTGTGTGACTAAAAATATAGGTGCTTTGAAGACTTGGAGATAATTGAAGAATATGTTACAAGCTTGTTGGAATTGTCTCCCCATTGCTAGGTCATAATCTTCACAAAAAGTCACCTATAGGCCTGAAATTGATAGTTTCAGATCTAGACATCAAGATGAATAGGAAGAGTAGACATTACAAAATAGATTCAGACCTTCAAGTTTTAGAAAACCCTAAGTGGACTCATTCTCCAAGATTGGCGAATGAATCCCATTTTGGGTCAATTTTGAGATTTTTGCAATTTCAGATACCCTTTTTTGAGAAACATATTCTTGAACAAAAACCTTGATCTAGGATTAATTTATCCAGAATGTCGGATGAGTCCCAACAAGCCTAAAAAGTAGCAATTTTAGGATTTCAGAGCCCCATTTCATCTCTCTTTAGATTTTAGGTGCATGCTTTCAGTTTTGTAGCTTTTTGTTTTGTTCCATGGTCATTTCTAGGTCATTCATTGAAGCATTGCATCAAAATAGGGTTTTGCATTTTATCCTTCATTGCATTGTCTTTCCAAGTCTAAGCTTGGTGGTGAACCCCTCCTATAATCTAAAATCACACCCTAGGATACCCTTTTGTCAGATCTCTCTCTCTATTCTTCATTGGATTGAGATCTCTAAGGTGTCCTTGAGTGTAGCAAGTGTGAAATAGGAACCATATCCTTGTGTTTATGCCTCAAATGTGGGGAGCATCCATTTCCATTGACTGTATAAAGAATATAAGACTCACAACTTAGGGGATGCAATGTGTCACATCAAGCCACTAAGAGGAATGCAATATGTTGAGATGGATCATGCTCTTGAAATACATCATGCCCAATGTTTTCCATAAAGCAAAAAATGAATCATATAAAGTAATAAATTTGCACTATGAACCATGAAGAAAAATGCAAAAGGAATAATGCCAATGTATGCCCCCACTTTAAAGAAATTACTAATCACCATACTGTGAGAAATTACTTTAATGTAGAAAATGATAAATGCTAACAGAAAAGACATGAAAGCCAACTTGGAAAACCCTATACCAAGTCATATGTTTCCAAGTGAAGCTACTTCATGTAAGAGAAAAAGAAAAGAGAGAGGTTGCCGCAAAAATTAAAACACTAAACACATAAGGGATCTATGGATCAAGGGTTAGTATATTCTTTGCTACAATGTTTTAAGAGAGTTCAAAATTGTCATCATTCCCCAAATACACATGGAACTGGAAGAATGACACAAAGAGAGTGAAAAGAAAAAAAAACCTTTTGATGCACAAGCATCCAGGTTCACTCGTAATCTTGTGTCACCTAAAAAAATGATTGTTTTGAGGTTTTAGTAAGATTTCATGAGATTCTTTCTTTTGAGAAAAATCTAGACTCCACTACAAATTGAATGGTGATTTTTAGTTGAAAAATGCATTATGTTTTTTTTTTTTATATTTTATAGATATGTCATTTCATATTGAAATTGTAAACTTCATGTGAATTTCAAAATGCCATAGTGGAAACATAATAAGTCCGTCCATTTCTTTAGAAGTCTAATTTTGAAAATCAAAATATTTGGAATTTCATTGGTGTAAGGGTCGATTGAATGCTTTATTGGATAGGGAAATGCCTCATATTCCATCATTTTACATTTCTATGGTTTTAACTATAAAATGAAAAAACATGTGAAGAGGTACGAAAGAGAAGGAAATACCTTTGTGTAACCCAAGGAGGAGGATTTGGCCAAGGTCTCAGATAGGAAGTTGGAGACATTTGTTATTGATGTCAAGTCGTCTTGTTACTATAAATAAAGTCTTGTACCTAGTTAATTCATTACTAGGGGACTTATTTACACATGTTAAGTTTACTTAGGTCCTAGGAAAGAATATTTCTAGAAGGTGTTAGTTGTCATTAGTTTTTATCTTATCTTTTAACTTGTAACACATGTGAACCTAGGTAAGTGTGATTAGTTGTCTCATGTCATATGATTAAGACACTTGTCATAATCCTATGACATCTTGCATCTCACCTTGGCTATATAACCAAGGGGTCTCTCATTGTACATCATAATCATATCATTGAATCATATTGATAAGAATACAGTTTATTCTTGTCACATTCCATTCTCTCTCTTTGTGATTTCCATTTGGTCTCAAGATCTTGGCAGCCATAGCCAATTCTAACATGGTATCAAAGTAGGTTGGGTACCATTGGAGAGTCTTTTTCTGAAGAGAGATACCATATTTGGGGGTGTTCCATTTTTGGCTCTTTATTGCAGGTTCAAATCAGAGCTTTTTGGTACAAATCTAAGCTCACCACCACATCTGAAGTGTTCAAGAAAGTCATTTTTCCTTTTTTTTGTCCAAATTAGACATATGGGACCAAATCTATGAGGGTTTGAAGTTGAAGAGTGGTTGCCAGATCTAGAAGGTAGCTAAATTTTTGGTGGGTCAAATATGACCCTACCATCATGTCCAGAAGGGCCAAAAACCCTAAGATCGACTATTAATTCATCCAATTCAGAACATTTGTTCAATGAGGATTTTTTTTTTCCCAAGGAGCTGTACGACCCCCAAGTCATCATCATTACTAGTTGGTACAATTTTATTAAAAAAATAAATATTACTTTCTATTAATAATTTTTCAAAAATTCATTTAAAATATTTCCTAGTTTTTTTAAAAGTTTCTTCTAGAAAAACTCATTGTAAAAGTTTTAAATAAAAAAAGAAAAAGCAAAAAGTTTTTTTTTCAATCTACGGATTTTACTGCAAAGGGTACCACACAGGGTACTGTCTATATTGCATGGGCCCCACACGGCCATGCAACACTCTCTAGTTTGCATCATAGTACACGAGCCCCTTATTCATATTGGTTGACTCAACAAAAAAAAACCAATGATCACTTTATTAAACTGGTGGAAAAATAAGAAATTTGACACTAAAGGAAGAATATTCCAAATGCTCCAAAGATTCTGCCACCCAAAGAATATTCTGCAAAATAAAAGTATAATCTGGCAAGAGACCCGACGATAACCTGTGATGGCTTGCAGGCCGTCAAATTTAACTAGTTACAGTGCATGATGGCCGCTAGCCCATCAAATTTAATCCAATGAGTTGCTGACGTCAATGCCACATCAGCATTTTCAAAAAAAATTTCCCCCCTTATTGTTGGACTTTTTCATTTTATAGTTTGACTTTGAATGCAGATATCCCAGTCATTTTAACTCCTTTTTTAGAGAATTTTTTTTATTTGGGCTAATTTTTTGTGTTCTACATGGTGGTGCAATAATTTTTTGGTTTTGGTGTCTGGATGTTCCATAAATTGCAGATTCTCACAAGTGTTGCTACTTTTTCTTCATTTTGGGAACTTCGAGAGCTCATATCTTGCTTCTACGGTAACATTTTTGGGTGCAGTTTTTTTTCAAAGTGCATGATTTTTTGTGTACTTCTCATTGGTATGATCATATTGATCTCATTTTGTACCAAAAATTGTACTTGATTCTATGGCCTATTTTGACATCTGTATACATTAAGATCAAATTCCACTTCGTTGTTTTTAGCAAGTGACAATTGTAAATGCACTAATTATAAAGTGCCAAATTAGATATTGCTTGGGAGGATTATTTGATTGAGTAAACTTAGGGGGAATTATTATTGTGGTTGTGGTTGCATTTCTCTTTATTTATGTTCTTCTTTCATCATGGAGCCATCTATAATTTCACTTCCAACACCTTACAACTATATGTTGATGATGTTTTCTGCACAACAACAACTCAGACATAATATAATATCCTATCTCTCTTGAAAGGTAAATCTCTATCAGCAAGCCTCAAGAGATAACCCCAAGGTCTCTAATGTTAGGTCTTGACAATACATAAACAACTCAGTGATAAATGTGAAAATGCTGGTAATCACAAAGGGGCCTTACTACAAGCAAATACTGAATCTTGAACTTATCAGATCTAGAAATATGATGATAATTCAATCCTAAATCTAACTCAAATGATAAAGAAATAAAAAAATATTAGGGTTTTAGAGAGATTCCTAAATTTGAATACTCCTAATATTAACAATGGAAATAATGAAGTACTCGAAATGGACCAATCCCTCATAAACTAATTCCTGCTTAACCCAGATAAACCTGCAATCTCACAAAAGCAGTGCAATCTTCTAAGGTATTAAGATTTTCAGATCATGAACATTCATCCAAGACAACGCAATTGCAATTGAAATGAATAAATCTCCACAATTGAACTAATCACAAAGAATATAAAGGTCCAGGCTAACTTTGCAAAGCAACCAACAATCAGCTAGCTACAAAAGGTATGGACCAGGGATTGTTGCAAACACTTCAAGCATCAAATCATAAACACCATTGAATCAGATCTAACATACATCTATTAACCTTGAGAAATTTTAAAGATAGAACTATAAGAACCATGCAAGATAATTCAACACAAAAGAGATCACCAGAAAATCACAACGTCTTCAATTGTATTGAATCACCATCGAATTTCAACAACAATTCCAATGTTCTATTCTAACACTTGCTTATAATGACCTAATTTCTACCTTTGCTCTACTGCTTAATTCACTCTAAGAACTATCTGTCTTTTCTATTCTATGTTCTCTATTATATCTCTTACAAATGAGGAGAAATGCCAAATTTATAGGAACCTCCAAAGCAAGTCGGCCTAGCAAGGGTTTACAATCATAAAATAGCCAGAAACAAGTCAGCCCAACTAATGTTTACAATAATAAATGGCCATAAAATAGGTCGGCCCAAGGAGAATTCAAAATAAAAAAAATTAGCATTAAATGCTTGAACTCAATCCAAGTCGGCCTGGGATCTTCAATGCAATTCAAACCAATGCATGTGAAGAGGGAAGCATAAAATTTGATGCATCCTTGCATTAACTGCCCTCTCCAAGTTGGCTAAAGGGAAGTAACCAGTACATGAATTTGTTTCATAGATTTAACTTCATCTCCTAAGCACTCAACGACCTCTTCCCAATCAAACTTAAGGGATTGATAATAATCTATAATGGTAGTAAAAGTAGCCGCATCATCAAAATAGTGTTTAGCAACAGGGTCCCCATCGACTGGAAAGCATTTATCTCACCATCATTCCTTCAACTGCTCCAACTCCATCTTCTTCTTTTGGTCATCACCTCAAAAGAGATGCGCCTATCATGAACATAAATCAGGGAGTCCTCAACCTGCCTGCTCTGCTCATATATCTTCATCTGAATCATCTCCTTCCAGCTGCCACCATGCTAGGCTTAGCCTACACTTGACAAAAACTAGCATCAATATCCATTATAACATGAAGATCAAGATTAACTCATTATCAATAATGTATTCGTCATCCAAAAAAAATTGAGGAAAGATCAAAATCAACCCAGAAACATCATTAAATCACAACCTCACAATTTGAGATTTCAAGCCCCCCGTGGAATCTAGGCCAGAGGGGAAATTCAAAAAAAATTGGTCCAGGCAGATTTTCCTAAAATTGGCACAAAATCAACTATAAATCATAAAAAATGAATAAAATATGCAAATAACAGTGTAATCCATCAATTTAGAGCATGGAACAATAAGAGTTTATCATTAAGATCATCCATTTTAGCCAATTCTTTTATGTTTCACAAAGCTTGCCATGGAATCTAGAAAAATCTGACCTAACCGAAATTATGTGAGAAGGGAAAAGTTCTAGAGTTTTGACATATTCTGGGAAAACGGAGAGGGGAAGGAAAACTGGAGAAATCCATCCATGCAGGAAAACCTCGACACCAGAAGAAAACCCAAATATCGACATCCTCTCATGATTTCGCTCAAATCGATCGAATGATTACAAATTTGAGGAGCTTGGGCACAAAACCAACTTAACTTGAACCTCCTACAGATCTTCTTTTGAATTCTAGGTTCACTCGAAAGCAAATTAAGACAAAATGGTGATGCCCTAGGCATGAAACCCTAAATTTTAACCATTAATGCACAAAGCGAGCCCAAACATAGATAACGGCCCACAAGCAAGCTATCTCTAGATGAAAATGAATGAAAAAACTCATAACTTACTTGGGAAACCATAAATAAAGCAATATCACATACCATGAATAAAATGCCAGTCGACTCCAGCAAAGAAAAACAACAATTTTGAATGCCCAAGCAAGAAACAATGATGAAAATGCTGAGGGAATCACAACTAGATCAACAATTCAAAAATTTAGTATGCCACAACACGCCAAGTACTCCAGGATCAAATATCCCAACTCAAGAGAACACAAATGATAAATCATAATGGCATAAAGCTCCAAAAATCAACTATATTCAGAAAACCGATGGCAAGATGAAATTTTGTGAAGGCCAAAAATATCCAAACCATGGTGTAAAGCAAAAAGAGCCAGAATTTGAATGAAATCTAGGAAAATCTGGATAGGGTGGAAAATCCCAAAATAGTGCAAAAACCTGAACTTGGCCCAAAACTTAGGATTATCAATATGCAACTTAGGGGGATCACTTAGGCAAGCAAGATAAACAATTAAGCTCATGCCAAGGCAATGCAAATCCTCAAAATCAAAGGGCCAAAACAACAAGAGCGAGAGCAAAAGAGGGTCCCTGCTTTCAACAGGGCATGTGTGCAAAAACTACACAACACTATCCTAAATGGAAATTTGAAATAAACAAATTGCTAAGAGTAAAAAGATTATATAGGATAGTTCATGGGCTTGATGGTGAACTAAAAGATGATGAAGCTAAAATGAATAAGTGGTTGAATAGTTGTGAATAATCCATTGGCTACTTGTGCTTGTATGTCTCTCATGAGTTGTTGTTTCACATTGAGCACTTGGATACACCTATGGCTATGTGGACTACATTGTCAAACTTATTTTGGAAAAAAAATGAAATTCAAGGACATTTGTTATAGAATTAATTAACTGGTCTCAATCCATGTAATTTTGACAACATATAGGACTTCATCATCAAATTCAAGTCACTAATAACATAATTGAAGGATTGTAAAATTGAGAAATTAGATACACAATTGATCTTAAGTGTTCTTTCAAAGCTAGGACTTGAATACTAAATGTTTGTGTCTAGTTTCAATGCTACAAAGAATTCCCTTGGGAGTAAGTTTAAGATGCCTTCCTTTGAATATTTTCTATGCAACTCACTAGGGATCAAGATAAGCTTATTCAAATGGGTACTTTGAAGTCTTCAAAATCACATGCCTTGATTGCAAAGGATGAGAAGTCTTCAAGTGGCAAGGAAAAGAAAAGAAAAGCCTAAGAAGAACACAAAATCCACATCAAATTCCATAGAAGAACATAAAGATTCATCTTCAAAATAGAAAACATCTAAGATGGAGAGGCCCTACTTGTACATATTCCAAGAATGATGGACATGAAGAACATTATTGTTATAAGAAGGATATTGATGAGTTGAAAAATCTTCTAAAAAATAATATCATTTATTTTCCTTCTAGAATGTTTGAATCTCCACCTCCTTCTTCATAATAGTCTAAGAAGGAAAAAGGTCAAGCATCTATATCAGGAAATAAAGGACAAGCTCTTTGTGCTTCTTCAGGTCCAGTATCAGGGAGATGGCTTCTAGATTCAAAAGCATCTCATCATATGATATCTTCATAGTCTATATTCTCTTCTTTTCATCCTTGTACCATGTCTCCTATCTTGATGGGAAATAATACATACATGAGTGTAATTGGGAAGGGATCTATTAGTTTTGGGGACAACACTTTTCATGATGTTTTTTGTGTTCCTTATTTGACAAACAATCTTCTTTCCATATATCAGATTACACATGGTGGAGATAGGAGAACTATGGAGTTCACACCTGATTTAATTATCATTCGAGAATTGGAGAGTAGAAATATCATTGATATTGGGGTGGTTGATCATTCATCTCAGTTTTATACTTTTTCCCAGTTTGCTTATGATGATGGCATTGTTCCTTTGGCTATTGATCATATGAACCATGATTCAGAGGAGACATTTGGCTTATTGAACTTGGGAGTTCTCACATTAGATCTAGTTCGTAAGTCATGCATTCTATCTCCTCCATCTACTATTGTAGTTGAGGATGTTTGTGTTGCCACAATTTTGGCTCCTTGTGATTCAATGTAGCAGAATCCTCATTATCTTTCAAATTTGGCTGCTTTGGATGGCTTCTTGACAGGTATTTCAGATATGTTTGTGGAGTCTCATCTTGCATATTTGGGAGACATCATTGATGACATTCATCTTCTCTTTGATGGAGTAGATCCTTCTTCAATTATTGTGAGGGAACACCTTGACCCTCTTATTCATTCTCTACATGATCATTCTTTGCAATTTGGTGTGATTTTGGATACTTTTGGACATTATTTGGAGGAGGCTTCTTTGTCTTCAGAGGTGATATATTTGTCTTTGGATCATTTTCTACATTCATCTCTACTAGATTCTAGATTTTCCTCTTTAGCAATGTGGCCTAAAATGCCTATTTGGAGTGTGTCAAATTTCAACATCAACATGAAGACACTTGAGCATGCTTTAGAGACATCATCCACCATCTATATTCCTAGCATCCTACATACATCCTTGGTTTTGTTCCTTCCTAAGGGGAGGAACGTTGTTTGGTGAGATTGGATCATCTGTAGCATTCAATGTCAAGCTTCTACCATCATTGCAGGATACTCAACATTGAGAGGGGGCTACCTTGTCTCTCTTCTTCTTCTCTCTTATGGGAAGGTCTTTCTCCTCACATGGGGTTGTTACCTTTTCATGCATCATTGAGAGCATTTCATTTTTTGTATTTCATCTCCCTTTTGGGGAGGACTTTTGTCCCACTAGGTTTTCTCCTTTTCTCCATTTGTGAGAGATTTCATTTGCATTTGTACATGCGTACCTAACATGGCCTAGTAGTCGAGACCCATCCTTGCATCTTTGTGTCATTTGCATAATAATCTGCAACTCCCTAAGTTGCACTTAAGGGGTGGTGTTAGTGTAGATAAAGTCATGTACCTAGTTAATTCATTACTAGAGGACTTATTTACACATGTTAAGTTTACTTAGGTCCTAGGAGTATAGAAGGTATTAGTTGTCATTACTTGTTATCTGCTCTTTTGACTTGTAACACATGTGAACCTAGGTAAGTGTGATTAGTTGTCTCATGTCATATGATTAATAAATTTTTCATAATCCTATGACATCTTGCATCTCACATTGGCTATATAACCAAGGGGTCTCTCATTGTACATCACAATCATATCATTGAATCATATTGATAAGAATACAGTTTATTCTTGTCATATTTCATTCTCTCTCTTTGTGCTTTCCATTTGGTCTCAAGATCTTACCAGCCATAGCCAACTCTAACACAATTACATATCAAAAACTAAGCAGGTCCTAAGACAAGGAGAAGCTACAAGTAATGAGGCATCAAAGGGTGAATTTGGTGAAGAATCAACAAAGAAAACCAAATAAAGAGATATGACAAAAATGAGGAAAGGTTGTGCCCATAGAGGATTGGCATGAAGAAGTTGATGCAACATTAAGGAGCTTATCACATAGATTGAAGGATTTTGGAGGACTAGTGTATGGAGTCAAGGATACACAAAGGTGCAAAAATTTGTATTGTTGTACACTTTAGTGTCATGGAGCTTATCACAAAAATTGAAGGATTTTGGAGGACCAGTGTATGGAGTCAAGGATGCACAAAGGTGCAAATTTTTTTATTGTTTTAAACTTTAGTGTCATGGGAGAAGTCCATGCTTAAGTGTAGTGGCATAATTACACAGCTCTATAAAATGGAGGTTGCATCTATTGAATTACGAAGAGAGAAGATATAGGGAGGTCAAGTGGGTTGAAGGAGTATGAATGGATAAGGAGAAATGAATGTAGAGTAGGAAGAATGGGATGACTAGTTTGTATGGAGAGGGTGCAATAAAAATGATTTGGTTGAATCTATTGAGGAAGGAGAGGGATTATGTGCTATAGTTTGGAAGCAGTGAGAATAGAGAAAGGTTTTAGGAGGGAGAATATAGAGAAGATAGAGCTGTGTGAAAAATTGTAATTGTTCATTTTCATAAAACATCAATAGAGGAATTTATTTGATTTTTCTTAAATTTGTGTATGCAATTGCGAAATCAATTAAGTCGACATAAGTTATTGTTGATTTAGAGTATAACTATTATGGAGTCTTTTGTAATCTATGAGAAGTTGAAGAGTTGTGTTTTCTTCTTCATCAAGTGGTATAAGAGCAGGTGGTTTTAAGCATGTAGATAGAGTGCTAAGAGAGAGGCGGTTCACACCAGGACCTGCAGGTGAAGACAAAAGTGAGCAGAGGTTTTGAGGACACAAGCAGATCATCAAAAGTGAGGCAGCTTGTGATAGAACTTATAGATAGTAGAAGTGTGAGTGAAGTCAAAAAGTACCATTACAGATGTAGAGAGCCCTAGTAGTTGAGGGCTAGAAGGTGTAGAATTGGAAGTGTGAGAGAGAAGCTCAAAATCATCATTGCAGGTGAGCGGAGTCTCAAATGATTGAGAGTATAAGTGCAGAGAAAAGTGTTGTGTGATGGAAGATTACAACATATGAAGTGAATCTTCATGAAGGTCAAGGTACAATTGTAGCATGGAGGAACTTGCAAGGGTAGAGTTGTAGAGAAGTTGAGAGAGGAAGGAAATGGTTACCTTAAGGTGAAGACAAAAAATGGCATAGTCATTAGATAGTGCATATGAACCTACAAGTTGTGACTTTTAATGTATAGAAAAGAGGAAAGTGGGAGGTTAATTGAAGAGTGGAGAGGAAGTACTTGGTGAAGGAGGTTGGGCTAATTGGCAGAGGAGGTAAGACTGTTAGTGACGAAGTTTGTTGGAGGTTGTGCACAATCTCAAAGGGTGGTTATGCCACTTAGCTTCACTTTTGTGAGCCCATGCTCACAAACTTCTTACCCATTGTGTCTAATGCAGGAGCATCTGGGTCCACACATAATCCTGTGTCACCCAAAAAAATGATCATTTTGAGGTTTTGATAAGATTTCATGTGATTCTTTCTTTTGGGAAGAATCTAGACTCCATTGAAAATTGAATGGTGATTTTGAGTTGATAGATGCATTATGTTTGTTTCTTTTGTATTTTATGGATATGTCATTTGATATTGAAATTGTAAACTTCATGTGAATTTTAAAACTCCACGATGGAACACATAATAAGTCCATCCATTTCCTTAGAAGTTTCATTTTGAAAATCAAGATATTTGGAATTTCATTTGGTGTAAGGGCCGATTGAATGCCCTACTGGATAGGGCAATGCCTCATATTCCATCATTTTACATTTCTATGGTTTTAAATAACAAATGAAAAATAATGTGAAGTGGTGTGGGAAAGAAGCAAAATACCTTTGCACAGCCCAAGGATGAGGATTTGGTTGGGGTCTTAGGTAGGAAATTTGAGACATCTATTATCAAATTCAAGGAATCTACATATCCAAAACTAATTCAATCCTAAGAGGAAGGAGAACCCACATGTAATGAGGCATCAAAGGGTAAATTTGGCGAAGAATCAATAAAGGAAATCAAATAAAGAGATAGGAAAAAAATAAGGAAATCCCGCGCCCATAGAGCATTGGCATGAAGAAGTTGATGCAACATAAAGGATCTTATCACATATATTGAAGGAGTTTGGAAGACCAGTGTATGGAGTGAAGGATGCAAAAAGGTCAATAAATTTGTATTGTTGTAAACTTTAGTGTCATGGGAGAAGGCCACGCTTAAGTGTAGTGGCAAAATTACATGTAACTGTATAAAATGGAGGTTGCATTTGTTGAATTACAAAGAAAGAAGTTACAAGGAGGTCAAGTGGGTTGAAGGAGTATGAACGGATAAGGAGAAATGAATGCAAATTTGGAAGAGTGGGGTGGCTAGTTTGTATGCAGAGGGTGAAATAAAAATGGTTTGGTCGAATCTATTGAGGAAGGAGATGGATTATGTGCTATAGTTTGGAAGCGATGAGAATAGAGAAAGGTTTCAGGAGGGAGAATATAGAGGAGATAAAGCTATGCAAAAATTGTAATTTTTTATTTTCATGAAACCTCAATAAAGGAATATATTTTATTTGCTTTCAATTTGGGTATGTAATTGTGTGGAATTGTGTAATTGATTAAATCAACACAAGTTATTGTTGATTTAGAGTATAACCATTATGGAGTCTTTTGTAATCTATGAGAATTTGAAGAGTTGTGTTTTATTCTTCATCAAGTGGTATCAGAGTAGGAGGTACTAAGCATGTAAATAGAGTTCCAAGAGAGAGATGGTTCGCACCAGGACCTGCAGGTGAAGAGGGAAGTGATTAGAGGTTTTGAGGGCATGAGCAAATCACAGAACGTGAGGTAGCTTGTGATAGAACCTATGGATAGTAGAAGCCCAAGTGAAGTCCAAAAGTACCATTGTAGATGTAGAGAGTCCAGATAGTTGAGGGCTAGAAGGTACAAAATTGGAAGCATGAGTGAGAAGCTCAAAAGCATGGTTGCAGGTGAACTGAGTCCTGAATGATTAAGAGCGTAAGTGCAGAGAAAAGTGTTGTGTGATGGTAGATTATAGAAAATGAAGTGAATATTTGTGAATATCATGGTATTATTTTAGCATGGAGGTTACAAGAGAAGAGTTGAAAAGAAGTTGAGAGAGGAAGGAAATGGTTACCTTAAGGTGAAGACAAAAAAAGGCATAGTTGTTAGACAGTGCGTATGAACCTGCAGGTTGTGACTTTTAATGTACAGCCAAGAGGAAACCAAAATAGGAATGTGGGAGGTCAGTTGAAGAGTGGAGAGGAAGTACTTGGCAGAGGAGGTTGGGTTAATCGGTAGAGTAGATCATACTATTAGCGATGAAGTTTGTTGGAGGTTGTGCACAATCTCACAACGTGGTTCTACCACTCAACTTCACCTTTGTGATCCCATGATCACAAAATTCTTACTCGACATGTCAAATGTAGGAGCATCCGAGTCCACGCGTAATGTTGTGTCACCCAAAAAAATGATCATTTTGAGGTTTCAATAAGATTTCATGAGATTATTTCTTTTAAGAAAAATCTAGACTCCATTGTAAATTGAATGGCAATTTTCAGTTCACAGATGCATTAAATTATTTTTCAAATTCTGAAAAAGTGGGAGATTAGGATGATGCTTAGGTGGTAATGGTGATCGGTTTGCTAATGAGAGGTGATGTCAGGTGGGGCCCTTGCTGCAGGTAAGCTGAGTGGGTACCCTTTTGTGGCTAACATTTTTTCTGACAGGAAAGGGGCTTCAAAGAGTGTGTGTCTGATGCATTCCCAAGTGCCTGGCTCTGAAAAAAGTAGTACCTAGTTTTGATAAGTCAGAGAATGGCCTGTCTCTGGGTGGGTGTGATGGGACTCCTATTGTGAAGATGATATGGTGATGGCGTTGACGGGTGGCCCATGGTTCCTTGGAAAGTCTTCCTTGATGCTGAAGAAGTGGGAGTCATGCTTCAATCCAAACTTGTGATCTTTATCGACTACTCTGGTTTAGGTTAGATTGTCTAGCCTCCCGTTGGAATTTTTGGATGAAGAGATGTTTAAGGGGATTTCCAATATGTTTGGCTATTTTTTGTCGATAGAACAAATGATAGCTTCTAAGAAGTGGTTGGTTTATGCTAGATTTTGTGTGAATTTGGAGCAATATGTTGATTTTCCTTCTATGATTAAGATTAATTCTAAACTTTGGGTGTGGGAGTAGATGGTTGAATTTGAGTTGAATCCCTTTACATGTTTCCACTATAAAAAAGTTGTCTACTAGGCTAAAAAATGCCCTCTCAAAGCACCTAAGTAGATGAAAAAAGAATGGAGAGAGACAGAGAAACCTCCACCTTAGGAGGTGGAGTCTGTAAAACCTCTTGCTCAGGAGGTGGAGCCTAAAGGTGTGCCCTCCGCAGAGGTTCATGAGGACACACACCTAGTTGAGGTTGATAAGGTGGATTCTTCTAAATGTCTACTTGCTCAGGGGGAAAAGAATTAGGATATGGGATAGGTAGAAAAGGATTGCTCACCCCCTATGTTTACTGAGGAAAGGTCTGTGATGTTGGAGGAAAATCATTCTTCTATGATTTTTGAATCTAGATCTCCTCCTGGGGGGATTCCTCAAAGTGTGGTGTTGAAAATAGAGGATTTGGACATGAGGCTTGATGTTATGGAGTTTGTGGAATCAGAGGAAGTGGAAAATCCACCTTACACTCAGGTCTGTGGGCGTAATAGGAAGAAACACTCTCCCTCACTAGGAGTTGTGACAAGGAATAGGTAGAGGTTAGACTATGGGTCTGATCTGCATGGTAGAGGTTGGCCTCTAGCTAATGTTGTTATGGAGAAGGAGAGTCAGATGGATATAGTTGATGGCACGTAGAGATCTTTGTTGGGTATGTGTTCTAAGAGTACTTCATATAAAATCCCATGAAGATTATCTCCTAGAATATGAGGGGTTTGAATCACCCTCATAATCATGAATTCTTGGATAATCTGGTAAGAGATCATCACCCTGATATCGTTTTAATTCAAGAAACTAAAATGGGTTTGGATAAAATTCCTAGGTTGAAAATGAAGCTTTTCAAGGATCGTGGGATGCATTGTTCTAAGGCGGTTGGTGCTTCTGGTGGGATTGTGTCTTTTTGGAATCTTAGGGTGATTAGAGGTGTGGAGGTGCTTAATGATAGTAATTATGTGGCTACCTCTTTTTTCCACCTTCATGATAAGTTCTCTTGGACTTTTTCTAATATTTATGCTCTTAATTGTAAGAGTGCCAGAAAAAGGCTCTAGGAGAATCTTGCTTCTTTTAAAGTTTGTAACATTGGTAATTGGTTGGTCATTGGAGATTTCAATACTCCTTTGCATGATTCTGATAAGATAGGTGGCTCATAGAATGTGGATGATAGCATATACGACCTAATGTAGTTCATTAATGAATTGACTCTTCTTGATTTGGACCTGAAAGGGGCTTCTTTTACCTAGTTGAATAAGCATGTGGGTAATGCCCTTATCAGGTTAAGTTGGATCGTGCTCTTTTAACCCCTGAGTGGTTAGTCCACTACTCCTGCTCCCTCTTAGCTCTTACCAGATTGGGATCATATCACTTCTCCTTAGCTCTGTCTGTGGATTTTTTGGGTGGCAAGAACTTTCCTTTTAGATTTGAGAAAATGTGGACTTGTCATCCTAACCTGGGTATTTTGGTTAAGGACTTGTGGAATATTAATGTGGTAGGGTCGGCAATGTATAGAGTTGCTAAAAAGTTGGCTAATGTTAAGCATAATTTAAGAAAATGGAACCGTACCTATTTTGGTCATATTTTTATGGAGAAAGATGGGGTTTCTAGTGAGATTCACTTTGTTCAGCAAGTCATTCAATCATCTAGGTATGATTAGGATTTGATGCTAAAGGAAAATGTTCTGCTTTCCAAGTTGCATAATATAGTTGTGAAGGAGGAAGAATTTTGGAAGCAACATTCGAGGATCATGTGGTTGAAAAGTGGTGATTGTAATACTAAGTTTTTTCATATCTCTATGCCAAAACACAGGGCTTCTAATAGGATTAATCTAATTAAATATAATAATCAAGCTCTTGAGAAGGATGTTGATTTGTAGCTTGTTGCTACTTCCTATTTCTCTCAGCTACCTTCGATGGAGGGGGAGCTTGATTTGGCTTGTCAAGAGGATATTCTAAGGGATATTCCCTAGTTGGTGGATGATGAGCTCAACAGGCAGTTAGTCTGTATTCCTTCAGCATATGAAATTTAGTGTGTTGTTTTCTCCTTTGAAGGTAATAAGGCTTTGAGCCCTGATGGCTTTCCCATGTTCTTTTTTCAGTCTTTTTGGGAAATTATTGTGAAAGATGTTGTTGTGGCTACTAAGTATTTCTTCAGATCATCTTCCATTTTAAAGGAGTTGAACTCCTCCTTTATTGTTTTGATTCACAAAAAGCCTGGTGTTGCTTCTTTTGAGGGGTTTTGACCTATCAATTTTTTAAACTTGATTTATAAGATTTTCTCCAAGGTTTCTACGTTGAGGTTACAAATTTTTTTTCCTCTCATCATTTCTCCTCAGCAGAATGGATTTTTGGCTGGTAGGAAAATTTTGGACTCTATTTTCACTATTTATGAGAATATTCACTCTTATTGTCAATAAATAGGTTGGTTTTATCCTCAAGCTTGATTTACTTAAAGCTTACGATAGAGTGGATTGGGGTTTTTTTTCTAAGATTCTTCTCTCCTTTGGTTTTGGGGAGGAACTGGTGGCTCTTGTTCAACAACTTATTTCAACTCCTCGGTTCTGTGTGCTCATTAATGGGTCTCCTTCTCCTCTCTTTGATTGCTCTAGGGGTTTGCGGCAAGAGGATCCTATCTCTCCCTTCCTATTTATTATTATGGTTGAGTCCTTGGGTCATCTTATCCAAAGATTTGTTAATTCTGGTCTTATGACTGGGTTAGCCCCTTCTTCTGCTAACCTCATTTGTTCTCATCAACAATTTTTGGATGATTCTCGTTTGCTTGGGCAGGCATCTATTAAGGAAGCTAAGGCTATCAAACAGATTTTGCAAATGTATGAGGCTGATTTTTGGCAGAAGGTTAGCTTACAGAAGAGTGTGATTTTCTTTTTTAACACTCTAATTCAAATACATAATAGGACAGCTAGAATTTTGCAGTGTCAAATTGGTGACCTTCCTGCTTCTTACCTAGGGCTCCCCTTATGCTCTAAGGCTCTAGATTCCTTATGGAGGGGGTTGATTGAAAATTTTAATTCCAAGTTGGCTAGGTGGAAGGGGGATTTGTTGAGCCAAGTTGGAAAAGTTCAGTTGATTAAATCCACCTTTCAGAATATTCCAGTCTATGCCCTTAGTCTCTTTGACATTCTAAGGAAATTTGTGGATATCTTGGAAGGAATTCAGAAAAAATTCCTTTGGACAGGTGTTGAAGATAAAAAAAGAACTCATGTGGTTGCTTGGGATGATGTCTGTCAACCTATAAAGGCTGGTGGGTTGGGCATTCACAAAATCAAAATGTTTAACATGGCCCTTTTGGGTAAACAGTTGTGGAATCTCTTGCTAGCCAAAAGTGAGTGGGAAAAAATTGCTTGGAGCAAATACTTACATGGTGTTGTTGGGATTAGAGAATTTTTATCTCTTGAGTTTAATCCTCTATATGGTTCTGTGTTGTGTAATTGTATGTTGAAGGCTTGAAGGCTTGTGGCTAAGGGTCTCTTTTGGTAGATGGGTAATGGGAGGAGTATTTTGTTCTAGGATGATAATTGGTATGGAAATGGGCCTCTAAAGGATGAGCCTTGGGCTCAACCCTTTATGGACCTCTGTGTGCAATAGTTTGGAAGATTTTTTGCTGACTATATTGATGGAGGTTGTTGGAGGAAGTTGCATGAGGTGGACCCTGGTCTGGAAATTTATTATAAGGCTATTTCTTTGGTTCATATTCCTTCTATCCCTTCTCTTGATAGGTTTGTTTGGAAGCCTTCCTCTATGGATAACTTCTCTCTTGCTTTGGGTTTTCATTTCAATGAATCCTTTATTAGACCACCTCCTTTTTGGGCCTCTGTTTGGTCCTCTAGATTGATTCCTAAGGTCAAAATTTTCGTTTGGCTCTTTTTCTAGAACAAAGTTTTAACGAATAATAATCTGATTAAAAGAGGTTTTGTTATGCCTAATAGATGCTTTCTTTGTGAAGAGGAAGTGAAAAATACTTGTCATTTTCTAATTGGTTGTAGATATGTTGGTGTGATTTGGAATCATGTGCTCTCACTTTAGAATCTTAGTTGGGTGTTTCTTGGTTCTATCAAAGATTTATGGTATCAATGGTTTGGCCCTTCATCTAATCTGGCTCTACATATTTTGTGGTATTTCAATTTGCCTCATATGATTTGGGGGGTTTGGCTGGAGCACAACAACAAAATTTCTAGAAATTCTTCTCTTCTGGCTTTATTTGTGGCTCATAAGATTTGTGCAGGTATTAAGAAAAACTTTCTTTTTGGGATCTCCTTTTATGTTGGACAAAATATTATCCTCTATTCCTATGATATCTCTACTGCACAAAAGTGGAAGTTGCCTTGTGATATTTCTCTTACGGTCTCTAAAGGGAAATATTCAAGAGAAGATGTTGCTTGGAAGGTGCCACCAGATGGTTGGGTTAAGATAATTTTTGATGGTGTGGCAAAAGGAAATCTAGGACCTGTAGGATGTGGGGGAGTGATTAGAAATTCTAATGGTAGGCTTGTCTCTATTGTGGCACTCCCTTTGGGAATCCAAACAAACCACTATGTGGAGGTGGTTGTAGCCTATCATGGACTCAAAATGTCTCAAAGAAGAGGGTATAGGAAGGTTTGGTTGGAGGGTGATTCTCTAAACATTATAAATAATTTGAAGAATGCTTCACCCCTGTCTTAGACTATTGAGGCCTTGGTTAGGGATTCCATTGAAATTATCAATTCCTTTGATACTTATTATATCTCCCACATATTAAGAGAGGGAAATAGGTTAGTTGATTTCTTCACTAACTTTGGTGTTAGAGAAAAAAAGGAGTGGGATTTAAATGATCCTATTCCTTTTGAGGCAATGACTATTATTAACAATGAATGCTAATCTCAAGTTGCTTTTCATCTTATTTTTTATTGAGTTGTGCATGTCCTTGATCATGTGGCCTAATATTATGAATGGGGATGCTCAAGTTTTAAGTATGGGGGACAACTTTCACATGGACCAGAGTTCAAGTTCATCATTTCATATCTATCCTTCTGTTGGATTTACGAATTCTGGGTGATCTTCATCTTAGTTTCTAGAGTCTTCTATTTTATAATTCTACTCTGACTGGTATCTGTCTTATTCTCCTAAGGTTTCTGCATTGTGGTTGGCCTTTTTTTGTTAAGTCTTTTGTGATGGGTGGGGACAAAAATCATTTTGAGCCTAAGTCATATGTTTTTGCTAAGAAAAAGAAGGAGGTGTGGGAGATTTTAGAGAAGGGTGGCTTAACTTTGTATATGAAGAAACTGCATGGTAACAATCCCCAAGTCACTAATTTGGTTGCTCAAGGGTGGAATGAGAGAACCCTTAATTTGTGCAGAAGGGAATTTATGGTTGATGAGGAATTCATAGCTCAAATTATTGGCTGGGCTATGCATGGTATGAAGGTGTTGAGAGACAAAAAAGAATCACAGGATGTGATGTTTATTTTCTTTAAAGGTAATGAGGATGCTGATTTGAAGACGACGAAGAGTGGTGGTTATCAAAGGAGCTCCTTAAAAGTGTTGTGGAATGATTTTTTTGAAGAGATTATGAGGTATGTCACCTTGGAAGGAAGGTATATGACAATTAACACTTACCATTTCCTTTTGCTTAACCAATTCAAGCATAAGAAATGGATTTCCTTTCCATACTACTTGTTCATGTCACTTGACTTGGGGATTAAGGATCATATGAAAAACCATAGAAACCCTATCCTACATGTGGGGTTAATTCTCCTGATCTATGAACACGTCAAAGTTCATGAGGTGCAAAAACCTCTTGTGTCCCCAAAGGAAGATATTGCAAAACCCTGGGAGGGTTATGAGATGGTGTCAGAAGAGGAAAGGGTTATTAAAAAATATAAGAAGAGGAGGCTTATTTTGAACAAAGAGTCTGAGTTTGATAGGCATGATGATGCTAATTATTTCCCAGATTCATATACCTCTTTTGGGGAGGGCCCCAATTCCCCTATTTTGGGTAAGACTGGGAAAAGGAAGTTGGATGACAAAGAGGGTTATACGACATGCAGTGATGAGGTGGCAGTAAATTTTATTTCTAAGGGGGTTAAGGACAAAAATGATCTTTATGGGGAAGCTTCCTCTCCTCCCCCAGTGACTAGACAACTGTAGGAGATTGAGAATGGGGGGTGTTGAGAACTATTGGCCAACTCTTGGAGAAGAGTTTCCCTCTTTCCCTGGGCTAGAGGTATATTTGGTGAGGCTTCTCCAAGTGCTAACACTGGGATGAAAAAGCAAGGGAAGGAAAGGGCTATGGGTGGAGGACATACTATGGGAACTAGAAAAGTGGATGTGGATAGGCTAATGAAAAGGAAGGCTGTTGCGGAAGAAATCGCCTGCTCAATTCGAAAGATGAAGAATCTTGTCTCCATTGGAAAAGGTAAGGATATTTCTACTGATAAGGTTCATGTTAGTTCTTCTGATGAGGGTGTGGATGTGGGGAAAGGGATTGAGAATTTTGATAGAGAGGATGTTGATGTGTTGGGTTTGGCTTGTGATAGTTCTAATGTACTGTTTAAACTTTTTAAGTGGTTCTTCCATGAGATTAACAAGACTAATGTAAAAATTAGAGGTATTTATAGTAAGGTTAAGAATCCTTCTATCCAAAGCCAAATTGATGATCTGATGGAATCTCTTAATACTATGGCTAATACTGTGGTAGCGGAAACCATCAATTTCAAACAAAACTTGGAAGGGAGAATCTTATCCCTTGAGGATAAAATTGATAAAATGTGGAATGTTGTGATGAAGATTAGAGATTTCCCTAAGGTTTTGGCTATTTTTGACTTTTCCAAGGTGATCTCCCCTGTGATTACTATGAAAAAGAGAAAGTATACTATGTTTGTTAATGATACTACTATTGTGGGTAAGTTGTTGGATGTGGATTGTGCTGGTGAGAAGGGTAGTGTTAAAGGTATTGTTTTGACTAGTGAGGTAAAAACTAGTGGGTTGGGGGCCAAAACTAGAAATAGAATGAAAGCTCAGGGTAGGGCTGCTGCTTTAGAGGTGTCTGATACTATGGATAATGTGCAAAAGATGGCTGCTAGTGAATGGAGGTTGTTGAGATTCTGAAAAATATGTAGTGGTGTTGGTTGGCTGCCTTCTTTTTGGCTGTTGGTTCACTATTGTTGGGTTGATTGTTGTGTAATGTTGTTTTCTATTTTTATCACCTAATTTATTTTGTAAAGGGTTTTGGGTTGCTTCAAAACCCATTTTTTACCTCCAATCAAGACAGATGCATTATGTTTGTTTCTTTTATATTTTCTGGATATGTTATTTCATATTGAAATTGTAAACTTCATGTGAATTTCGAAACACCACGGTGGAATGGATAATAAGTTCATCCATTTCTTTAGAAGTCTGATTTTAAAAATCAAAATATTTGGAATTTAATTTGGTGTAAGGGTCGATCGAATTCACTACTAGACAGGGTAAAACCTCATATTCCATCATTTTACATTTCTATGGTTTTAAATAACAAATGAAAAAATATGAAGTGGTGTAATAGAGAAGGGAAATACCTTTGCACAATCCGAGGAAGATTTGGCCGGGGTCCCAGGAAGGAAATTGGATACATCTATTATTGATATCAAGGCATCTAAATATCAAAAAATAATTCAATCCTAAGATAAGGAGTACTCGCAAGTAATGAGGCATCAAAGGGTGAATTTGGTGAAGAATCAACAAAGAAAATCAAATAAAGAGATAGGAAAAAAATGAGGAAATCACGCACCCATAGAAGATTGGTATGAAGAAATTGATACAACATTAAGGAGCATATCACATAGATTGAAGGAGTTTAGAATACCAACGTATGGAGTGAAGGATGCACAAAGGTGCATAAATTTATATTGCTATAAACTTTAGTGTCATAGCAGAAGGCCATGCTTAAGTGGAGTGGCAGAATTAAATTTAGTTGTATAAAATGGAGGTTGCATCTATTTAATTATGAAGAAATAAGTTGTAGGGAGGTCAGGTGGTTTGAAGGAATATGAATGGATAAGGAGAAACAAATGCAGAGTTGGAAGAGTGGGGTGGCTAGTTTGTATGCAAAGGGTGAAATAGAAATGGTTTGGTCGAATCTATTGGGGAAGGAAATGGATTATGTGCTATAGTTTGGAAGCGATGAGAACAGAGAAATGTTTCAGGAGGGAGAATATAAAGGAGATAGAGCTGGGAAAAAAATTGTAATTGTTCATTTTCATGAAACATCAATAAAGGAATATATTTGATTTGATTTCAATTTGGGTATGTAATTGTGTACAATTGTGAAATCGATTAAATCGACACAAGTTATTGTCAATTTAGAGTATAATTGTTATTGAATCTTTTTGCAATCAGTGAGAAGTTGAAGAGTTGTGTTTTCTTCTTCATCAAGTGGTATCAAAGCAGGAAGTTTTGAGTGTGTAGATAGAGCACCAAGAGAGAGGCGGTTCACACTAAGACTTGCAGGTGAAGAGGGAAGTGAGCAAAGGTTTTGAAGGCACAAGAAGATTGCTGAATGTGAGGCAACTTGTGACAAAACCTATGGATAGTAGAAGCACGAGTGAAGTCAAAAAGTACTGTTACAGATGTAGAGAGTCCTAGTAGTTGAAGGCTAGAAGTAGTGGAATTGGAAGCACAAGTGAGAAGCTCAAAAGAATCCACTAGTAGAATTTGGCAAATAAATGACTAGGTGACTAAAAATTTTAGTCACCACAACTAAAAATGATTAAATTCTACTCATTTTTTACAACTCAGCTATAAATGAGTTAATAAATGACTAATCTATTCATTGACTAAAAAATTATTTAGTCATATAAATAAAAATGACTAAATAGTTAGTCATCAAATCCAAATTAGACAAAAAATTTAAAAAACAAGTCGACCAATTATTTGTGTGATGTATGCATACATGTGATGTATTGGCATGATTTTTCACATTCATTGTAGGTTCATTTGTTGGTTGCAAACCTCACTTTAGTTGTTCATTGCAAACCTTACTTCATTTTTTAGCCTGGTATGAGTCATTTTGATCAGTTATAGTAGCTACTTGCATGGATGATAAGGATTCGAAGAGGACCTAGAGACTTCTAAAAAGGTGAGCAAGGGAAAGGAATTTAGATTTTTCTACAAAAAAATTGAATTCACCAAGGCCCTTTGTAGCGAAATCATATTTGGGGACACACTTTGTGGCGAATTCAGAGGTAATTCAAAACCCTTTTTACATTAAACACAAATTCAAAATTCTCATTACAATCTACTACTCTTAATAATGTTCTTTTACAATCTTGCCATTATTCTGCTTCATAATGTGTTTGAGCTAAATATAATAAAATTTTGGTGTTAGTACCAAAATAGAATTTCCTCAAAAAAAATTGATACATTTTCACTGCAAGCACAAATTGTCCTTGTGCAAAGTAAACATGACCTAGATTTACCCACACATCAGACATTTTAACAAAGATCTTTCTTGCAGTAGCTTCTTGTACCTGTGTAAAGATTTCCTTTGCAATATCAAATTGACTCCTTTAAGCTAGCACAAAGGCTACCCCATTTGTAGCATAAACATTTCCTGGTCTCTGTGACAACACTTTACAATGGCTTCCCCATTTGTAGCATAAAAATTTTCACTGTAAGCGCAAATTGTACTTGTGCATCATATTCTCTTGAAATCTATTTCTATAATGCACCAAGCCTAGAATTGATTGGGGATGCACTTAAGGTGGATAAAAACTCATAAAATTATTTATGTATGCTTGGAAACATGAAACTAAAAATAGATGACTAGCTCAAATCAAAATAAACAATTAAAGTAGTACACCAACTTGTCTTGGCTAATGAAGAAAAATGAAAAGTTGATGAAGAAAAAAGGATTCAGATGGATAGGAGAAAGAAAGAGGAAGAACATCATTGGATGATGCAACACGAGGAGCAATTTGAATGTGTGAAAGAATTATGGAAGAGTAAGCATAAGGATAGGGATGATGATGATGATGAGGCAGGTTAGTCTGAGAAGAAACAAAATAAGGAAAAGAAGAAAAAGAAGAAGGATACGGACCACAAGGCATATGATTCTTATATGGAGGAACCTGGTGTTTCCATGGAAGATGAGGAAAATTATAAGATCTCATTTAACTATGTCAAATGGATTTGAAAGGGACAAAGAAAATTTGATTGACTAAAATTTTGAGGTAGCTTATCCATCACCTTCTCTTGGAATTTGTTTCTACAATGCATCTAGCATAGAATTGATTGTGGATGCACTTAAGGTGGATAAAAAATTATCAAATTATTTATGTATGCTTGGAAACATGGAACTAAAAATAGATGTCTGACTTAAAGAAAAAGAAAAAATTAAAGTAGCACACCAACTTGTCTTACCTGATGAAGCAAAACAAAAAGTTGATGAAGAATGAAGGATTCAGATGGAAAGGAGGAAGCAAGAGGAAGAACTTTGGTGGGTGATGCAACCAGAGGAGCAATTTGAACGTGTGAAGGAATTATGGAAGAGTAAGTGTAAGGACATGGGTGATGATGATGAGGTTCATTAGTCTGAAAAGAAACAAAAGAAGGAAAAGAAGAAAAAGAAGAATAAGGACCATAAGGCTTATGATTCTTATATGGAGGAACCTAATGTTGCCATGGAAGATGAGGAAAATTATATGAGGGATAGGGAACAAGATGATGCAGAAAATTACCAAGATCTTCTTATAGCTACAGGTTTATAAGACTTTGATGATGGTGAGACAAATTCTCCAGTTTCAAAAAAATCATGAAGGAGACATGCATACTTTGATTTTGAATATGATGAACCATTGATGAAACAAAGTCTGAGAGAATATGATCCATATGATGATGATGTCTAGGATTCTTGAGCTTTAACCAAACCTATCTCCTATTTTCCAAGAGAAGAATCCCCAATGCCCATGGGAAATGAATGATGAGCATGAGTTTCAAAAAATTCCAAGAGAAGATGATGCATACAATGACGATGGATAGGCTACCTCAAAGTTTTAGTCAATCAAATATGCTTTTTCCCTTCCAAATCCATTTAACATAGTTAAATGAGATCTTATCAAAAACCTCAAATGAATCATTTGTATGTTATCTTTTCATTTTCCCTCTTTCTTGTTTTTTATGGGAAACCTATTTTAGTCTGTTGAAACTCAAATTCTCATCGTTCATTTCCCATGGGCCTTGGGGATTTTTGTTTTGGAAAATAGGAGCTAGGTTTTGTTAAAGTTCAGGAAGCCTAAACATCATCATCATATGGATCATCTTCTCTTGGAATATTTTTGCAATGGTTCATCATCTTCAAAATTAGAGTATGCATGTCTCCTTCATGATTTTGTTGAAACTGGAGAATTTGTCTCGCCATCATCAGAGTCTTCTAGACCTATAGCTACAAGATCTTGGGAATTTTCTACATCTTGTGCCTTATCACTCATAATTTTCCTCATCTTCCATGGCAACATTAGGTTCCTCCATATAAGAATCATAAGCCTTGTGGTCCTGTCATTCTTCTTTTTCTTCTTTTCCTTCGTTTGTTTCTTTTCAGACTGACCAGCCTCATCATCGTCATCATCCCTGTCCTTACGCTTATTCTTCCATAATTCCTTCACGAATTCAATTTTTTCTTCTTGTTGCATCACCCACCAAAGTCCTTACACTTTCTTTCTCCTTTCCATATGAATCCTTCATTCTTCATCAAAATTTTTTTGCTTCATTAGCCAAGACAAGTTGGCGTGCTACTTTAATTGTTTCTTTTTCTTTAAGCTAGTCATCTATTTTTAATTTCATATTGTCAAGCACACATAAAGCATTTGATGAGTTTTTATCCACATTAAGTGCATCCCTAATAAATTATAGGCTTAATTAGATCTCATTCCAAGCCTAAGCCATGGCTGTAAGACATAGATATACATCCATATAATCAGGAACTTGAATAATTTTGGCCTGTATAAAAGATTTTCTTTTTAATATCATGTAGTTGTTCAAAAAACCTAGTTGTAATCAATGGAAAATTAGATGAGTTAGCTTGTTACATAATAACACCAAAATCCAATGAAATAACGAAGCATAAAGGAAATAAAATGAAAATAAAAGGAACAATGTTACCAGAAATCTTCATCTTCCATGGTTGACCTTCGTTACACCTTCTAGTTTGTAGCAAATTGATGAGGCCCTCAGATTTCAAATTTGAGCAACCTATAATAATGTCAAAGCCCTATGCAAATGTTGAAGGATTTGATAAGATTATGCCTATGTCTATGACAAGATGATAAAATGAAAATAATGACTACTAATGCCAAATGACTATAATGCCTATATTAAAAATGAAGTTGTCAAATCCCGAAATTATGAGCAAAATTGTCTTTTATAGAAAACACAATTTTGAGGGGACGGATGAGATTAATTGATGATGAGAACCTAAAATGAGAGGTCCAAATTAAACCTGAGAATCCCTAATTAGGGTTAGGGAAAATTCTTTAATCGAACGGTCAGAATAAAATCTCAGATAATCGGATCGACGGTGGAGAATAAATGAGACAAATTAATTAAAGAAATAAAGATTTTCGAAAAATCAAGAGATAAGATTGTCGATTTGTGAGGAAAAATCAGAAAGATTTGGAAAAAATCAAGAATACCCCCGATTACTTGATTTTTAGAAGATTAGTTACTAATTTGAATTAAATTAATTCAAAATAATGATTTTGTGAGATAATAAATAATCTTTTCAGATTATTTACCAAAATGGACTACAGTTAAGATTGAAATGATATTTTAAATAATTTAATTTATTTAAAATGAGAGAATATTAATTAAGTTAAATAATTAAATTTAATTATTTAATTTAGAAGATAAGATTAATTAATTAAATAAATTAATCAATTCATTTAATTATGACAATTAGTGACATATTAAATAAATAAATGTAATTCATTTATTTAATAATCAGGAAGAATTAAATGTAGAAAGGGAAATTAAATAAATTAAGAATTTATTTAATTAAGGGAAGACTTAGACAATTAATGACGTATTTAATAAATAAATAAAATTTATTTATTTAATAATCATGAAGAATAAATGACATGAATTAATTAAATAATTATGAATTATTTAATCAATAGTCAAATGTGGACCAAGGACATAATTAAATGTCATAATTATGCTAGAACGAAAGTGGTAAAAATGAAGCTTGTAGGCCTAGGTCATTTTTAGGTGTCTACATTTTGCCCCTCTTTGTCATAATGTCGCTTGTCGCATTGTGACAAAGAAAACAAGTCAAAAAATGCCCCAGTGCAAAATAAGATGAGGAAGAATGATGAGGAGGGTTGCAGTATGCGCCCTCAAGAGGACAGACGGGTTCCAAGAACATGGGCGTGCTCTCGAAATTGATTAGAAGACTAGAATATGAAGAGAGGAAGAAATTTTAGTGCAAAAGACATGAATGCAATGCCTATATGAGATGGGTGAGAGAAGATGACAAGACAAAAGGAGATATATGTTAGTTCCTAGACCAAATCCTTCAAAGCTTGACCATAAGACTTTAATATTTATTGCTCTTAATCATCATTGGGTGGTAAAAATGATACAAATGGACACCAAACACCATGATATGACGTAGACCAAGGTGTGCAAGGTCATCCACTTGAAAAACAAACAGTCATAGATAAGGAATGTCCTAACTCATACTAAGGGTCATGTTGCCCCAGTCTTTTTGTCAATACAATCCATAGACAGTAGTCAAAGAAAATAAAATAGGCCAAGAGACGTCATCGCACCTCTAAATCCTTCATGGGACATCCTCGAGGTAGCTAGTAACATGACCAAAAAGACAAGACAGTAAAAATATAAGACAAAATAGCCAAGATAGTCAAAAGATAAGACAAGATAGACTAGAAAGATTGACAGCCATTTTATTTTGTTTGCCAAAGATTGAATTCTTGTCGGTTTGATAGTTTTGGCAGTTTAAGAGTTTTGCCAATTTGACAGTGTTGACAGTTTGACGGGGCCTATTGTCAGGAAGGACACATCCTGAAAAATGAAAATGACATTTTGATGAGGTCCAACTCCAAGAAGGACACATCTTGAAGAGGACCAAAAAGTGACGAGACTGACATTGTTTTGAGTAATATGTTTTGGCAAGTTGACTGATGTTGACTGTACGATTGATTGGACTGTGTTGTCTAATTTTGACCAATTTTGACATTGACGTTTCAAATGACTATCTTGTGTCTGATTTTGACTATGTCTGACTTATTTGACTGATGTGACAATTTTGACAAATGCCATGATTTTATTTAGACCAACCTAAAAGGACTGACCTAATGTCTCAGGGACTCATCGACTGATGGCCTTGCCTATGTAGCAAATGCGCAGAGACAACGTAGTTCAACAATGACATGGACTGACTGACATGACTAACTTTGACTCCATTTTTAGAATTTTGACATTGATTTGGATTTTTTTGTGTTTTTCTTCAGGACGCTTTTATGATTTTAGGTCTTTCTTCAGGACATTTTATGATGTTTTTTGTCTTTCTTCAAGACATTTTATGATTTTTTTTGTCTTTCTTCAAGACATTTTATGATGTTTTTGTCTTTTTTTTGTTTTATGATTTTTTTGGATTTTGACGTTTAAGAGGATCATGACAAATTCATATGATTGATTCCTACACTTGAGAATCCAAGGATAAATATGATTGTGCCCCTAGTCAAGATGAATACCAATTGACAGGTGATGATAACGTTGTTTGACGTGGGAAGGACACATCCCGAAACAACATGAGGACGATGACGATAATGTGATGAAAGTATCGTGGTCTACAGCCAGGCTAGGAACCCAGTCAAGTAATGTTTTGGATAATGTGCTTGTATGGATTAAACTCGTTGCATTTGGAATGACCTGGTTAGGACTAGATGGGATGATGATTATCCTTAGACTGTTTGACAAGGGAAAGCCAAGATAGGTGATAGGCATGAAAGGATAGGGGGTGGCCTTGGTAAAGGATGGGAGACATGAGACTAAGGGAATTGGCATATGATTTTCAAGGACTATGTCATATAAGGACAATAAGACTATGATGGTCGATGACATGATGTTTCATGAATCATGTATGACTGAAGGATAGACATGTTAAGAGTTTTCCCAAAGCATGATTTATGTATGCCAGTTTTATGTCAAGACCAAGGTAGGTGGGAAAATAGACAGAAATGATAGGGCTTAGATGGATGTCAATGTCATGAGGAAGGCATGGGAAATGAGACGACTTGCCCCCAAGTGTAAGAGTCCACATAGATGATTTATTTTACACATGACGCCTGTTTGCCAGGTTTTCATCATGGTACTTATCTAGGGCGCATGTTTGCCAGGTTTTCACCATTGGATAAAAATTTTCTTTTTACTATTTTCTTGACTTTTTGATTTTTTTGGTGTCACCAAGATGCATGTTTGCCAGGTTTTCATTAGGGTGACGATTTTTTGATTTTTGAATATTTTTGTTTTTTTTTTGTATTTCTAATTTTGTGGATAGCTTGGATGCTTTAGATAACCACTGACTATTCTAATCCACTGACGGTGCCGATGTAGAGACTGGTGCCATGATATGCCAATAATGACCTTGCTAAGGAGTTGTCTTGTCAGGATCATAGCACTTGTATACAACTGATCGATGTCATTGTGATCCTTTCTGATACTAGAGTTGGCCTTATCAAAATACGCATCACAATAGAGTGCCATGAGAGTCCTTGTGGTAAAGAGTTGCTGCCATGATGTGACTGGATTTGTGACGTGGGATTTTTGGACTTTAGGCGAGATGTAGGATTATGATAGATGATGGTAGATGTGGAAAGGTTGTTTGGACATTTGGATGAATGTGGGATGGTGGGTGACGGATTTTGGAGGGATGGTGTTTGGAACCAACACTTTTATATGTCTTGAGATGACCATCCCTCTTGTCTTGTGGCTCCACATTGTGATTGACTTTTGTATTTGACTTGGTGTCTTTGTTTGATCCATCTTTCTTTGGGATCCATTTTAATTTCATTTGTCCACTTGTACTTTTGTTTGATTCAATGGCCTTTGACATTTGATTTTGATCTTTTGATTTGTAAGACTTTTGTTTTTGTTGGTCCAAAAGGGGAGGTTGATTCATGATAGAATGATGGTTTATGGTGTGGGTGGAGGGGGTGTTGGCAGCAATCTTATGACAAGGATTTCTTATGGACTCCATTTTGACGTTTGTATCTGATAAAGTTTCCCCTAGTATCGAGGAGGTACCACTGACATCATTTGATTTACTAACTGAGGAATAGCCAAGACCTTGATGTCTGTAATTTTCTTGAAGTTGTATTGGTTCTAGAATGCCTTGCTCGTGTATGCCTAGTCCTTTGCCTTGATATTGCATGCTTTGACAGATTCTATTTGCAATGGGGTATTTATTGTTTTGAAAGCAAGATGCTAACCCATCATGATGTCTATGGACACTGTCACTTGTAATATTTTCATCTACAAAAAAGCCTGCTCTGACAAAGATAGATGACCCTAGTTGATAAAGTGTCTTAGCTTCATTTTCATGTTGGACATATTCTTGACTGATATCTTTGGTCTCATCATGTGACATGTCAGGTTCAGATGATTCTGTTGGTGCTTCCAAGGAAATGTCAAAGCCATCATTATGTTTAGTGTCATAGAGTCCCATGATTTTAGCTATAACTTGATCATATGCAAGCATGTCCCTAGTGGAAGATTCTTTTTCTGGAGGAATATCATCTATGTGTCCCATGGAGGAAAGTGTCTCAGTTTGGAAAGGGTCAATAGCTGAGGCTTGTATAGGGTCATCAAGTGTTTGATCATAAATGGCGTAAAGGTCAAGAAGTGGATCATTTTGGACTTCTTGGTCAATGGTAGGGTCTTGGTCAAAGATGGGGTTGTCATAGATGATATAATCGGAAATGGAATTTTCATTAAGGATAGGTGTGTTTTGGATGTCATGATTATTTTGAAGGACATCTTGAATGGACTTTGAGATAGGGTCATGGGATGGACTACCTTATTCTTGACATGAGGGTGACATTATAAGGTCATGATTTGGACTTTCATTTTGACATGTATCCTCAAGTTTATTAAATGGGATTTGACTTTGGACTATGATAGAATTTTCATGACTAGATGTGGCTTGTGAGGGGGTGACTTGAAAAGTATTAATGGATGAAGGACTAGGATAGGACATGGAGACTTGGACTGGACTAGTATGTGAAGGACTAGGATAGGACATGGTGACTTGCATTGGACTAGTATGTGAAGGAAAAGGGTAGGACATGGAGTCTTGGACTGGATATGTCATGGAGTCTTGGATTGGATTAATTGTTGAAGGACAAGGATATGACATGGAGACTTCGACTGGATTGGTGTAAGGTTGATTGAAATAGGACATGGAGACTTGGACCGGATCGGTATGGTATGATGTGGGGACTTGACATGAGTTGGTAGATGGCTAATAAGGGATGCAGACTTGGATGGGATTAATAGGTGAAGGATTAGCATATGATGTGGAGACATGGAATGGACTAGCGGATAATTGACTTCCCTTGTCAAGGTTAGGATAAGGGTGATAAGTGGATGTTTGTTGTGAATTACTGTTAGGATTTATGCTAAGTGACTGTTGATGGTGAGGGTAGACAGATGGAGGTGGCAAAGTATTTATGTCAAAGCCTTGTGGTAACTTAGCCCCTTCATCCAAAAGCATGGCTAGATACCTTTGAGGGTCACGTAAGACTAATTTTTTTACAAAGGAGAATATATCAGGATTTTGCGCTGCAACTTCTATGTCTTTGAAATATACTCGTCCATTTTGGTCTCTTTGTATGAATGGTTCAAAAAAAATTCGTGATGAAGATGGAATGTTCATGGAAGATTGCATGTTCATGTTGTGAAATGGGTCGGAAAAGGTCCAATGTTTGACTTGGTTGTTTCTAGATGTTTGACCGTTGTTTGGTTTGTTCCAGTATCCAGAAAACACTTGCAAGCACGATATTTTGACTGTAAGCAAGCACACATGAGACAAGTACAATCCTAAAAGGCCAAAAGGCCAAGGGTTTGTATACTTGGTATAGCCCACTGATATACCCTAGATTGGTGATAAACACCTTTCCTTCTCGAGAGCGGATAGCTTAGAAATTTGGTGGCATTGGCTCCCCTCCATGGCTCATTAACGTCATTCGAGCACACCAAATTCAGATTCTTTGGGTGGTGACATCCCAAGAATTGCTATCTCTACTCAAGGGGATCAGTAGTGAGTGTCTTCGGGCATGATACTGTACCCTGCACTATACCAAGCAACGGCCAATAGAACGGTTGGACACTAAGACAAGAGGTGTTTAATTCGGGCATTCCGTTCGTGGGGCATCATCCATGCGGCGAGAGTCCCCTTTCAGATCCATCTCATCGGAACCACACTCATGATTCTTGGGCTTTCCCCAAGAACCCACTTTTATATACCGGCTGGAAGTCCCTTGGTTTTAGGGTGCTACCAGTCTGAGTCGTCCTAGGGTGAGTACTTTTTCCCACCAGAACAGGCCCAAGTTCTAGAGTTAGTAACCATTTCTCTTACACCCAGGATCACACAAGTACGCAAGGGGAGATGATACTTCGATATACCAAATCGTGAGGGTGTACAATAGATAAAATGGGTCTGGTTTTTTTATCATCGAGTTTTCACAAGGTGAGAGCATAATCACCTACCATTTGTTCAAACACAATCAGACACTTGCAAACATGAAAGTTCTTTTTATGTGCCCCAAAATGAAATGTTTGCTAATCTATAAAAAGACAAGCACATTGTTTTATTATTCCATCTTTGACATTTGAACCTGCAGACAATGAATTAGTAGTCTTCTATGAAATGATCTTCGACACACGAATAGTAACTGCCACACGCTGCAAACGAAGATTAGTCACAACTATTAAAGAGTTAGATAGTCACAACAAATCTGATTTTTAGAATTTTCTGATAGTAAAATAAAAAATACAGAGAATAAATCCTATCTAAAATCTCAAGATGTTTCCAAAAATGTAAATAAATCAAAAAAAATTGTTGTTTTGCACCTGAAATTAATTTTTTATGAAAAATCATAAAAAAATTATAAAAAATACAAAACAGCTCTAAAAATTCTAAATTTTTTACTGGAGTCATTTGATGTCATCCCAAATCTGCAAAAAAACATTTTGTGAGTAGATCCACAACCGTGAGTGAGATATAATCCAATCTTTGTTAAACCCTAATTTCAAAAAATCTTTTTTTTGACTAATAATTGCACATCCAAATTGAAAAACTAAAGAGTAGATCCCTATTAAAATTTAGAGAGCTTTCCAGAAATGTAAACATATCTGAAAATTCGATTATTTTCTCTTGAAATTAAATTTTTATTAAAAACAGAAAAATAATTATAAAAAATGAAAAACAGATTCAAAAAATCTGATTTTTGGAATGAAAGTGTGTGATGTTGTCTCCAAGCTGCAAAAAAAATTTCATGAGAAAATACAAAGCCGTTTGAAAGTTATGGTTGAATCTTTGGCTTTGTCCATAATGATGCCAAACCTGCAACAAAAAGCAAACAAGGCATGCAACAAGAAGAAACCAACTCCAAAAATTGCTCTTTATTTGTCTAAACACGTCGGGTTCACCAATGTAATCAATGGAAAATTAGATGAGTTAGCTTGTTACATAATAACACCAAAATCCAATGAAATAACGAAGCATAAAGGAAATAAAATGAAAATAAAAGGAACAATGTTACCAGAAATCTTCATCTTCCATGGTTGACCTTCGTTACACCTTCTAGTTTGCAGCAAATTGATGAGGCCCTCAGATTTCAAATTTGAGCAACCTATAATAATGTCAAAGCCCTATGCAAATGTTGAAGGATTTGATAAGATTATGCCTATGTCTATGACAAGATGATAAAATGAAAATAATGACTACTAATGCCAAATGACTATAATGCCTATATTAAAAATGAAGTTGTCAGATCTTGAAATTATGAGCAAAATTATCTTTTATAGAAAACACAATTTTGAGTGGACGAATGAGATTAATTGATGATGAGAACCTAAAATGAGAGCTCCATATTAAACCTAAGAATCCCTAATTAGGGTTAGGGAAAATTCTTTAATCGAACGGTCAGAATAAAATATCAGATAATCGGATCGATGGTGGAGAATAAATGAGACAAATTAATTAAAGAAATAAATATTTTTGAAAAATAAAGAAGATAAGATTGTCTGATTTGTGAGATTCGACAAATCAAGAAGATAAGATTTGAACTGAAGATTCGATTTGAAAAATCAAGAATCTACCTGATTACTTGATTTTTAGAAGATTAGTTACTAATTTGAATTAAATTAATTCAAAATAATGATTTTGTGAGATAATAAATAATCTTTTTCAGATTATTTACCAAAATGGACTGACAGTTAAGATTGAAATGACATTTTAAATAATTTAATTTATTTAAAATGAGAGGAATATTAAATTGGCAATTAAATAATTAAATTTAATTATTTAATTTAGAAGATAAGATTAATTAATTAAATAAATTAATCAATTCATTTAATTATGACAGTTAGTGACATATTAAATAAATAAATGTAATTCATTTATTTAATAATCAGGAAGAATTAAATGTAGAAAGGGAAATTAAATAAATTAAGAAATTTATTTAATTAAGGGAAGACTTAGACAATTAATGACGTATTTAATAAATAAATAAAATTTATTTATTTAATAATTATGAAGAATAAATGACATGAATTAATTAAATAATTATGAATTATTTAATCAATAGTCAAATGTGGACCAAGGACATAATTATGCTAGGACGAAAGTGGTAAAAATGAAGCTTGCAGGCCTAGGTCATTTTTAGGTGTCTACACTAGCAAGATTAAATAGTGTCGTGACTTTATCCCATGGTAACTCAAGTGAAACATCACCTTCTTCTAGTTGATGGAAGAATTCCATATCCTTAAAGCACACATAAAAAATTGCATAATTGGCACTAGGGATTTTATTTATGAATTCAACCCAAATGCCATCTCTTAATGCCTCCATAAAAGTTTGTTGAGCCAACTCTAGTTCATCACGCTCAAAATGAAGAACCCCAATGTTATTTAACAATTCAATGGGTACTTCTCTGCTCTTCTTCAGAAGAGACTTTCTTGTCTTAATAGAATCTAAGGTTGCACTAGGGTCCATCGATATTAATAACTCACCCATCTTGATAAATACAAGGGAATCACATGGATCTATGCGAGTTTCCTTTCTTAAAATTTCCAAAGCCTTCTCTACCTGCCCTTGTTGAGCATATATATGGCCTACAACTTTGGTAGACATGTATGGAAAATGTGGTAGCATAGACAAGGCAATGAACTTTGGAAAAATTCCTCAAAGAAATGTGGTCTCATGGTGATGGAATTCCATGGCCAATTCCATGATAAGAGAATTATTATGGATTTTCATGGAATTCCATCAACATGAGACCATATTTCTTTGAGGAATTCAACCACTTCACAAATATGGTAGCATAGACAAGGTAGTGAACTATTTGAAAAAATCCTCAAAGAAATGTGGTCTCATGGAATGCCATGACAAGAAAATGCAATTGGAAGTTGCTCCTAGTTATTAGTTATGCAATGTGAAGTAATTGCATAACTGCTTAGGTTGAATTTGTAAAAACTATATTGTAATTGAAATTTTGTCATCTATCAACATCTAGTTATTAGTTATGCAATGTGAAGTAATGCTTTGAGTTTGAAATATGTGCAATGCAATGTAATCAGCAATGTAGATGATTATGAATAAATAATTGATACAAATTCATAATATACCCCTATATTCCAACCTAAAATACATAAAAAAATCCAATCATACAAAGTATTATCAACAAATAATTGAGACTAGAATTCAAGCACTAGATTAAATTTTCTTGTCTATTGATTGCTTCAAATAGATATTACAATATCACATAAGTCTCATATATATTTCTATAAATTCCTATGATGATGATGATATCAAAATTTGGTCTTGGTTTCTCTTTTATAAGAGAAGCAACAAGCTTCAGACCGTTACAAAATATGGCATATTTGCAAAATTTGTGCCTCTTCATATAAACTAGACTAAACATTAGTTTTTATTAAAACATAAAATAAAGAAATTAGATAACTAATGAAGTCCGTAGCACTCATGACACCATAGTCTGGTAATCTTCGTAAGGAACCTGTGATCACTGAAGATCTGTTCAAGGTCCTCTCTCCATATTAGTGTATCTGAATATGCAGTTCTTCCACTATGACAACCCCAAGGCCTACTGTTCGAGGGGAAGACCCATATAATTTTGTTCCCACTCGTACACTATATAATCATGTGGCCATTTTTATTCTTGAATTTTCAATATATTTTCAAGGTGACTCTACCATCAATTATCTAGTAACGCTCTTCCATCCATGATAAACTTCAAATATCCAACATCTAATGCTATTACTCCATCCATGATTAAGTCAAACCTTTCAAGAATCAACTCACCATCCTTTTGTGTGTGAGTGATGAACTATGGAACAATCTAACCAGATTCACTCTTCCATTCGTTGAGGTCCTTCAAGTGGTCATCATCTTTCAATTTTTTTGGCACAAACCACTGATTCAGAGTATGAAATGAATCTATTCTTGTTCTGATCTTTTGGTCCTCTCCTTGCATATATTGGAATTCATCTATAACTATTTTTTCCATCTTCTCTATAGGTTTTAATGCTCCAGGAGCCTCAGTACTCCTCTGTAAGATTCCGTACAAGGTTACCAATGTGTGGTATATGGGATGCTAGTTCTTAAAAAGGGAATCCAGTATGGGTAGATGCTTTTTCATCTAATCAATTGTTTGTGTCAGTGAGTTGTAGCAATCATACACACTTTCTAACTTATCCACAATTAGCTTTATCCTATGCTGGAGGACCTTCTCTAAAACATTGCAGATTTCCTTATTCACTCCTTCCTTACCCACATTGTTTTCTTTATTCAAATCTTCAATCTCCTATCTAAGAATGCTCACTTGTTCAGTAGAAGCACTTTCTATATCAACTAGTGGAGCAGGAGGATGATAGTATAACATTATTTCCTTATTTTGTGAGGGGATTTCTCCTTTCAATTGTTCCTTCAACATCACATTTTCCATGAAGAATTTATTGACTTCATCATTTAAAAAAAAAAAATCCTTTTCATACTCTCCCAATCTAGGTTCCATCTCCTTAACTACAGCTCGAGTGAACATAGTTGAATGCATTTTCATGGTTGCATCTTCTAGAGGAGATGTATCCTTTAATTTTTTTATCATACATGTCCCTTTCATTTCCTGCACTACATCTAGTAACCTTGGTTTTTGTGTACTCTTTTATTTGGCCAAAAATTCCAAGGTTTCAATCTTAGGGTTAACCATGTGCCACTTACCACTTCATCTAATTCAAACTCAACAATCAACATTGGGTCCTCCTATGTTCTCACTTGATCAAGTAAAAACATTTTCTTTAATTTAATACTAGGGACAATAAGTATATTACTTTTCAAAATTATCTCTCTATCCTCTTGTGAAATGACATCAATATTATCAAATCCTTAATTCATTAAAAGTTTGGGCTACTATCTAGTCATATTGGGATTCCTTAGCTCTCATTTTATTTATTTCAACCCTTACTTCAAACTCTCTCATTTTCATCTTAACCAAAAAGTCTTTAAATTTAGGGGTTTTGATAAATTCATCATCTTCCAAGAACTTACAAGCTACAACTACCCTATCATCCTCATGCATTTCTCTTTCTCCTTGTACCTCAATATCAGCTCTAGCTTTAGGCCTGTGGGCTTTAGTTTCAAGCATAGGTTGGTCCACTTCAACATCATCCTTGAAATGTCTTAACACATTAACTAATTATTTTGTATCTCCAACCTCCTCACTTATTTCATAGGAAACAAGTGGCTCTATCTCTTGTGTCTTTTTTTTTTTAGAAGGTGGTTGTTCAGGAGGTGATCCTAGAGAAGCATGACATACTGAAATAGTATCCAGAGTTGGTTCTGCAATTACAATATCACTCAACCTTTTAGAATACAATTTGGAAAGGTCTCCCATAGCTACTATAGTCTTAATTAATTCATGAAACTTATCAATGATCATATCAATCCTCTTGATAGGATTTTCTCCCTCTACGAAATAACCCAAGAAATCACTGTTCTTCATCTTTCTTTCATCCTCAAGCATTTTCATAAGTTCCCATTTTCACCTCCTATCAAATACATGTTGAGTGAAACAATTTCTAATTACATCTTCATAGTCAACCTAGTGAGTAACCATAGCCTTGGTAAGGATGGTTCATCTTACAAAATTCATGTGACCCTTAGGGTCAAAAGATCTTTCCTTTCCAGACTGTAAAGAGTACCTTGATTTTAGATAATTTTGCAACTCTTCAAGTGTATCGGATCTTAGTGATAGTTCCCAACATGTCAAATTGGGTAGAAATGTATCCTTCCTTTGTTTACTCATGACATCCTTTTCCATCCATAGAATCTACCACATGAACTCTAAAAAGGCTAATCGAAGGGGGGAAAAATTTGGAAGTATATGTGGGGCCTGTGGGCATCCATAAATCCTAATTATTGTGGTATCTGGTAGAAAAAACCAATCACCAAAGTTATGAGTATGGCCTTGCTCAGGTTTCAAAGCCAAATTTATTAACAATTGTAGCACATGTGTGTGTATTCTTGGTGGTTGGTGGCCAAGAAATCTCATAATTTTGTACAAAAAATCATCATAGAATATCACATAATTTTAATTCTTACATCTATTGTACCATATATAACACCATAGTTGCATTGGCATTAAATTCCCCTACTTGTTAATCTGACCTAGACACATCCTTTTGCTCCATCTATCTTTAGTCTAGTATGATATTAGGTGGCACAACAAAGAATATTGTCTGAATGTTATGTAATCTCTATTGTCCCTGACTTGCAAAAATGCTTCATGTAATGCTTTCTCAAGATATGAGGAAAAATAATATTCAATGTTTGTCTTAGGGTTTTGGATCCTCATAGTCATCATCATTAAACTAACTAGAATTTTCTCTTCTACATCTATCCCAAGTACTTGAAAAATAGCAAAGTAGGTTTTCTTGAAATAGAATTGGAAATATGAGACTTCAAATGGTTCAGTAGTAGAAGGGGATATAGGAATCACCTTATTGTTCACACCCATTTTCATGTAAATGGGGACTTCATCACTTCTATGGGTTTTCCTCAATCTAGTATATTCTTCTTTACTTCTTTGCAAATCAATTTTAGTTACAACTTGTTTGTTTTTGTCAAAACATTTAATGATGGATGCTTTAGTCAACACAACTAATGGTGAACCATCTGGAAATCTCACAGACCTAGTAGTAGGATGATAACTCCCAGAAAATACTCTGATGAAATCTACATCTATAAAACATTTGGGACAATTAACTTGGCCAAATATAATTCCCATGGATTTGACACTAGAATCTTTCCCTCCCTTTTTTCATAAAAGTACCATAATAGTTCCCACTCAGAGATAGCGATAAGGGAATCTCTACAACCATGAGCCACATCATTAAAAACATTCTTAAATCCTCTCTCAATTGATTTGGGGAGTATATCCATGATAGACTGGTGTAAGGACCTCTTAATAACATTAGATTCTTCATTTTTAGTTTGAGGTTCTTTCTTCTTGGGTGGCATGATGACCTTTTTAGCTTCAGGTTCTTTCTTCTTGGGAAACATGATGTTTAACTATCTTACTTCTCATAGTGTATCTGAAATGTAGAATTCCAAACAATCTTGTACTCATAAAACTTAATTCACAAGATTTTTGTACACTTACCTAGGTTATTATAGTTGCAGAGCTTAACCTCGTTGAACTCCCAACTCCCCACATGATTAATTTTTCAAATGAGTGCAAAGAGAATGTCGAATTCTTGGTTTAATAGCTTTTGAGCTCAGTCATGTCAACATTAATATCAACCTTACACCAAATATTTTGCTCATAGTTTGATTTTGAATAGGCACCATTGATTTTACAAGATCGAATGATTGATGTGATTCATGCATTTAACATCACTTTATCACCACCACTTTCTATAACTACAACGGGATAGAGGGGTATAAACCTTTGCATTTCACTGTGAGGTAGTGAGAACCTTACCTCTATACCACAAGCTTGACTTGTTTAACCCGCCGTATTGCAGTTTACATTAATGGTTATTGCCATACCCCACGCTTTGTCACATCCTTCTATGGTATAGTGGTTCATACTACCCTACCGTATGCCTTTATGATCTTCCTCATGGGATGGTGGATTATTCCCCACTATATCGCGCCCTCCATTTTTCCTTCTCATGGTATGGCGGTAAACATCTTCATGTTGTTTGTTACACACTACCATCCCACCAAGGGTTTTGATTACTATTGTGGGATCATGGTAAGAGATTGTTAAGGGATTTGGAATGTTTTTAACTGGACATGTTTTTGCTTAAGTATATATATGATGAATTTTTGGCTTTTAATAGGTCTTTCAATGTTATTCAGACCTAAAAAATTTATATGTTTAGTAAAAAATAAAAAAGAATATAAGGGTCAAGGCTCAGGTCATGGAGCTAAAGGTTAATTGTGATGATGGATCTAGGAAATTTTTTAAGGTTCTAACACACCTCATGATGAACTAGACTATGTTTTTCCTTCATCCTGCTTGTGTTATGTTTTTATGAGTTCTTCTCTTGCGAATATATCCCTAAGGAAAATTTGTCTGATACCTGTAATTGTAAACATTTTCTTGGTTTTTGATAGAAAAATATTTTTAATCTATAAACTAAATTCTATTTTAAGTTTCCATTTGCAATTATGAGCAGATTCGAAAGTCAATTGTTATCAACTTATGAAATCAATAAAGTTTTACTGATTCAAGTTGTTGATTTATACATTATTGTTTATTTGGACTTCAAGAAATGAAGAAAAGGACTGTAAGGCACAAATTAGATGATAGTGATCATAATGTTCAAATTCCAGAGACATAATATGAGGACACACATACTAAAAAAGTGGCCAAGAATAATGAATATTTTTAGTATTGGTTTGGAAATGCAAGTTGTAAATCCACTAAGTAGTATATTATTTGTTTAATAGTGTTTAATCAAATTTTATAGGCAAGAGCTTTATGTATATAAGATATAATATGATTTTTTTTTGTTTTATAGGCAACAAGAAGAGTGCAAAGAAAATGTGGAGAAAAAACAAAAGGAAAAAAAGATACAGTGTTGCCATCTCATAGAAGCCAACACTTTTGTGATTTAGCAAATACAGTTGGTGAAAATGATAGTTGTGATGATGTGCAACTTGGTATAGCACATTGTGATGTGCAACCTAATTAGCACATGGGGATGTGCAACCTAATATAGCACATGTTGATGTGCAACCTGATATAGCACATGGTGATGTGCAACCTGATATAGCACATGGTGATTTGCAATGGTGTGATGATCTCTTAGGAATAAGTCTAAGAGATATTATTCAAAAACATTAGGGAAAAGGAACAACAAGTATACATATGCTTTTTTCAACATTAAAGGATGTGTTTAATAATGTGGAATCCATGGAGACTAGTATTGATCTACCTACTCATGCCACACCTGATGTGTCCAAGGAGCATGAAGTTCTGGTTAATGAAAGTCATGAAGAGAGACTGCTTGCATATGTTGTGCCTCAAAGTGCACCTGTTGCATCTAGAACTTTTGATGGAAGTAGTGGATCGGCCAAAAATATTGGTAGTGGTAATTTAATAGAAGATGTGGATGATTTTGTCAAAAGACAAAGATTGATTCAAGATTTGTATAGATATACTGAGAGGAATGCAAAAGAAAGAAAAATAGAAGGCAAGAATCCATTCTTGCTTGAGGTATCAAGATATTGTGAGCCTATTGGGCCAAATGTTGCAAGGTGGTCCACCGAGTTGGGTGTAAGATGTGGGGCCCATTTGGATATTTGAAAATTAAGATCCATAAGTTGTGGAAAATGTTTTTGAGACTACTGGTGGACAAATCTCTAGAAAATATTACAAGTGAAGGATGAGAGTTTTGATGAACAATTATAGATACATGTGCAAAAAAATAACCATGTTGGGAAAAGAGAGGTTTGACTCTAGCCTATCTCCCAAAGAGTGGGAGGCATTGAGAGAAAGTATGCATTCTGAAGACTATTTGGTAAAGAGTAAAAGAGACAAGAGAGCAAGAGATAATGTGAGGGCTGGATATACATTTGGCTGAGGAAGGTTGCATGCCAAAATGGACAAATTTGTAGTAAGTATATGAATTTTTGGTTCAATTTACATTGTGTTATTTATTTTAATTTTTTATTGAACTGACTATAGGTTGAAATTGACATTGTATTTTAGGTGGAAAACAATAGTAGAGAAGTACATGTAGAAGATATTGTCAATTATATGGTAGCACTAGATGCTAGTAAATCTAAGAGTAGGATGAAGTTAAAAACTAGTTTGTCAATAGATATTTCATAGCCATCTATTCAATGCCTAGTAGGAGCCTATGTAGATCATGTCAACTCATATGAAAAAGGTACCAAAAGGTAATGAATTGCATATTAGGTCTTAGTCACCAAGTTTCCCAGTTGTTTGAAACAATTAACCCTATGGTTTCTGCATGGAATGAGCATAAATCCATGGGTTCAAATTAGGTAAGAGGCTCTATTGATCTCATTTCTTCTTGTTTGGAAGTTCTATACAAATTCCTATTAATATTTAGATTATTGAAATCTGAGCGTAGGAGAATCCAACCCAGTTTCTTTATTGTTGGAGTGATCCAAAAAATGTTCTTTTGGACAAATTTATAGCTTGCATTCTTTACTTGACTATTTAATTCTTTGTGTATTTTTTTCCACGATGGTTAAACCACATGCAACATAATTTTTCCAAAGCAATAGGAAAAAAAACCGGCTTTAGGGTGTCAACAGAGTTGTTGATATTGATAGTGATGAAGTGGACAAAAATGTGTAGCACGGTCATCTTAGTTGTCCTGAAGTTGAGGTAATTAATATAATAGTTGGTAGTTATTTATCCCAATGTTTTGCCATTCATGCTTAAAATGTTCTTTTGGAAATTTTTTTATAGATTTTGCATTCTTTACCTGACTCATTCATTTTTGCATGATGATTAAACCACATGATGCAGAGCAATTATATGAAAGAAGGAAAAAAAGAAAAAGGCCCTATCAATAGAAATCTCTGCAAAGTTGTACAACATAATATTTGTGATGACATTGATATTGGTTATGATGATGAACTCGACGAGAATGCACATGCTATTCATAGTGGTAGTCATGCTGAATTTGAGGTGAGTGCTATGAAACCACATGCAAATAAGTACTATTCAAGTAATTAATGGTTGTTTTATTATGTAAATAAGGGTAATAATTACCAATTTGATAGAAGTTGGATGTTAGAAAAGCAGTGAAGTGTAATTATCTAGTATACATATATTATGGAATTAAGGGAGAACATATAACTTACAAATGGAAGCTTAGATCTTAGTTGTAATAAAGTGTTTTATAAAAGCACATACAAAACTAATTTGTTCCAAGACATAAGACATTACATACAACTATCAAAAAAAATATAATGTGTGTTTTATATCTCAATATAATTTGTATTTTTTTTTGTTTTTGCAGACATTTATTGATAAAATCCAAGAAGGGGATGTAATTGAGGTGTTTGATCCACATGATGGTGCTACTATAGCCATTGGATGGATTAACTCACTATCTGTTATACATGGAGTCACATTGAGAGTAATAGGAGATGCAAATGTATGTATTTTATAGGTCTCAAGTAACATACCTCTTCCTCATCGAGAAAAAATATATGGAGTTGTCCATCTGAAAGAGAAAATAGGGACCTTCATTCAATGGCCACTAAAATATTTTAAAAAATCATAGAGAGTTAGTTGTAAGTACAAAAGAGAAAAAGAAGCGTTAGCAGTAGAAGAGTGGAGAGTGAAGTTGTAGACAGAGAATGTATTGAGCCTAAATAAGTTGAACCTAAACAAAAACCAGAAAATATGATTTGGGTGTACATTCTTTGAGTAGAATAGAGAATATTCTATCTTACTACATGTATAATGTAAAACCCCTTGATTATGTTTTTTTCTTTTTGTTTGGGTTCCACTCATTCAAACTAGTGAGTTATAGAAGAGGGGATATGTTGTGTAAGTAGTAGAAACAAAGAATAAAGGTACAGAAAAAGAAGTAAATACAAGGCAGATAAAGAAGTGAAGAGAAGAGGAAAAGTTGCAGAGAGTGCAACATACATGTATGTGTAGCTGCAAATAAGTTGCAACATTGAATTTTCATCAAAATTGTAATATCTTGCATAAGAAAAAAAAGGCATTGTAACTCAATTTTCTCAATCACAAAACTGAGAAACACACTTTGTAATAGCATATTTTTCAAAGCAAAGACACATTTTTGTCTTGTATCTAATGTAAGAACATGTTTTCTCAATAAAATTTCAGTATTTTTCCTTCTGAATAGTCATTTCATTATGCACAAATGAATGATTGATTATGTTTTTATGTGTTCTTATCTATTTAAACCTCAATTAAAGCATTATATCATTTCTAGCACTTATAGGGAAAAATCAGTGAACAAAAAAAATTAAATAAACTACCAATTGACTAAATATACTACCAAATGACATAAATAAGTGTTAATAAATATGACTAAATATAATGATTATTAAATTAATAAACAATGTATCAATATACCTATTAGTTGACAAAAATTAGTGAGCATAAACAATTAAATAAACTACCATATTGATCAAAATGATGATTAAAATTAATGACTAAATACACGACCAATGGATGGAAATTAGTGAATAAAAATGACTAAATAAGTGACCAATTAACATCAATCAATGACTAAATTAATGATAAAATAAACCAATGAATAAAAAATGACTAAATAAGTAACTAGTTTAAAACATTCAATGACTAAATTACACACTGCCAAATCAATCAAATTAACAACTACATCAATGAACAAATTGATCAATTAGATGACTAAATTAATGAGAAATTTGATCACTCAGATGACTAAACCAATGACCAAATTGATCAATCGGTCAACTAAATTAACAACCAAATCAATCAACCGAATGACTCAAAATGGTTTAGTCATCAATTTGGTCACGTTATAAATGACTGGAAATAGACTACTACTGGCCATGCAACCATGTTTAGTCATTTATGAGAAATTTTTAGTAGGTTTTTTAGTATTTTATTGTTGTTTCTTTACCAGTGATCATTGTAGGTTAATGGAGTCATGAACAATTGAGAGCAGAAACACAGAGAAAAAAATTGTTTGATGAAAGAAGTGAATCTTCATGAAGATTGAGGTATGATTGCAACATGGAGGTTGCAAGGGTAGAGTTGCAGAGAATTTGAGAGAGGAAGGAGATGGTTACCTTAAGGTGAAGAAAAAAAAAGGCATAGTTGTTAGACAGTGCATATGAACCTACAGGTTGTGAATTTTAATGTATAGCCAAGAGAAAAACTAGAAGAGGAATGTGGGAGGTTAGTTGAAGAGTGGAGAGGAAGTACTTGGCACAAGAGGTTGGAATAATTGGCTGAGGAGGTTAGGCTATAACTGAAAAAGTTCACTAGAGGTTGTGTGCAATCTCAAAGGGTGGTTGTACCACTCAACTTCACCTTTGTGACCTCATGCTCACAAACTTCTTATATGGTGTTTTTGATGTAGGAGCATCCGGGTCCATGCATAATCCTGCATCACCCAAAAAATGATTGTTTTGAGGTTTCAGTAAGATATCATGAGATTCTTTCGTTTAGGTAGAATCTAGACTCCATTGCAAATTGAATGGAAATTTTTAGTTAATAGATGCATTATGTTTGTTTCTTTTATACTTTACGGATATGTCATTTCATATTGAAATTGTAAACTTCATATGAATTTCAAAATGCCATGGTGGAAAACATAATAAGGTAGTCCATTTCTTTAGAAGTCTGATTTTGAAAATCAAAATATTTGGAATCTCATTTGGTGTAAGGGTCGATTGAATGCCCTACTGGACAGAGTGACACCTCATATTCCATCATTTTACATTTCTATGGTTTTAAATAGCGAATGAAAAAAATGTGAAGTGGTGTGGTAGAGAAGGGAAATGCCTTTGCGCAACCCAAGGAGGAGAATTTGGTCGATGTCTTAGTCAGGAAATTGTAGACATCTATTATTGATATCAAGGCATCTACATATCAAAAAATAATTTATTCCTAAGACAAGGAGAAACCGCAAGTAATGAGGCATCAAAGGGTGAATTTGGTGAAGAATCAACAAAGAAAATCAAATAAAGAGACAAGAAAAAAATGAGGAAAGCCCGTTCCCATAAAGCATTGGAATAAAAAATTCAATTCAACATTAATGATCTTATCAAATAGATTGATGAAGTTTGGAGGACCAACGTATGAAGTGAAGGATGCACAAAGGTGCATAAATTTGTATTGTTGTAAACGTTAGTGTCATGGGAGAAGGCCATGCTTAAGTGTAGTGGTGGAATTACATGTAGCTATATAAAATAGAGGCTACATCTATTGAATTATGAAGAAAGAAGTTGTAGGGAGGTCAAGTGGGTTGAAGGAGTATGAATGGATAAGGAGAAATGAATGTAGAGTTGGAAGAATGGGGCAGCCAGTTTGTATGCAAAGGGTGAAATAAAAATGGTTTGGTCGAATCTATTAAGCAAGGAGATGGATTTTGCGTTATAGTTTGGAAGCGATGATAATAGAGAAAGGTTTCAGGAGGGAGAATATAGAGGAGATAGAGTTGTGCAAAAAATTATAATTGTTCATTTTCATGAAACCTCAATAAAGGAATATATTTAGTTTGATTTCAATTTGGGTATGTAATTGTGTGCAATTGTGCAATCGATTAAATTGACACAAGTTATTATCAATTTAGAGTATAAATGTTATGGAGTCTTTTGTAATCTATGAGAAGTTGAAGAGTTGTGTTTTCTTCTTCATCACCTTTTGGGTTAACATGGAAGAAACATAAATGTCTTGATGCCTTGTGTCATCCCCAAAAGGAAAACATAAGACAAATGCAAAACATAAAATGAAAAGAAAAGCTTTTGGGTCAACATGGAAGAGACATAAATGTCTTGACACCTTGCATCATCCCCAAAAAATTAAAAAGATAAAAGATTTATGGAATAGAGAAGAATGGAGGTACAAATAGAGGAATGCCACAAAGAGATAACATCAAAAAGAATATCACGAAGGATCACATCACATACACAAAAGAAAATGAAAATGAAATAATTCAAAACAATAGTAAGGCACATGCAAGTCAACCAATTAGTGGGTCATTTACCTCCTTTTCATGTTCATTGTATACCGAAGGCAGGAAAAATAGCCAGAGGGACAAGAGAAAGTACCGAACTAGGGGTACCACCAATTTCAACTCTTTGTAGGAGATTTGTCTTCTAAGCTCATGGAAGAGGAAAACAATGTCCATGGAATATTTCAACTCTTGTTGTGGTTGTTGTATTGGGTTGTTTTGTGTCAAAGCGGGGGTAAATTTATCATGCATTCCTTCAGTAAATTTTGGATTTTGATTTTCCTTGTTTAATTCCTCATGTAACCTATGAGAAAGGGCATGAAATCTATGCCTACGCTCTCTAGCACCTCTAGTTCTTTTAGTTTTGTTTTCAAGTTATATTTGTATAGGAGTAGGTTAATCATCCAAAGGTTTATTTTCTTCCCTAAGGGGAGGAATGAAAGGAGCCATAGGAGGTTGCTCAACCACTTTCTCTTTGACTTTGTAAAACTGGTTTATTCTAGGAGGTGTGACAGGGTTGTTTTCATTTTTTCTTGGTCTTTTGTAGGAGGTAGGGGAAGGTTTTTTCTTAGGTTGGTCTTGGTTGTTTGGAATTCTTTAGGCTCAAGAATGGTTTCATCTAGGATGGTAGGTTTAGTGGTGGATGAGGACATGTTTCAGAGGGATAGTTGTGCTATCTTCTTTGCCTTGAACTTTTGATAGGACAAGAAAAAGAAGTCTTCTCATGGTTTAATAGGTTCCATGGGCTCAGGCCAAAATAAATCTAAGGGAAAGTTACCTTTAGACAACAAAGGGTTAAAGCAACTATGGTAGAAATTCAATACTTCATTGTCAAAGGGAAACTTTAAGAATTTATGCACAACCAAAGGAACAACTTTCATGGAGTGAAGCCATGGATGGCCTAGCTTCACATGAAATTGGTCTGACTATGGGATGATGGAGAATGATACATCTAATGTTTTCGGTCATATTTGTGATGGTAAGGTGATAGATCCCATCATAGGGAAAGAAAAACCATTATGTGTCTTGATCCATGCTTTTGGTTTATCGTATATCTTCATAGAGCTCATGAAAAAGTAGGAATTCCTCAGTGATCACATTCTCTCTAGATGCAGGATCTATTAGTATCCCATTAGTGGGCTTGTCATATATATGGTTGGCTACATAAAGAGGACCATCAAGAGCATGTTTAAGTATATCCGTAGAGGAGAAAGCAATGTCAAGAGGATTCTTATTTTGGCCCTTATGAGGAATGGCATCTATCACTCCTACCATGTCATCTAGAGGATCATTATTTATAGAATCATGTTGAATAGAATCATTGTTATCATCATCTTTGTCAACATTCATCACATCATTCTTTATAGTTTTGTTGGCTTTGACAAATGAAATATTATTTTTGGAATGGGGTTGGTGAAAATTTGTAAGTTTTGGTTTGGAGGGGTGATAGATTTATTTCCTTGATGATTAACACCTCCAACATAAAGACAACCAGAATCAATGAGGTCTTGCACAAGATGTTTAAGACGCTTGCAATGTTCTATGTCATGTCCATTTTTTCAGTAGTAATGGCAATAGGAATTTGATCTAAAGCTCAAGGGTGAAGGATTTTTAGGGTTAGGTGTTTTGACGGGAGGAAACATAATCATTTGTTGTTCTAAAAGTTGAGGCATTGTGTTATGAAGGGTATCGGATAAGGGAGTGAATTGTCTTTTTGAGTCCCCATAGCTAAAGGGTATCATGGCTTTAGCAACAATTAATTTTTTATTGACATTCTTAGTTTCTTGTTGAGGGGAATTGAATTGAAATAATCCTTTATTCTATTTTCTAAATGGATGGGAATCGTTTTGGTTTTTGGTCTCGTATTTCTCAGTTTGGATAGAAGTGGACTTTGTATCTTGACTACTAACTAAATTTTGATAGTCACGGAGTGCAGTACAAAAGTACATAAAGGATAGTAATTTCATCATGGTGAGCTTGTCTTGAATCTTTCTTTGCAAAATTTCTATGAACATCTTTTGAAGGTCAAGGTTGGGGACCTTGACATTGATTTGGCAATAAAGTGATTGACAGCATGAGATAAAGTTAGTTATCTTTTATTCTTCTTTTTGCTTACATCTCATCAAATCAGCCAAGGTCATCTTAGGGGTCATATGCACTTGGAAATGGTTTACAAATTCCTCAACAAGTTCATTGAATGAACGAATTGAGTTGTTTGGTAAAGAAGAGAACCATTCCAAGGCAGTAACTTTTAGTGACCTAGGAAAAATTTTAGATAGGAGTTTATCATCAAGGAAAAAGTCACTACATAAGTCAATATAGGAATTTACATGGTTAGAATGATCTCCCTTTCCTCCATATTTCTCAAATATAGGCACCTCTACACCTTGTGGCATCGGTGTTTGCAATATATCCAAGGACAATGGACTACTTCTGACATAATATGTAGGTGGGAAATTTTGATTTTGATTGATGGTGGAAATCTATTTTTGAAGGGAAAAAATGGTTTGGAAGAGTTTCTTAATGATAGGGTCATTGCTTGTGTTATGAGATGGAAGTGAAAGTGGTGAAGGGGTGTATGTGTTCATAGGACAAGTGAATGGAATGATTATAGGTGGTAAAGTGGTAGGAAATATAACATGTGATGGTACATAGGAACTAGGGATGCTAGTGGGAATACCCAAGGAAGGGATCGCATTACTAACTTGTTGTATTATTGTTTTCACTTTAGGATTGGTATAGGTAGGTATTGAGGCAATTGTTGTGGGAGGAGGAATTTTAGTTCCTCCTTGGCTTGTGACATTGCTTGTTTGTAAAGGGAAACTAGTGGTTGGGGTAAGGTGTTTTCCAAAGATTTGAACTATTTTTTCACAAGTTCAAGGCCATCTTCACTTTCAAGCATACAATCAATGTTGTCTATAGTAGGGATAGTGGTAGTTGAAATGTTGTCATTTTGCACCTAATGTTGTAAGTTTGATAAATCTTCATGAATTTGATTTATGTTTTCTTGCGGGACACTATCATTCCTTGTTCCAACTTGCATACTACTTGAAGGAGAAGAGTTGCTAAGGGTGTTATCCATACCTAGTGTACTAGTGTCAACACTAGGAGTGAAAGAGCTAGAAAACCCAAGATCCACAACGATTGTGCTATCACAGGATGACATGAGTCTCAAACTTTGTGTCACTAGAGTGTTAGAAATAGGAAACCAAATACTCATGCAAGGGCTACTAAATGAAAGATGAATGCAAATGTAATATAAGCTATGAATAATGAAATGCTTAAAACAAAAATTATAGAAACTAAAATAGAAAGGCAATAACAACAAATAGAAACTTAGAAACTGAACTGTAAATGCCAAAAAATGCAATGTAGAATATGTAAAGGGATTGATTCGCCCAAGGTGGAGAATGAGTCCCAAGGATGATTTTTTTAAAGATTTAAAAAAAAAATGATTGAATTTTATAATTTTTATGTTTTCCTTGGTCGAACCCCGCTTTGGAAATCAATCCTTGAAATGAAATCAAATAAGAATGGAGAATGATGAATGAAAAAATAACAATGTTACAACTCACCAAACCCTAGCAATAAGGTGCTACAAACATGTAAGAAATGGCTCCAATGGATGTAGACTTTTATTTTTGCTTGAATGTGATAGTTCTTGAATGTAATGCTTGCTTGAATCACACAATCATACACCACAATTGTTAGCTCTAAAACAACATGATGCATGAAATATTTGACATGATGATTGATGCTTGAATGCTACTCTAGAATGCTTGAAAAATTTCTCTTGAAGACACTTGTGAACACTTGATTGCTTATTAGATTGCTAGGTGAAAATATGAGAGAAAGAACCTTGTATTTATACTCAATTATATAAGAATTCCTAAAATTACAACACTACAAACTAACATCAAATCTAAGAGAATAAAATCCTGCCAAAAATTTGAATTAATTTCAAATTTGGGCGACATGGGACTCATTCACCCAAGATGGTGAATGAGTCCCATCTAACATAATGTATAGGACCAAAAATAAAAATTTCTTAGAAAGGTGTGAAATCGGTTCGGAACCAAAAGACCTAGGTGGGACCCATTTAACCAAAGTGGAGAATGAGTCCCAAATCACTAAATCTGGGTCACACAAGTTAGAAACACCTAAATTATGATTGGATACTGATTGGTGTTGAGATTATCCTTGAAAAGATGTAATAAATGAGGCTTGTGGATGCAATATAGGGCCAATTAAAGCATAGGAGAGACAAATCATTAATGATAAGCCTGAAGGAGTGTGAAAGTGTGTTACAAGACTTTACAACACTTCAAATAAGGCAATATTAATGTTTATTTTGATTAAAAGGGGTTTATTATGAGTAATTAATTAATAAAACCTTAGAAAAGTGTGAAAGTGTGTTACAAAACTTTAGCAAGGTACAATTTAAATCCATTAGTTCACAAGGGCCCAAGACCTAGTGTGAATGTGTCAAACACATTACAAAACTAAATCAAGGTAATGTTAAGCTCAATTTCACAAGGAGGGCCCAAACAAGTGTGAAAATGTCCCCGACGACATTTTTCAACACTACATGACCTAATTCTACATTGTGAAGTAATGCATACCCAAAACTGGTTCACTATACACTAAAAATTGTACTTTAGGACTTAGAAAAATATGCACCACATTTGTTCTGCTCTAGATAAAAAATATTGCACTTGTCTATGTTGGAAAAACAAGGATAGACAACTAAGAGGGGGGGTGAATCAGTTGTCATAGAATAATAAAATTTTCAAACTTAACTTAATCTAAGATATGATGAATAAGCAATTAACCATAATCAATTAACACATCAGAGAGACAGAGAACACCAAGAATTTTTACATGGAAACCCTGTTAGGGGAAACACCATGGTGGATGTTAGTCCACAAGATTATACCCTGTTAAAAGTATAATGAAATCAATAAAGGGGAATTCACATGCATTCAAGAACACTACCTAGAGCTAACTACTCAATTGCCAGAGGGGCTCACTTCTCAACAATACAGAATAGGTTAAAATCTAGAGCTATGAACTGAGAAAATAACTTCTCCACAAAGAATTATAGTTCAATTAAGCACAAAAAACTCCTTCACAAACTACTTCACACTTAGCTCAATCTTCTTCACACTCTGCTCTGCAATCGAATGATATTCGCACATACATAAATAAGAGCACACTTAGCACATTTCCAACACACACTTACACACATTACACCGATGAAAAAATTGCTATTATATATACGCTACATGAGATTCCATCAATAACTTAGTCAGCCAGGAAAATAAAACATATTTTCAATGTCAACCCAAATTTACAAATATTTTTTTTAAAAGTGAATCCACCAAGGTTGGCCACAACATAGTGGGGAACCAAAATAATAATTCCAACACAAAAATACTTCAATTAATTTCACCTTGAAGATCCACAACATGCTACCACCAACATGTTCGCCAAGAACAAGAAAAACTGAACATATACAGGAAAAATTTCCAACCATGAGCACACCAATCAATGTGGACGTACCAAAAAGATAGAGCGTGATCTAGAAACATCCAAGAGCACCAAGAAACAAAAAAGAAACATCTACAACAACTGAGATTTATAAAATCACACAAAATTTACTCAGGAACATTGACAGAGACCACATAAACACTGTCAGACCACAACATGATCAAATCTATATGCGGAACTCTGTAACTTCTGGTAGATGATCTAGATACACTCAACATAAAACCATTGAATCCACAAGAATTGGTCCTCAACATATAGAACAAGACACCTTCATGACCTGCACAGTTTCACTCAAAACCTAGAACACTTTCTTTTACAATTTTCTCAATAACCTCGACATATACAACTTCTAATACACCAAATGCTAATAGTGTTGACATCAATGACAACCACATATCAAAAATACACCCACAACATCCAACAATCTCCCCCTTTGGCATTGATGGCAACACATGATGTGAAAATTACCATCAACCCAATATACTTGCTTTCCCTTTGGTTCTGACTCTTCTCCTCAGTTTCTCTTCGATTCTTAAAAGGATTTTTCACATTGCACTTCTCCCCCTTTGACATCAATGGAAAAGGTAACCATGACCATTCCATGTACATGCTCTAAACCACATATTTGTACATTTGACTACTCCCCTGAGTAGTAGTCATGGAAACATCAATTTGGATTAGAATATAGCAATGTAGCTCACAGATTGATGCAAGTAAATGCATCTTCTTATTTTTCATCAAGAGGGGTGATTACCCCTAGCATTCCTCTAAGATACTCAAAACTATCCTTCAACAACGACTTAGTAAATATTTCTAAAATTTGTTCTTTGGTAGGCACATACTCCAATCTGACTTCTTGCTCATTCACTTTCTCCCTCAAGAAATGAAACTCGATTGATATATGTTTAGTCTTAGAGTGTAGTACCAAATTATTTGAAATATTTATTCCACTTGAATTGTCACAGTATATGGCAATAGGCTCTTCATATATCACCCTGATATCTTTCAACGTTTGTTTCATCCATATTACTTGAGTACAATTATTTGTGGCAGCAATATATTCTACTTCAGCAGTAGATAGAGAAATGGAATTCTACTTTTTTCTCAACCAGGACATGAGCTTCTTCCCTAGGAAGAAGGAACCACCACTAGTATTTTTTCTATCATCTACATCACCATCCCAATCCACATTAGTATATGCACTCAGAGTGAGATCATTATCCTTTGGATACCAATGTCCAAATTCAACTATTCCTTTTAGATATATGAAGATTCTCTTAACAACAACCACATGTGATTCTTTCGGATCAGCCTAAAATTTGGAAACCATCCAACAACATTCATAATATCTAGCCTAGTCTAGGTTAAATAAAGTAATCCATCGATCATTGAACTATATCTAGTTTGATTTTCCTTAGGAGAATCATCATTTTGTGTTAGCTTACATCCAGTCATCATGAGAGTGCCAATAGGCTTTGAATCGTCCATCCCAAATTTCTTCAGTAGCTCTCTCACATATTTGGACTGAGATATGAATATCCCCTTGTCTAACTGGGTCACTTGTAATCCTAGAAAGAACTTCATCTCTCCAATCATACTCATCTCAAATTCATCCTTCATCTCATTAGCAAACTTTATACATAGATTGTCATCTCCTCTGAAAAATTATGTCATCAACAAAGACTTCTATAATTAATTCTTTATCATGATCCAATTTGAAATATAGGTTGCTATCAGCAGTACCTTTAGTGAATCCAAACTTCAGTAAATATTTTTCCAATCTAGCATACCAGGCTCTAGGGGCTTACTTAAGTCCATATAGAGCTTTCTTCAAGTGGCTAACCATATATTCCTTGTCAGTTAGCTGAAATCCATCCAACTATTCAATGTATACTTCTTCTTCTAGTTATCCATTTAGAAATACTGACTTTACATCCATTTCATAGACTTTGTAGTCCTTGTATGCATCATAAGCAAGAAATAATCTAACAGCTTTGATTATGGCAATAGGGGAAAAAGTTTCTTCAAAATCAACACCTTCCATCTGAGAATACCCTTTACATACCAGTCTTGCTTTATTCCGGACGACTTCACCTTGTTCATTTAGCTTGTTCTGAAACACCCATTTAGTACCAATCACATTTTTGTCTTTAGGTCTGGGAACCAGTATCCATGTGTCATTATTTTCAATTTGTGTCAGATTTTCCTTCATAGCTTAGATCTAGTGTTCATCTTGGTAGGCTTTAGTGAAATTTTTAGGTTCAATCTTGGAAATTGGGCAGTATTCTTCTACAATCTTCCTTCTAGTTTGTACTCCTTTATTCTTATCTCCTATAATTTGGCTTTCATAATAGTTTAACTTTACATACCTTGAAGTTTTGGAATTTTCTTGAACTTCTGATTCTTCTGATCTTCCTTCTTTACTTGCACTTGTCTCTGCTTCTTGACTACCTTGACTTATCAGAATGAATTGAGGTTGCTTTACGGGAACATATGGAACATATGAAATAATTTTAAGTTGATTATGTGTCTAAATATTCTTCCCTTTGATTGTATTTTGTTCATCATAATCATATCCACAATATTTGGATGATTTGACAGAATCCTCATCAACTCTAACATTTGCACTCTCAACCATCTTTCTCAGTCTTCTATTATAGCATCGATAGGTCTTTCTCTTAGTAGAATAACCTAAAAATATTCCTTCATTACTTCTTGCATCAAAATTTCCTATATCATCATCTCTCTTGATATAACATTTGCTTCCAAAGATCTTGAAATATTTAACAGTGGGTTTGTAACCAAACCATAGCTCAAAAGGGGTTTTACCAGAATTTCCATTAACATTTACCCAATTTAAAGTGTACAGAGCAGTGCTTACAACTTCACTCCAATAGCTCTAGGGCACATTTCCTTCTATCATCATTGTTCTAGCAGCATCCAAGATTTTTTTGTTCTTTCTTTCTACAACTCCATTCTGTTGGGGGGTTCGGGGAGTAGATAAATGTCTTCTAATTCCATGTTCTTCACAAAAAGAGTTGAACTCTCTGGAGGTGAACTCACCAACTTGGTCAGATCTTAGACACTTGATTTTCAAAACTTTCTCATTCTCTGTCATAGCCTTGTAACTTTTGACTTTTCCAGTGCTTCACATTTTTCTCTTAAAAAGGAAACCCATATCATTCTAGAATAATCATCAATTTAAATCAACATAAAGTACCTTTCTCCATGAATAATTTTTACTTTGGAGGGACCATAGAGGTCAATATGTAGCAGCTCCAACAAATCATTTGAATGAAACTATTTGCTTCAGAAAGACACTCTAGTCTGTTTACCCATCTGACATTCCTTACAAATTGTGTTAGCAAACTTCACTAACTTAGGTAGATCTCTTACTGCTTGATTGGAACTTACCTTGACAATGTTATCAAAATTTACATGACACAACCTCCTATGCCACAATCAACTTTCATCTACTTGAGCAATTAAACAACTCCCACTAGCAGTATTTAGGTGCAAAACATTACCTTTTGTCTATTTACCAGTCACAATCATATTGCCAGAACTTCCACCTATCTTGCATCTTCCATCTTTGAATTGTAGATCATAGCCTTTTCCAACCATCTGTCCAACACTCAAAAGATTATTCTTTAAGCCTTCAACATAAAGAACATCATCAGTGTTATCCTTACCACCAAGACAAATAGAACCTCTCCCATGAATCACACCAACATTGTTGTCTCCAAATCTTACAATACCACCATCATACTTCTCTAAACTTACCAAAAAAAATTTATCACTAGTCATATGATGTGAGCATCCACTATCAATAACCCACTTATCCTTTTTTTCAACTCAAGCTGCAAGAGCTTTCTCATCTATAGTAGATTCAGTAGCCACATGACTATTTTCAATGGTAGCAATGAAAACCCATTATCTTCATTTCCAGTATCTTTATCAGACTCATCATCAGTAACTCCTTCAACAAAGTAACATTTCTTTTGGAATCTAGACTTGTTAAGCTTAGTTCTAGGGACTCTTTCAGGACATCTTGATGCAAAATGACATATTTTACTACATGAAAAACTTAATAGATAACACTCCTTCATACTTACCTTTTCCTCTGCCTTCTTTCTTTACAATCAGTGCTTCTAATTCTTCTACCTCTCTTTCTTTATCTTCAAGATTCTTTAGTTCTTCATCATACTTGGATATCTTTCTGGAGCATTCTCTTGAACCATATCTTTGCTTGTTACTTCTGGCTATAGTAGCCTTGAATGCAGATTTAGTTTTCTGAATAGATTCATCAAATTCACTTAATTCAAAAGCAGCAAGCTTACCAACCAGTGTGTCTCTTAACACTTTTGTTACTAATTTAAGCTCTTCAATAGCATGATCCTTCACTTTTTATCAGGGAGGCAAGGATTTGAGTATGTTGGCCACAATTTCATCCTCATCCAAAGAACCACTGACACATGTAATATCCATCACTATTTCATTTACTCTTTGCATAAAAGAAGTGATATTTTCATCTTCACCCATCTTCAAATTCTCATACTTTCCTTTTAAACTTTGTAGCTTATCCATCTTCACTTGTGCATGTCCTTCATACAAATTTTCCAGCTTCATCCAAATATCATGAACAGTCTACAGTCCTACCACATTAGCCATCTTCGAATTTGTTAGAACACTCACAAAAGATTTAATATCCTTGATATTATTTTCAGCATCTTTGATCTCATCAGCAATGGACGGAACTTTCTAAGGAATAACATATGGAACTTTTGTAATCTTCCAGTAGGCTTCACCAATACACCTTAGGTGACATTGCATCCTGACTTTCCATAGTGAGTAGTTAGTTCCATCAAATCTTGGACTGTCATTCTTGAATGTTTCCATCTCAAATCACCTCAACCTTTTAGACTTCTTTAGAGGAACCTGCTCTAATACCAATTGTTGAAAAAACAAGGATAGACAACTAAGAGGGGGGATTGAATCAATTGTCACAGAATAATAAAATTTTCAAACTCTACTTAATATCAGATCTGATGAATAAGCAATTAACACATCAGAGAGATAAAGAACACCAAGAATTTTTTTATGTGGAAACCCTATTAGGGGAAAAACCATGGTGGATGTTAGTCCACAAGATTATACCTTGTTAAAAGTATAATGAAATCAATAAAGGGGAATGCACATGCATTATGGAACACTTCCTAGAGCTCACTACTCAATTATAGAAGGGGCTCACTACCCAACAATATAGAATAGGATTAAAATCCAGAAACTATGAAATAAGAAAATATCTTCTCCACAAGCCTGATTATAGTTGCAATTAAGCAAAGAAAACTCCTTCACAAACTACTTCACAATTCACTTGATCTTCTTCACACTCTACTTTGCAATCGAATGATATTCACACATACACACATAAGAGCACACTCAACACCTTTCCAACACACACTTACACACATTACACCGATGAAACAATCACTCTTATATATACGCTACATGAGATTTCATCAATAACTTAGTTGACTAGGAAAATAAAACATATTTTCAATGTCGGCCCAAATTTACAAATAAATTTTTTAAAATAAAATCAACCAAGGTCAGCCACAGCATAGTGGGGACCCAAAATAATAATTCCAACACAAAAATAGTTCAATTAATTTCACCTCGAAGATCCACAACATGCTACCACCAACATGTCGACCAAGAACAAGAAAAACTAAACATATGCAGGAAAAATTTCCAACCATGAGCACACCGATCAATGTGGGCATAGCACAAAGATAGAGAAAAATATAGAAACATACAAGAGCACCAAGAAACAACGAAGAAACATTCACAAAAACTGAGATTTATAGAATCACACAAACTTTACTCAGGAACATTGATAGAGACCACATAAACACTGTCATACCACAACATGATCAAATCTATACACAGACCTCTGTAACTTCCGGTAGATGATCTAGATACACTCATCAAAAAAAAACTTTATTCAACAAGAAATGGTCTTCAACATACAAAACAAGACACCTTCATGACCTGCACAGTTCCACTAGGAACCTGGAACACTTTCTTTTACAATTTTCTCAATAACCTCAACATATATAACCTCTAATACACCAAATGCTAATAGTATTGACATTAATGAAAACCACATATTAGCAACACATCCACAACATCCAACAATATAATGGATTGTCATCATCACAATCACTCACACTCATCAAACAATAGTACATCAATACTGGCATCAATGACATCATCATATATGCTCATGTTCATGTTGTCATCAATCTCATCAATGACAAGAAAACTTCCAACAATCTCCCCCTTTGTCATTGATGGCAACATGCTCAAAAATCTTCACCGGATATTCTCTAAAATACTCTCCAACCAATGGTTTTCTCATCTACTCTCCCCTTTTGGCATCAATGGAAAAGGACACATTATTCAAGCATACATACTTACTCCTCCTAACTAATATATATGCATGATAGTAACTCCCCCTAACAATTTTATCCATCAAAAATGACCAAAACTTACATTGTTGTACTATCCACTATATTTTACATATATACAATGAAATCTGAAATTGCATAAACACAATAGAAATGTACAAAATCAACTAGAAGAAGGAAAAATTCTTTTGTATGACACCTTCAATTTTGCAAGGTGTGCCTCCCAATCCTTTATGCCATCTTCCCAATCCTTCTTGGAAAATCCAAGCATGCATTACTGAGTCTCAAACTGCATGAGGAGTTCTTCAACTTCATCAAGAGCACTAGGTACTAGATTCAACCTTACTACCTTCTCTACATTAGCCAAAGCACTAATTAAGGATGTAAATATAGCATTTACCAGGTCTTTACGTTGACAGAACTACAATATAATATTTCCCTTTTGTTCCTATAGTTGAAAGAACTATCCATGTAGTTTATATATTTCCAACCTTGTAGTTCCATTCGCATCATTTTTCAAATCATATTCTCTAGAGACCTTATCAATCTGACACTCAATGGGGTCCATATCATCCTTTATGTTCTTTGTGGAGCTAGGCTATTTCAAAAAAATCAAAACAAAATATTTTATTCCTCAACATAATTTTGAATATCCTTAAGGTTGTTCTACAACTTACCATATGAAGTAGAACACTTGTTTGAAAAATTTACCAACCCTCTCTCATTTACCTTCATATTTACCTCCTTTTCCAATTTCTCCTCTAAACTAGCTGAATATTCTTTGAAAAAGTCAAGGAGTAACCTTAGTTGGTGCACACCAGATAAAGAATTGTCAACATTTGCACTAGGAAAGATTTCTTGTACCACTTTCACCACCTCATCAATCATCTTAGCACTCTTTTGGTGAGTCTATAGAATATACTTTCTTGTGAAGGCATGAAATGTATCACCAAGATATAGTTTATGCAAGGAGGATATCTTATTCATGTCAACTTGGCCTTTCTATATTGGGATATGTAGAAACTATGTTGATACTACTAGTTGGAATTGGATTTGCATATCTAATAAGTTGTTCAAAGAATCTTTGGAGGTTCTAGAGGACTCACCAAATCTCTTCATATTTTATTCATCCTTCTTTTCATCATCATTTTCCTTGTCACCAATGCATTCTTCAGCTTTCCCATCATCCTTCTCCTTTTTTTCACTTTCAGACTTATCCTCGGTCTTCTTCTCTTCTTCAATTGATTTCACATTATCTTTTTCTTTTTCACCAATGTTGGATTCTTCCTTAGCATTCTTCTCTTATTTATTAGTCTCTTTATCTTCTCATAGAGGCAAGTCTTTAGTGTTTTTTGCCTCTGTATTCTCTAGGTTGTCTTGTATGACTTCTTTCTTTGCAATTTTTTTGTGTCCAGAGGAAGTGTGTTATGCTTTATTTGTGCTTCTTCCTTCTACATTTTACCATCCTTTTCTTCTCCAACAATATTTTATTCTACCAGAGGTGTATTATCAGTAACATATTATTGCATATTTTCTCCTTCAACTACATGTTCATGTTCCAAAGCATGCTCATGTTTTGCATCTTCTAGTTCATTCACTTTAAGGTCAGACACATCATCATGCAATTATTCTTCACTATTTGAATATATTCCTAATTTTTTTACCAAATTAGCAATGTTTTCCACTATCTCATTTCTTAATATTTCTATATCTGCTTTGTCCATGCTCATCAAGGTATTGACCCTCTACTTAGTCCTAAATTATTTGTTATATAATTGGAATAATTTAGCTCTATCCTCAAATGTGAGAGAATAATTGATCTTCTCCAAATTGAATTCCCTTAATTTGGCATCTTCATTTATGGCCTCTTTCCTTCTTGCATATAATACACTTTTCAAATCCTCAAGAAATTGACTCTCTATATCCTTCATGCCAACATAAAAAGAAAAAATATACCTAACAATAGCTTTTTCAAAGGTTGATTTGTCCATATCATCTGTAATAAGGTATAGTGCAACAATCTCCTCTAGGTTCCCATATTCTGAAATACAACTCACCAATGCTTCAAGCTTCATAGGGCTCTATATCCTGACCAAAGGATTCTTCTTCATTCCTTTCCCTTTGGGTTATTTTCCTTCTTTTTCAGACTTCTTCTCCCTCATATCAATCATGAAGTCATGTTTCTCCTTCTCCACTTATACCTCACTGTTAGTATCCACAATATCAGTTTTTTTCTTTCTTTATGCTTGTCTCTACTTGAGAGACACTATTTTTTCTCTTTTGGACCATCTATGGTCCTTCTTTTTCTTCTTATTCCTTATCATCAACATTTATGCTCACATATTATTCTCTTCTTTCCTTCTATTTTCTTCTCTTTTGTGGAACACTTTGTTGTTTTGGAGGGTCATTGGAAGATTCTTTCCTTTTCAAACCAATTGTAGGTTTAGCCTTAAACGACTTAGTAGAAACTAGAGAGGAGGTAGAGGTCCTACTCGACCTTCTATCACTACTGGAACATTTTGAAAGACTAGATATTCCTTTGGATTTCTCCACAAGGCCCTTTGGTAGTCCCATCATCTCCATTACTTGTACCTTCATCTTCTCTACATTCTTCTTGATTTCCTTTGATTTGTGCTTGATGTATACTTCACAATATTAAGTTCCATATCTTTATTGTGTAGTGTCTCTAGGCATAATCAACATGTGATCTACAAGATGAGTGATCACACTCTCTTCTACCTCATACCCCATTTCAAGAATCCATATTTTCTTTAGTTCAACAGCTTCCATCATATAATATTCTTTGCTTACCATGAAGATAATATCATTCTTATACTTCTAAACCACACTCTTAAGAATCATTTCTCTTCCCTGCATCCAAGATTGGAGTTATTTGAAGAATCCACATAAGGCTTCATTTTTAGATGTTGAATCCAAATATCTCAAAATATAATCTCTAATTTCTCTATCCAATATTACATTGTCTAACCATACTACATTACTTACACTGGGAAACTCTCTAAGAAAGTAAAATAATAGACATATGATCAAGGTACCATACCAAAAAGAGTATCGCCAATCCTTATTTTTTTGTAGGTTCTCTAATAGTTGTTGCCTTAACAACTCACATAGGTCAAAATTTGTAGCTTTCTTCACCATTTCATATGCAGTATTAATTGTAGTAGAAAAAATAGAGCTTTCTCTATTTTTGGAGAAATTTTTATATCCAATCATCATGGATGCATATTTCATAACCGAGTCTTCAATGTTCTTAACTGTTAGGGCCTCATCAAATTTTACACCATTTAATTTCATCGCCACTTCATTTTTCACTGATTTAAGATTCAAAATTATTCCTTTAGAACATAACCATGTCACAACCCTAATGGCCTCTTTATTGATCATGTGTGGAAAGTCTAACCAGATGAATCTTTCATGGATTCTACTCAATGTATATCTAACCCATTCATCAACATAGAAAAAAATAAGAAAGTAGTTCCACATGTCTAATTTATTCCCCATTAAACTTCCATACTCAGGTTTCAACTTGAAATCTTCATTGGTAAGCTCATCTCCCTACACTTCCACCTACTTTGCATGATTGTATTCTTCTAATTCAGCATGAGTATACATCCTTATATCCTCAATATGCATAACCCAAAAAGGAATATGTGGAAATACACCTTCTGAACCTATCGCTTTTGATTTAAATGAAGGTGCTTCTTAAAGTTGGGACATGGTCAGTCCACAAAATTTACTACTTGTGGGGTACACTTCTTGCAATTAAATTGAGATGCTTCTGAAACTTAGGGAAAAGTGAAAAAACTATAAATACATTTAGATCTCTACTGGTTAGGGTTTCACACACAAATTATGAATCACTTCAACTTGCCTCTTCTCCCCTCTCCACTCTTCAAATGCTCGATCAGAAGTGAACTTTTCATCAGTGAAATCACTTATAAAAACATTTTGAATGACCAAAAATGCATTGATTTGAAGTTAGGTCAAAAGATTATGAACCCTAAATGTAATGACATAGACACCTTCAAACTCTATAAATATATATAACAAAATATTTTCCATCTGTGATTTCACCAATAGGTCAAGCATGTCAACATACACCTTTTATCAACATATTGAATGCATCAACACCATATATTTGGAATGGCCTTAATGATTGTCTATTAAAAATCCCCCTAAGCAAAAGCTCTTTATTTAGTTTCTAAAGGAAACAACTACACTAGAAGCTAGCACAAACTCATTCTCCTCTTTCTTTTTCTAGATCTTGTCCATCTCTTTCTTCATGTCTATAGGATCAACCTTATTCATTAGATCACTCTTCTTTACCAAATCAACCTTCACATTCTTGTTTCTACAAAATTTTGCTATATGTCCAGGTTTATTGCATTTGTGACATATGGATTTTTTTTAAAAAAGCTTACTTCAGCCAACTCTAGATTTGCATACATTATCCTTATGCCCAAATCCATTGCATGTATAACAATAGCCAATGAAATATTGAAACCTCATGCCATTATTGTAACCATTCATTATCTAATTTATTCATTCACTAGCCTTATTAGCAAACCTATTCCATGTATAGCACCAACCAAGAAATGGTCAAACATTTTGATTCATTATAATTCTACAATCTATAACATTACATCCAAATTTATTGCAGGAATAACAAGAACTATTAAAATATGGGTACCTCTGTGCATTTGGTTGTTTTATAGGTGGTCTTTTAAAGTATTACCTATGATTCTAGACCTACTTACCATTGCTCTTCTTATCTCCAATTTTATTTTATTCATTTTTCTTATTTTTAGTACTTGGTATTTGATCTAATTTTGAACTTTCTCCTTTTTCTAACCCTAATCCTCCTTTGTATTTAGAAGCCTTCTAGTTTGTAAGCATATCATCAAAAATTTTAGAGATCTTCTTGATTCTTTGCTTTCTCCATATTTGATCTCAAAGTCACAACCTCTTCTTCAAGTCTTGAATACTTTGCAAATTTTCTTTTCAATTTGTCATTCAGGTATTCTTCTCCTTTTCCTTCTTCAACTTGAAATTTTAGACTGGTGATTATATCATTTGAATTCTTCAATTTCTGATTAGCATCCTTGTGTCTTTCTCTAAACTTCTTGATTTTCTCCCTCAAATTTTTGATGCATTCATCCACTTCCTTGAAATTTTCTTTCAGATCTATGTTTTCACTTTCAGTTCTTTCCAAATATTCAAGGGCTAATATGAGTTCTCCATTCATATCAACCATGCAATCTTCTTCAGTGAATCCTACCATAGTAATTTATTTCAAAGGGATAGGATATATGCTAGTAGCCATGTGTTCAAGCTTTGAGATCTTCCTCAAGTGGTTAAGCTTCTTCCAAGGAACCAAACTTTGATACCAATTTTTGAACACCTAAAATACTAAGAGGTAGAGTGAATCAATATTCTCTCTAGTGTCAAAAAAGGGTCCTTCGGACTTTTCGAACTCGTTTGGGTCCTTGTGGATTTAGGCTTAATGTTGCCTTGATTTAATGTTGTAATGTGGTTGACACATTCACATTAGGTCTTGGGCCCTTGTGAACTGATAGAAATTCAATGATTCCTTGTAAAAGTGTTGTGAAGTGTTGTAACACACTTTCACACTTTTCTAGGATCTTATCAGTCAATTAAGCTTATCCAAGCCTTATTTCAAAGTGTTGAAAAGTGTTGTAACACACTTTCACACTTTTCTATGCTTTTCATTAATAATTGGGCTTTCTTATGCTTTAATTGGCCCCATTTTGTACTCCCAGGCCTTATTTATGTGTATTTTTTAGAATAATCCCAACATTTAAATCTTGAAGCCCACCTTAATTTCCTAAGGTGGGATTCATTTGCCATTATGGGCGAATGAGTCCCCTTTAGCTCAAAATTAAAATTTAATGCAAATTTTTGGCAGGTTTTTATTCTCCAAGATCTAAGGTTGACCTGTGATGTTATATTTTCAGAAATTATTGCATAATTAAGTATAAATACAAGGTTCTTTCTCTCATTTTCATACCTACCATTCAAGTATTCATGCATATAGTTTACAAGAGAATTTGAGAATTCACAAGAGCATTCAAGAGCATTCTTCAAGTGTCTTTCATCATGTCAAAGATTGTTTGTGTCATGTTGTTTTAAAGCTAACAATTGTGATGTAGGATTTTATGTTTCAAGTAGGTATTGCATTCAAGATCTATCAACATCAAGCTAGATTCCAAGTCTAAATCCATTGGATCCATTACTTACATGTTTGCAGCATCTTATTGCAAGGGTTTGGTGAGTTACAACATTGTCTTTTGTTAATTCATCACTATCTTTCTATTTTTCAGTATATTTCAAGGTTTAATTACTAACAAGGGGTTTGACCAAGGAAAACCCCTATTCACTAACCCCATAAAATTTTTCCCTCTTCTTGTGTATGATTTGTAGGGATAGGTTGCAGATTTACCAAGAATTCAATATTGGAATTTAATTTTTCATCAAGTTGTCAAAGTCCTAGGAGAAGCTTGGAGAAAGTCTACAGGATGAATTTTACAATTTTGAACCTAGATCTGAATCAAGAACATAAGAGAAAACTGAGATACGCATAATCCACTCTACAATTTTGAGAAAAGAAGTGGACTAATTCACCACTATTAGCAAATGAGTCCCACTATACAGGCCTAGACAGGATTTTTGCATATCCAAGTACCCATTTGTCTAAAACCTATTCTAGCATCGTTTATATGAAACTGGACTAATTTTCCCAAATTGGCGTATGATTCCCAGTTAGCTTCAACATCATATTTTTTAGGATTTTAGGGCTTCATCCTATCTTCTTCAGTTTCCTAGGTGTACATTTCTAGTTTCATAGTTTTATGTTACATTTTACTTGCATTTTTAAGTCTTTTTGCATATCACACTATGTTTTCAAACATCCTCTTTTCAAAGTTTACACTTGGTGGTGAACCCCTCATTAGATATCATTCAATCCCTATAACCTTCCCTTTGTCAAATTTCAATCTCCTTTACATTGAAATCTCAAAGGTTTGTTCTTGAGTGAAGTGTTGAAAAATTGGTATCTCTCCTTTTAGGTCCAAAACCCTAGAAGTGAAAGAAAGAGTGCATACCCCATTTTTCACCATTTCATTTTGGTGAACCTACATATATAGCATCATAATTTTGATTTGGACTACATTTACATCCTAGATTTAACATTGCATTGCATTTTTCATTTGTTATTTTGCATTCTAGGGTTTCAAAATTTGCATTAGTGAAAAGCTCATTTAGTTTGCATTGTTGCATCTTAAATTCACTGAAAATTAATAAAATTTTGCATTTTCATCTTATATTTGCATTAGAAAACATAAAAAGCATAAAATCCAATTTAAAAATTTTGAAAATTTTCAAAAAAAATAGTACTTGGACTTATTCGCCACTTAGGGAAAATTAGTCCCTTTGCATAAATTTCACTGCATTTTCTAGCATTCAGTCTTCATTTTCTAAGTTCCTAGTTTTTGCGGTTATCTCTCTATTTCTATCTATAGACTCTTTTAATTTATCACATTTAGTTTAATTTCATTCATCTTTTGCATTACTTAAAATCAAAATTTTATTTACAACATTGTTGCATATTTTACAATCTAAAATTTTCATCATGGATATGTGTTTTAATAAGATTTGGATGTCATTAAAGTCCTTAGTAGATATGTCAAGTTGTACTTTTGAGAATGATCCTAATGACATTGAACTTACTCATGCTCCTTCAACTCCTAATGCATGTCCTCCTCATGATGTTGACATCATTGGAGAAGATGATGATAGCATGAATAGGTTTCTAAACGATTTCCTTGACAACCTTGAAGTCAATGCATCCTTCTATTAATCCCTGAAACAAAAAGATCTTCCTACAATACCACCTCTTGAGGTGTTTGGTTATTTACATCCTAAAACAAAAGTTGAATCTAATTTCCCTACACAAGGTGAACCTAGTTCCTATAGGAAAGCAAACACTCAACCATTTTATGATCACAAAGAAACAAACACTCCTATCAACCTTGAAGAAACATATGGAAAAGGTTTCACAATCTTGAGTAAACAAGGATGTGACACAAGTGAACATGAAATTCATAAACTCTTAGATAAAATACCAACCAATGAAAACACAAAAGGGATAGGTTATCAAGATCCCCCTAATAATAGAAAGTATCCTAGATAATATCTAAAGCTTCAAGATGATGGTATAGTGATTTTGATTCCCCTCCTCATCTGAATGTCCTTCCTAGGGAGCAACCCTTGACTAATAACAATGACAAGGATGAAAGGATCCCCTTAGGTCATCCTCCTTCAAATAAAGTAAAGGGTGAATCTAGCAAACACAAGAGGCCTTACAAGTTAGAAAAACTAAATTTTCCTCTCTATCCACCACCTAAAAGTGAAAGGAATTACAAATACTTTTAAACAAAGAATTAATAACATTACCACCTATGAATAGGTTGGTGCTATATCCTAAAGATTCAAAAGTTCCACATTATGCATATCATCACATTCTCGAACACAATATCAATGAATGTCGTGCATTGCATTTAATATTGAAAAACTTTCACTTTGGTGGCAATTATTGCCACTGTACGAGTCATTATTTTTATATAATTTCACCCCTTGGCATGAAATAGTTATAGTATCTTCCATTCTCACTATTTCATGACCTTTCCCATCACCTCTCTTAGATCATTCTTGTCTCACACTCAGTGGGGGAAATAAGTTGATAGCCTTGTCCTAGTAATGAAATTTCATTGTCCCTTAGTTGTGTTGTTCACCTCTCACTTATACAGACTGAGATTGGGAGGTGGATGAATTTCTCATAGGTTGACTCACATTTTCCTTACTAGTCATTTTCATTTTCATTTTCTTTTTCTTTTTTATAATTACATGTGTGTAATGTGATCCCCCGTGATGTTATGTTTGATGTTCTCTCTCTTTGTGACATTCCTCTATTTGTACCTTCATTCTTCTCTATGTTGTGCATTGCTTTCGCCTTTTCATTTCATTTTCTTGTATTTTCCTTTTAGGGATGATGCAAGGCATCGAGACATTCACGTCTCTTTCACATTGACCTAAAAGGATTTCTTTTTCTTTTCCTTTTTATTTCATTTTCTTGTGTTTTCCTTTTGGGGATGATGCAAGGCATCAAGACATTCGTGTCTCCTTCATGTTGACCCAAAATATTTTCCTTTCTTTTTTGCCCTCTTTTTTGGTCTTGTGTTTTCATTTTAAGGATGATTCAAGGTGTCAAGGCACCCTATGTCTCTTCCATGTTCACCCAAAATGTTTTTCTTTGTTTTCACTCTCTTTGTGTCATTTTTCAAGTTCTATGTGTATTTGGGGGATGATGACAGTTCCGAGCTACTTACAAAACATTTTAGCAAACAACATACTAACCCCAAATCCAGAGATCCCTTATGTGTTTGGTGGTTTTATTTTGGGGGAAACGCCTCTCTTTTCTTTTTATTTTACATGACACAACCTCGCTCAAAAATATATGACTTGGCATAGTTCTTTCCAAGTTGGCTCTCATGTCTACTTTCTTGTTTTTATTTTTTCATTTGCTACTTTAAATTAATTTCTCATAGTATGGTGTGTAGCAATTCCTTTAAAGTGGGGGCATATATTGGAATTATCATTTTGCATTTTTTTCATTTTCATGGTTCTTAGTGTAGCCTTCTTACTTCATACAATGTGTTTTTCGCTTCGTGGATGACGTTGGGTGTAGTTTCCTTCATGGGTGTGATCTCTATTAGCATATTACATTCCTCTTAGTGGATTGATGCGACACACTACATCCCCTGAGTTGCAAACTTTCTATTCTTTGATTGGTCCTTTCTTAGAGACATTAGGAAAAATGTTCCCTAAGTTAAAAACCTCACATGAACTAAGAAAGACTCCTTTGAACATTTCCTATATTGCATTTTGCATTTGTTGTTATATGGCCACCTTGTATAACACATCTTCCATGCCTATAGTTCCATTGTGTTTTTTCATGAGCTCCAAGCTTATGAATTTTTTCTTGTCTCATAAAGCTTGAAAAGTCATTTTCTTTTGTGGTTCCTTATCAAAGTTATCAAGAGATATAACTTTCGTATGGTTGAGTGGGAAGCCCAATCTGAGGCATGACTTCGCCCATAGCCACTTGCATGCGTGTGAGTGCATACCATCCATGAGTGTATGTTTCTCACTTTTTAGGACTTCTCACTAGATGGACAGCTAGGAGTTTCATCGCCTCAAAGTGAGTATGCATTTTTTAGACAAATAGCCTAGATCTGATCCACACTGGGATGGACAAATTATTGAAGCTTCATCTAATTCTTCCTCTTCTTTCTTTCTTTTCTCTTTTCATCTTTGGCATTGTATGATTGGCCTTGTCTTTGTTCTTTATGTCATTTTCATGTGTGTTCCTTTGTGCTTATTTTAGTTTGCTATGAGATCTTGATCCTAGGGGGTTGATCACCCCTCTTGATTGTTTTCATCTCATCTTGCTAGCATTGGTTCATTGGAAACCCTCTTGGTGCATGTTTTTCTACTTTATTGTGAGTTTGAATAAGGTTCATCATACTCTCACTAAAGGGGGGACTAAATGTAGTGTCGAAAAAATGTTCCTTCATATTTTTTGCACTCATTTGGGTCTTCCTTGTGGATTTTCACTTAATATTGGCTTGATTTAATGTTGTAATATGGTTGACACATTCACATAGGTCTTGGGAACTTGTGAACTAATATAAATTTAATGATTCCTTGTAAAAGTGTTGTGAAGTGTTGTAACACACTTTCACACTTTTCTAGGATATTATCAATCAATTAAGCTTATCCAAGCCTTATTTTAAAGTGTTGAAAATTGTTGTAACACACTTTCATACTTTTCTACACTTGTCATTAATAATTGGGCTTTCTTATGCTTTAATTGGCTCCATTTTGCATTCATAGACCTTATTTATGTGTATTTTTTAGAATAATCCTGACAAATATCATTTAAAACATTTAAATCCTGAAACCCACCTTAATTTCCTAAGGTGGGACTCATTCAACATTATGGGTGAATGAGTCCCCTTTAGCTCAAAATTCAAATTTAATTCAAATTTCTGGCAGTTTTTTATTCTCCAAGATCTAAGTTTGGCCTATGATGTTGTATTTTCAAGAATTACTGCATAATTAAGTATAATTGCAAGGTTCTTTCTCTCATATTCATACCTAGCATTCAATTATTCATGCATATAGTTTACAAGGGAATTTGAGCATTCACAAGAGCATTCAAGGCATTTTAAGGGCAGATTGTCAAGCATACAAGAGCATTCTTCAAGTGTCTTTCATCATTTCAAAGATTGTTTGCATCATGTTGTTTTAAAGCTAACAATTGTGATGTAAGATTTTGTGTTTCAAGTAAGCATTGTATTCAAGATCTATCAATATCAATCTAGAGTCCAATTTTGCATCCATCGGAGCCATTACTTACATGTTTGGATCATCTTATTGCAAGGTTTTGGTGAGTTGCAACATTGTCGTTTGTTCATTCATTATTATCTTTCTATAATTCATTCTATTTCAAGGTTTAATTGCCAACAAGGGGCTTGACCAAGGAAAACCCCTATTCACTAACCCCACAACATTTTTCCCTCTTGTTGTGTAATTTGTAGGGATAGGTTGTAGATTTACCAAGAAGTCAAGATTGGAAAAGTTTTCATCAAATTGTCAAAGCAAGACAAAGTTGTCAAAGTCCCAAGAGAAGCTTGGAGAAAGTCTGCAGGATGATTTTTACAGTTTCAGACCCGGATCTGAATCAGGAACAGAAGAGTAGATCGAGAGGCAATCCACTTCAGAATTTTGAGAAAAGAAAAAGTTGATTGATTCACCACTATAGCTGAATGAGTCCAACTATACATTCCTTAATAGGATTTTTGCAGATTTGAGTACCCATTTGTTTGAAACCTATTTCAGTATAGTTTACTTGAAACTGGACTAATTTTCCCAAACTAGCATATGAGTCCCAATTAGCTTCAACATCATATTTTTTGGGATTCTAGGAATTCATCCTGCCTTCTTTAGTTTCCCAGGTGCACATGTCTAGTTTCATAGTTTTCTATTACATTTTACTTGCTTTTTTGTCTTTTTACATATCACACCATGTTTTCAAACATCCTCTTTTCCAAGTTTACACTTGGTGGTGAACCCCTCATCAGATATCATTCAATCCCTAGAACCTTCCCTTTGTCAAATTTCAATCTCCTTTGCATTGAAATCTCAAGGGTTTCTTCATGAGTGAAGTGTGGAAAAATTGGTATCTCTCTCCTTTTAGGTCCAAAACCCTAGAAGTGAAAGAAAGAGCATACCCCATTTTTCACCATTTCATTCTCTAAAACCACTTAAACATGTATTCAATGCATTTCATTCAAATTTCAAAAATTTAAATACACAATTAAAGCATGCATCACATCACATAACACAACACCAGATTTACATGAAAAACCTAAGAAGGGAAAAGCCATGGTGAGGAGTAGCTTACAATCTATTATAACTGGTTATAGGATATTAAAAAAAATCTCATTTCTAGGTGGACTAACTATTCAAAGGATTCACTATCTTGAGAAGAAAAGAGAGAGAAGAAAGGGTGGCTCAATGCCAAGATTTGAACTGATATAATGCATCTACAATATGTTGGAGATAGTTCCACTAAAGATCAATATACTGACTTAACGCACTTCATGTTTCTCAACACTTTAACCCACTCTACTCTTCTTCACATCATACTTTCTTAATATCACACACATCATCTCTACAAAACCAAAATGAACTTACATTTATATGCATTACATCCACAACACCTACATCAATTAGATCAGCCTAATTAGATGAAACATGTAATACATCAACTTGTTAGCTCTAGGTCCAACCATACACACCTCATGGCATAAATCAAAACTTGTAACACATCAAAAATGTTTTTATGGACCTATAATATCTCCCATAAGTCTAATCAAAACTTCATTTAACTTTGCACAACCACAAACCCTTTTAGGTTGGCACTGCTAGTGAAGCAACAATAAGATAACCGATTGTTCATGCATTAGTTGACATGTGGAATTTCAAAACACTTTCCACTTTGACCACTCATACTTTTGACATGTATAAGAACTCCCACAAAACTACATAACCAAATATTCTTCCATGGTGGAATGTAGAGCATTCCAATCATGTACTCTGCATCAGTAACACTATCACTGTCAAGTCTAATACTTTGTCATCATTGATTTGGATTCCTCTAATATAATCCAAATTTACTTTAGAACTAAATAACTTGATTTTCTATGGAAAAGCAATGTGAACCTCAAAACTGGTTCACTATACATTGAAAACTATACTTTGGGACTTAGAAAATATCCAACACATTTATTCTGCTCTAGATCAAAACTCTTGCACTTGTATAATGTATTTCCATGGCCACAATCACTCACACTCATCATACAATAGTACATCAATTTTGACATCAATGGAAACACCATATATGATCATACTCATATTGCCAACAATCTCATCGATGACAAGAAAACTTCCAACACCAACCTCATAGGGTTTATGTTCTTATTGAGTTGTAAAAGAGGAAAATTTGGTGTGTGATTTGACAAGCCTATTTGACATATAACTCTATATTTGAAAATGACATTTATTGTACAAGAAATAATGAGAAGTAACAAAACTAACATGGATATGATAAATGGAAATAGTGAGGAAACTATGACTGAAATATGGGCTTGAATTACAAGGACAAGGGTGTTGGAAACCCTAGACTAGGATGCTCACTTTCTAGATTTGCAATTTTTGAATTGTAGGTTATAGTCTACATTGTGTTTTCTAAGATTATCACTTGACGAAACTTTTGAATTTGATCTACACACATGAAAAGAGGGGAAAGGTTGTGTTGTATAGTGGCTTACCTATGTCACACCTAATTTTGGTATTTCTACCTCCACGCACAGAAAATGATGATGATCAAGAGGGTATACCCTAGGCTAGGGAGAGACCAAAACAATGAAAATTGACTACAATGATAAATGATAAATAAAAATGTTACCTCGATGTCAAATCCTTGACGAAGTGATGTCACACCAAATTTTTTTATAAAATTTTATTGATCAATACCTTCAATGATTGATAGACCTACAAAATTTTAGTTTACAAACACAATAGATTGTTGTAGAATGCATCCCAATACTTTTCCATAATAATTTCATCATAATAGCTTCTCATTCATACTTGCCTCCTTGCACATAATTTTCTTCATTATGCTTGATGTTTTACAAGCTTGATCTTGATTGATGAATTTTTTATAATAGTGCTACTAAATCTTCCCTTGAATTGCTTTGATAGATTTTAGGATCTTCAATTTTTCTCAATATAAGATGCTAGGATTAAAATAGTGAATAAGACGTGTTTATATGCTATTCTTCTTATTTCTAAAAAATTAAATATCGATAGCTAAAAAATGAATTTGAAATTTGAAATAATAAAATTCCAAAAATCAAATATTTAAAATGGAGCCATAATTGGCTAGACAAGGGCATTGGGTGCCTTATTCTAGATCAATAATTTCAAGGCCTTAAATAATGGTAAATGAATATCAAATATTTATTTCCAACCCCACTTCTAATTTTCTAAATATTATTATAAAATAGGAAAATTTAAATGCACAATTAGGTCCAAGCACATAGGGGGAGCTAATCCTATAGTGAATTTGTCAAGGGTGGAAAATTTTGACACTACAATTAGCACCCACTTTAGTGAGAGTATGAACTTATGCTCAAACAAACACCAAAGTATGAAAATATCAAGAGGGGTTTAATTACCAAACAAGGAAGAGATGGGATGACATTAGATCTAGGGGATGCACTAGCTCTTAGATTCAAGATCCTATGGAAAAAAATATATGAACAAAGGAACAAATAGGTGAAGTGAAGTGCAACATGAAAAATACAAAGAAAACATGATGAAAGAATAATAAAAACACACAATGTAAACACAATGAATGCATAAGGAAAAAATGATATCATACACAAAGTAAACACATCAGAGACATGAAGTAGATACATAAAATAAACAAAAAACACAAACACAAGGTAAGTATGTTATCATGGAATCTAGCAACGCTTGATTCATGGATAACCCCCCTATGAAAATTTTTTGTTTCATAGTTTCATGATTTTCAAGTATGCAAAACAAGGAAAATTTCAATTCACCTAGATGCATGGTCCAGAATCTAAAATAGTCTATTTGATTTTTTTCCCTCGCTTGTCTTTGGAAGAGATTTGAAACAAACATCCTCGTTAGCTCTCAACCTTTGAGAGTTAGAAAAATTCTCAAACATATCAGAGGGTTGATTTTCAGTGCTCGAACATGTTTCCTTTGTAAGTTTAACTCCAAGTGTTGGAGTGCTAAAAATCAGTGCTCCTACACTTTGTTTCCTTATTCAAATTTGCACAAGCAGTGATTTTCACCGCTAGTGCATTTTTCTACTGAGTCATGTTAACACATGCACAAGCGGTGAAAATCACTGCTCGTGCATATGTCTCGCCACTTTACACACCATCATTACTGTGCATGTCAAGTTTATTAATGACATTTTTTAAAAGGTTTTAAAGTCATTTTAAACTAATCACTCTCCATTTCAATTCTCCTTACCTCCTCTTTTGCATGTTGGTCACTCTCCATCCTCCTGCAACTTGTGTTGGAATATCTTTCAGCTTTCAAGCTAGGGTTTCAATGTGTTTTCCAGGTACTTTGTTTCTCCTCTTGATTAGTCAATTATTTCTTGCTAATTATTTTTAGAAAACTCTATGGTTTCTTTTTCAATTTTCACCTTTTGCATTTCCCTATGTTTAGGGTTAGACTCTTTACATTTCGAATTTGTTTTCCTCTTATAAAGTCTCACCCTATTTTTTTTTTGTTTATTTGTAAAGTTTTTCCTTTGATGGGCCCTAGGTTTGAACAAATATACTTTTTCCCTTAGATGTTTCTCCCCACACTTTATTTTCACCATATCTTGTATTTCTAAATCACCTTTAGACCTTCTTCTAAGTATCAATGTCGAAAGCGGTGATTTTGGTTGAAGCTTCAACATTTGATACCATTACTCCAATTGCTCAAGTGGTGATTTTCACCACTTGAACACCAAGGTCTTCCCTCCAACTTCATTATCAAGTGGTGTTTGTATCCTCATTTACACTTGATTTTTTTCACAACTTCACATGTCACAGCGGTTAAAATCACCGTCCTGACATGGAGTGCACTTTCTACCAAAATTTAAAGGCGGTGTTTTTTGTCCACTTCAACATCTACATAGAAAGCGAGCATAATAATCAAACTTAGAAATGCTCGAGCATTGATTTTCAGTGCTCAAGCATGCTATTGCACTATCCTCCAAATGTCAAGGTGCTGATTTTTAGCGCCTTGAAAATTATTACATATTACAACCTACATGTAGGAATGTTGAAAATTAATGTAAATCATTATCCCAAGTGTAGGAGCACTGATTTTCAATGCTTCTACATTAAAAAAAAAAAAAATCCTTCTTAAGCTTTGAAATCACTTTTCTTTCACTTTGAACCCTTTTTCTTTGCCCACACTCCATTTTCCATACAAAATTTCTCATTTCACACTTGCTCCAAGTTGCTTGCTTGCCTCATGCTTCCCAACGCTACTTTTTCTCCTAATATTTGTTGATTCACTATTCCTGTAGTTTCTCTCAAGATCTCGTTAGGTGATCTCAAAGGTGATATCTTTTGATCCTGTTGCTTCTAGATGATAGTAAAGAATCCTCCATCCTCTTCTAAGAAAGAGGGAAAAATGAAATGTAAATACTAGGGTATCTTTCTGCCTATCATGGTGATCTCAAAGGTGGATGAAATAGAGGACACCGAGATTGGTCATCATGACCTTGAAGATTTTGTGAAAAGAACTAAACAAAAGCCCTTGGAAGATAGCTTGAGAGCTATTGTCCATAGAAATCTACATCTGGTGTCCACATTCTTGACTTCGGCTCCTAATAAAAAGTTCATTCTTAGGTTGCATCCCACTATATCTGAGAGAGCAAAAGTGTAATAGATTCCTTCAAACAAGTGATGGTGAAACTAGACCCTAAATTCTTTGACATTGTTTTTAGGGTTCCACACATGGAACAATACATAGATTTCAATGCAATAGGAATAGGAGGTCTATGATTCAAATCCCAATAAGGCTAAAAATTTGATTAACAACCAGTGGTTGAAAACACCTAGGCCCACTACTTCAAGATGGTTGAAGGGACTTCCTCGAAGTGACTTTAAAGAGGATGTCAGGGATATGATTACTCTCTTGAGCAGGGTTAAAGGATTTCCTGAGTTATCTGATTTTCAAGAGTGGATGTATGAATACATTCAGATCATATAAACAAAGAAGGATCATATTGATTGGGAAACCCAAATCAGTGATGAAATCCACAAGCAACTGATAAATGTGCCAACCACTTTGAATTTCTACATGACTTCTTATTTGGTGTATGTTGTAGCCATGATGAGGCAATTTCCAGGGCTATCCATAAAGTGGAACTAACACTCTATACCTATGTATAAGTATTTCTATCAGTTGGAACTGAAGGAAATTCTTCATCATTTTAGGACAGTCATAGATGCCTTCTTTGCACCTGTGTTTTTCAGTTTTGACCCAACTCTAAAATAGAAGAGAGTATCTGATGAGGCCTACAAAGTGGTGAGTAGGTTCAGGTGTATATTTTTACAATTTCTAACTTTCACCTACATGAGGTTAGATTTCTATACTGGGTGTCCTTACATGTTTCCCAAATATCCCTCAGATAAGTGGATACTCATGGAGCTATGTAGACAGATTATCTCAGTTCACAAGGAATGAATGAGAATTCACAAACCGGGTTTCAAGTTCCCAGTAAAAATTGGGAGGTATATTGTTCATAGTGTACAAAAGGAAAAATCACTCTATGCAAAGATGCAGATCATAACTATCAAGACATACAAATATAGATTTGATTTTGAGTACCGAGATGTGAAGAGAAAATTGAAAAAGGATCACATGCATGTATATCATTTTGAAGACATATGGGTTGCTTGGAGGGATGAATAAGACATCCATAAAATGGAATTTTGTAGGTTAATAGTTGAGAAAATTAAAGAGCTAGGTTTGGCTGATCTACCAGAGGATTTCCAAGATCCTATCAACATCTTGAACTCTTCCTATGAAGAAGATGAGATTGCTAAGATTCCCTTACCTCCGATTCAACGGTCAAAAAAGGAAAGTATCTCTATTAGGGAAAGTCTTGCTCCCATCTTGCACAACACAATAGAATGGTTGCATAAGCACACATTCCAAATGAAATCATTTAAGACTGAATAAGAAGAAGTACAGGAGAAAAAACTAGTCAACAACTAGAACTCTGCTCAAAGAACAAACAAGCAACTATTTCCTCTTCTTCCTGAAGAAGTTCAAGAATCAAGTTCATCATTGGCAAGGATTTATGCAAGCTATTGAAGAACAAGAAGAAATAGAGTTTGAACCCACCCATGCAGTAGGAAAAGAGGTTGCTTCTGAGGAACAAACTTTTGAAGAAGAAGAAGGAAACGAAAGTGAAGAATTTGAAGACAAAGAGTGCATCAGAAGAAGAGTTTGCATCAGATGAAGAGTCTACATCAGAAGAAGAGTTTGCATAAAAAGAAGAGGAGTCTAAAAAGGATGAAGGATAAAAGGAAGGTAATGAAAAGTAACTTGGGAATGATGATGAGCGACAACTATCTCCTCACGAGAAAATTGTTGAAAATTTTCCCCGAACATCATCACATTTAACTTCAAATCTTCCTCATACACCTCCCAATCCTAACACTCCACCTCCTCTTCCAACATCACCTCCTCCCACATCTACTATATATGCAATGGATATTTCTCACCCCCCTACACCATCAACCATGCTTAGCACTCTTGCTATTTCAAATATAAAAACTATTGATATCTTGTCAAGCTCTCCATCATCCATCCCTAGTTTTTCATCTCTATCTTTTGACATCACTTCTGAAGCTGAATTTGACATATTGATGAATGAATCTTTACAAAGTCAACTTGGTGTGCAATCTACTAGAGAAATCATGACAATCACTACCCCGATTATCACCATACTAGTCATTTATATAGAAGTAGCTACGACACAAGAGTTGACAGTGAGTCAAGAAGAATATACTTCCTCTCTTCCTCCTTGGTTATTCTCTCAAGTATCAATATGAAAGAAATAAATGATCTCTCTAGAAGAGCTAGATCTTGAAGAGATAGCCCCTCCAAAATCCAAGGGTAAGAAAAAGGTGAAGGTACATTCAAGGCTTCATGTTGACAAGACTGGTCATAAGTTTGTAGAAATTTGTTTACCCCCACAAGAGGAAGGAAATGTAAACATGGAGGACTACAAAGTCACAAGATTCCAGCTCGAAAAAGTGACAAATGAAAGTGCCAAGGTGGATGCACAAGTAGTCCCGGATGCGTTGGCAGGAATGCTTGAAAAAATGGAACAAGCTCAAAACATGTATAAGTAGAATTCCAAGCATTATATAGTTATTTTGAGGAGACTTGAAAGATCTTTACACAATGTACAACCTTTGGCTATGGTAATCCTTGAGGACCCAGTAGTGAAAAAGGCGGATAAGTTCACCTCCAAGTGTAAGGCGTCGTATCATTTCATTGATAAAATTATAGAACATGGTTCCCATGTTATAATTGTTGTAGATGAGAAGGCCACTCAGATAGCCAAGCTCAAATCAAAGCTTGATAAAGAAGAAATTATTCTTTCCCAAGAGAAAAAAGAAATGGAAAAATGCTTATCATTTTGGTCACGAATGAAGCAAGCAAAGCTCAGTAAGTTGGTGGAAATTGGGGTAATTCTCGACAAGGAGAAATATGTGGAGGTAAGAGAATCAATCAAACATTGCATCCAAGTGATCAATTCTCTTATTGAAGATCTCCACCAAGTATAAGAAGTTGTCGAAGGACATCATGCTATCCTAGAGAAGGCAATTAAGGAGTTATCGGGTAAGCTCCCTAAGGAAAATCATATTTTCCTCCCGGCCAATGAACTTTCACAAATCTATAAGGAAGTGGTCATGAAGCAAGTGGAGGATGAAAACTTTCCAAAGGCCTCCATGCATGTCATTTGTGATCTACAATTAACTCTTCATAATCTCCAAATGCATCTTGACAGATGCAAGAAGATTCACTCATCTTCCAAGAGATCAATCACCAGAGTTCACACCATTATGGGTTAGACTATTGGTCTAGATGAGGCATTCATCCTAGAGACAAAGAAGACATATGAATACTTCCACACCCAAAGCAAGGAACCATGAGGATTTATGATCTCCAATGTTAGATAGTTTTTTCCTTCATTTACACATTTTGTAAATAGTTTTGACATCTTATATGTCATAAGAGAAAATGAAATTGCATGTAAAAATATAGATGTTTTCCCAAAAAGACGAACAACATTTTTCACTAAGTCAAAGTTAGGTGAGATGTTCCTAAATTATCTCACCTAACTTTCCTAATTTTTCTCATCTACTTTTCCTATATTTTCTCTTCCCTCTCTTTTATAAATAGGAGGGAATTATTTTGCAATCTTTATCTTTTATCCTTTGCAACGAAGTGTTGCCCATTTTTGAGAAACAAATACATGAAAATTTGTGTTCATCTTTGTGTATCTATTTTGATCAATAAAGAAGAAATTTTCATACCATACATTGTGTTGGATCAATTTTCTTTTGGATTTGATTAAGATTGGTAGCGATTAGTGTTTGAGATCTAAGGGCTTTGAATAAATCTATATAAACTTTGTGTTGCACTCTTTATTCAGATTTTTGATATTGTTTGGATAACTATTGGTGGATTATCTACAAGAATTTGTGCTTGTGATTGTTCATGTTGTTCATGGAATTGTTGTATCTAAGAATACTTTGTGATTCTAATACAATAATTGTTACATCTATCAAAGATCCATTGATAAAAGCTATGGAATGACTTTGTGCCTTTGTGAGATTTTCTTTCTTATTTTATTGTTTATTATTATCATGCTAATATCTCTAAGCTTTTCTTTGACAAGATAGAGATATTGGAATTACTACTTTGTTTTTAGTTTGAAGTTGTATCGAATCAAAACTATCAACTGTGAAGCATTGTAAAACATATACTCTGAAAAAAGAGAGAAGTATGAATGTGACACACCCCCATCTCATAATTGTATTGTACACTTTTGTGAATATTTAATTATTTTTACTTAGCTTCTATAAAAAAATGGCTACTTGCAAATGGTGAATGAAACTAATGAGGAGGACCTAGTGATGGACATGTACGCTATTTTTACGTGGCAACAAAAAAATTAGCTTGATCAAGCTAAAGATGTTGCTCCACCAGCAAAGAAGAAGCTGCTAGTTACTATTGTCAAAAGAGGGTCTCCTCTTCCTTGGAAACCAAAGAAGGTAGCAAACCAACAAGTAAGTGTTCCCCATCCCCGTCCATTAGTTCTTGTTGTTCCCAAAGCCAATCTCCTAGTTCCAAAGACCAGTCTATCTTTTATTAAACCTATTAGTGACTTTTGCCACATCTACTTTAAAAAAATATTTCTAGGATTTTGACATTATTGACCATGCCAAGAAAACCACGGTCCAAATGTCTAAGGCTGAGTACCTCAAAGCCAACCCCAACCAATTTGATAGGCTTGTCAAGTTCATGAAAGATAAAGGAATTACCCCAAATCAAGATCCACCAAAGCCCCAAACGCCACAAAATTGTTGGCATATGGCTTGGGGAGATTATTGGTATGGATTCTATTGTTGTTGTTGATGGAAACTAAAGTCACTATTGTGGTCCGTAGATCTGAACTTGGTCATACTAGCAGCTAAAGTCAAGTACAGTGTATTACCAAAAGAGAATATGATGAACAGGTATCCAATTAGTATGTCAATCCATATGCTTCACTATATCATCATCTTGTGTTGTGGATCCCCAGGATAGGTTTTTAAGAATGTATGGTACCTTATTGGTAAGTTTTGTGATGTTGCATTAATCTGTGTACGAGTAAAGAGATTCGACAAAATGATTTTTTGTCTATTTGTTCATTATGGCTGACCTAATCAATAAAGCATGCTGCATATGTATAAGGGATGATTTTTTAATTGTTTCTATGTTTGAGAAAAAAAATTAGGTCCTAGCTATGGTTTGGCTGATGTGTGTGGGCACGCATCAAAAATTATTTATGATTTGAAGCTGACATGTAGAGAATATTATATTTTGTGTGAAGTCAACATATAGTGTTTGAATTCTTGATAGCAGGTATTTATGTGAGTTTGGGCAATTAATTTTGTGTGCATGAGATATATGAGAGTAGTTGTAGGGTAGAGAAGTTGGGCATGTGAATATCAGAATATCAGCTATGAGAATTTTGTTGGTATAGAAGAGGATTTGGTGACAGAGCAAAAGCAAAGTGCAGAGTCTAACAAAAGGTTCAAAACTTGATTTATGAGCTTCACAAGAACTGAAACCAGACATTTGTAGATGTTATCTTCCTAGTTCAAATTTTTTCGTAATCTCTAACATTTTTTAAGGAAGTGATCCTTCCTTTTTTTGAGCAGTGAGCTCTAGGAAATGTGCATGAATGCATGTGCATTCTCTTTTCTTCACACTTTTAACAGAGTATAAAAATTGTGGATTAATCTCCATCGTGGTTTTTCCCCTAGTAGGGTTTCGATGTAAAAATATTGGTGTTATGGTGCTTTGATTATCTTGTTCATATCCTTGCATCTTTATTTCTATTTATGTGTTGTTAATGGCTTAAGATCTAGATTTAAAGTTTAAATTTGTGGAACACTAATTCACCCCTCCCCTCTCAGTGCTCCTTGATTCCAACAATTGGTATTAGAGTAGGTTCCTCTTCCGAAGCTTAACAGGTTGAGGTGGATCTTGAAGTACAATGGACTCTGGTGGTATTCAACAAAAACTTATGGTAGCACTTGATGATCTTGATCAGTCTAAAGTAGAATTCCTAGAGTTAAAATAAAATCTTGTGGATTCTAAAAAATTCATTCAATCATTGAAGGATAAAATCAATGAGTCAAGAGAAAAGAGGAAGGAACTGTGTGATGAGCTAAAACAGAAAGAAAATAAAAGCTTGGAAAATGTTCACCTAAATCAGACCCTAAAAGAAATAACTAATGCTGATACTGAGGCACAGGCGGATGCTGATACTGAGGCATGTGATTATTATACTATGCATTATGAGGTGGGATATAATGTTGACCAGGAGGTGGATACATACCTGTATGCTATGCAGGAATGTGATGTGGACAATTTGGCTACTTGTGGTGATTCCCTATCTAATTGTGAGGAGCATTTTGTTGATTGGAGGGCCCTACACCATGGTCACCTTGCTTGTGAGGTGGAACATACTTTGGGCCACCAGCCATCTGATCAGCAATTTGAGCTTTTTATAATTTAGCTTCTAGCTCCTTTATCTTTTTCTCTTGTAGTTCCAACTGTGCTTTTACTTCATCATAGATTAAGAGCTCATCGTTCCCTTTAGGAATTTCATGATTTCCCTGCATCCATTGATCATATTCATCTTAAATTCTGAGTCGTTCAGGCTCAATTCTGGCCTCAAACTTAGCCTATTTCCTAGCTTCAAGCTCAACCTACTTCTGAGGATCAATAGAAGGGAAGGGATTTCTTCGATCTTCAGGGGTATAAAGTTCTACACTTGAATCATCTCTCCATGTATAAAAACAATTATGTGCTCTCAATGTCTTATCTTTATCTGTCAAACACATATCCTCATTTATGCATTTTCCCTTATCAACTCTATCATCTTTATGTGTCCACTTACTACTGTCAGCAGGGGCTCTATTATGACCTCCCCTATACTGAGACCTTCTTCCATTCATGATGAATAGATGCAAATATTTCTGTCAGAGTCACCACTCACTTTTATCAAAAATGAGAAAATAGTTTGATACCTTTTATTCCCAACGGAGTCTGTGCAAGATTTTTGACTCTATGATTAAAGCCTTGATTTTGATTGTTCCCCAATGGAGTCGCCAATTTGTTAGCTCTCAAAAACGTAGGCAAGATACATCAAGAGGCTGCCAATCTTTTAATACGCTTCAGGGTAACAAACAAGATTGAAAGAATTCAACCTTCTATGCTTTAGGTGCTGCAAGACCTGGGTGGGTGTACCTCTCTGAATAATGCATTCTTGACTTTTTAATTATCTTTTAAAAGTAATTTGTCCACAATGGAAATTTGAGGTGAACAAATGAAATCCACAGTGACAATATTCTGATCTAAATCCTAAATGCTCAATTTAAAAATATAAAGAAGCTGAATGAATTCAAAACGATGAAGTGTAGAGACTAGTGCCTTGTTGGGTATGCGGAGACAAATGAGATCAAGATAAGCAACACTTTTTGGATAACACACAAATTATTTGGCATATGTTTTGTTTACAACTTGTATAAACATGCAACAATGTGACTACTAAGTTCTACTTCAATAATCCAAAATGAGTTTCTTTGATTACTTTCATCAATAAAAGGATTTAATCTTTGCTTGAAAGAACCAGTTGATTGATCACACAAATATAGCAAATGTGTATCAATAAATTAAACATAAACTTGTTATATTAATTTAAACAACCAAAAAAAATCATTCATGGAGACAACTTAGTAGTATTTTTCATTTCAATTCAACAGATAATTGACACCAAAGAAATGCAGCAACATCAACTGAATCTCATAAATACCTCCATTGTGAAATCATGCAATAATAGCCTCTGGTCTGATAATTTTATTCTACTGTATCTACTTGCAATATATCAAAATCCTAATTTCTGGTCCCAATTAACAACTACAACATGCTTATTTGTACACCAGCATGAGAAAAATATCAAAATAAAATATTATGTCAGCCCTCCACAAGATTTGGGCTCAATTCAAGTCCACTAGCAATGGTCTCCAAGCATTCAACATGTCGGCCACAAGATTTTGAAATTCTATTTTTACCAGTAGAACAGTCGGCCAGACAAAACATATCATCCTGCCAAAGGCAATTCAAATGCTTCATCCTAGCGCTCTGTATTTCGCGTTAGCCATGACCACCCGCTTGCTATATCGAAGTCAAGAAGAATCACCTTTATTTCACTATATCCTTAGGTCATCAATGAGATGACATATAGAGTTCATCGGGTCACACAAAAAGCCTTGTAGTCATTCCTCTTCACTAAGACAAAGCCACTCCTATGCCGACAAAGATCAATTGTCGCTATAACCACAAACCCTCGGTAAGACGTTTTGTAGAATTTTCAAGGCCACAGTGAAATTCATTCCGGCACCATAGATCGCCAAGAGAAGGTGAAACTCATGTCGAAGGAAAACCATATGTGAAGTCGGCGAGACAAAATGATATCGCTGAGACCCTGCACCGAAAAGAAAAACCTTCACCAAAAGGAATCCACCAAAACCCTGTCGGCAAGACCCAACTCCTTCGCCATAACCTCCTGCCGCAAATTGAAACATATGCCAAAGGGAACCCACAGTGCACCTATCGCCGACACAACATGACCTCGATAAGACGTTAGCCCGACCACAAAGACATATGTCGATAACCGCCAGTAGAAGAAAACTCCAATCGCCGAAAGAAGAGAAACGCCTTACCAATAGGCAATAGACGTTTGCCAGAAGAAGAACGGGTCAGGGAGACCATAATGCAGTTAGATCGATACACTTGAAATAGAAAGAATTAGCAGAAAAACAAAATGGGTTGGGGAGACAGTGGGAGACCTATGCCGATCTGAACCAGAATGAAAAATATGCATGACCCAATGGATTCAATGGGACAATATGGAAAACTATAGATGAAAAATGTATATGGTCGAACCAAATCAGGAAACTTATGAATGAAAACTTATGTAAAAACACCAAATTTTTACAGTCCCAATAGTGGCTTTGTCTGGGGATGAATGATAGTCAGATCATTGCAAGGATCCAAATCTTTGGGTGAGCAGACCAGACACAAAATGATGAACCAGTGAGAAGCAATGGAATGAAGCAAATGAAATGAATGGAAAGTGAAATGGATGCAAAATGAATGCAAAATGGAGGAAAATGGAAAATGATAGTGAAATGGAGATGGATGAGAACCTAAACTACTGTGCATGGAAAATAATTGTAAAGAGGATACACAAGAGTTGTCCATGCACTGGCAACCCTCAATCCCCTGTGTTGATCAAGAGAAGAAAAGCTTCAAGAATTGCCCATGAACAGGAAATTCCTGATCTTCACCAACCATGTTCTATATATAATATGAGTCTTCACCCATTTTTCCAACAACAACAAAAGGTCCCAACCACAAAACTTCAAATTTACCATGCTTGCCCTTCTCCTGACACCTTGCATTCCACATCAACACTAAATCATTTTCTTCAAACTTTCTATCCTTTGCCTCCTTATCAAATAGATACTTCATCTATGCCTATAACTTCATGTTTTGACTTTGAGCCTCTCTCCTTACTTCATCTAGCTCAGCAAGTTGCTCCATCCTATCTTCCATGGGTTCAAGAACTTCCAAATCTTCCTGTAAGAAAAACTTGTAAACTGGTAACAAATTCTGCAGAGGCATCCTAGCCTATGCTCCATACACTAATTCAAATGGAGATTTTCCAATTTCCTTTTTCACAATGATCCTATCAGCCCACACAGCTAGTTTTAACTTTGAATCCCAAGCCTTCTTGTTCTGTACCAGCATCCTCTTTATAATCTTTAAGAGACTCTTATTGCTGGACTCTGCTTGACCATTGGCTTGTGGATGATAAGGAGCTGCATAAGAAATAGTAATGCCATACTTATCACAAAAGATTTTGAATTCATCTTACCTAAAGCACATCCCATTGTCTGTGATTATCCTCAATGGTGTATCAAATCTGGTGATAATGTTGTCCATCAAGAAATTTGTTACAACTTTACTTGTAGCCTGCTTGGTTGGGATTGCCTCTACCCATTTTGTAAAATAATTAGTGGCAACTAGTATCCACCTATGTTCTCTACTTGACTTCTCATGTATCTCTCCAATGAAACAATTCCCCATTGATGAAAAGGGGCATCAGCCTGTAGAGGTCGAAGTGGCAAAGCACCTTGATACTTCAATTTTCCAGAAAACTTTTGGCAAGCCTCACATTTTCTCACATATGTAAAATAATCATTAAAAAGCTTTGGCCAAAAATACCCAGCCCTGAGAATTTTGTGCATAGTTGTCTTTGTTGAATAATGACCTCCACAAACTCCTTCATGCATTTCCTTCAATACATGCTTGGCCTGTGATTCATCCAAACATAACAACAATATGCCATCCCTGTTTTTCCAAAACAGATCACCATCCATAAAAACATATTTGGATGCCTGCAACCTCAAAGTTCTCCTTTGACTGTCACTTAATCCATTTGGACATTTCATAAATTTAAGATAATGCATAACATGAGTATACCAAAGAGTATGTTCAATGCTTGCAACTGCAGCCCCTTCTTCAACATTACAAATCATATTTGCCTCAATATTAGTTTATTCCATCAGCTTAGCCAAGCCTTGGCCTATTACCAACTTAGTGATTTGTATTTCCATGTCAAATTCTTGAATCTTTTTGATCCATCTGCATCTTTTCCCTGTGACTTCAGATTGTGTTAAAATGTCTTTGACATCAGCATGAGGGACATAAGCAATTACTTTTGCTCCAACAAGATATGGTCTAAATGCCTTAGTAGCCTTCACTATTGCAAAGGCCTTCTTTTCCATTATGTCATACTTCAATTCAGATCCTTGTAATGATTTACTAAAGAAAGACACTGGTTGTTCATAACCATCTTCATTCTTCTGTAGCATAACAACAGCAATAGTATGCATTGAGGCAAATGAAAAAAATTGAAAAGGCTTTGTAAAATCTGGAGACTTAAGAATAGGAGCCTCCTTGATAGCCCTTTTGATAGACATAAAAGCATCAAAAGCTTCAACATTCCAATCGACTTTTTGTCCTTTCTTCAACATCTTAGATATGGGCTTGATGATCTCAACAAAATTAGAAAAAAATCTTCTAACAAAATTAATTTGTCCAAAGGATGACTGTATAGCCTTGATAGTTTTGGGAATAGGAATTTTATCAATAGCTTCAACTCTTTTAGGATCTATTCTAATTCCCTCCTTTAAAACAATATGCCCCAAGAGCTTACCCTCTGTGACTGCAAAATGACACTTCTTTGGATTTAAACTAATACCGTATTCAAGAGCTTTAATAAATACCTTTTCAAGATGTTGCACATGATCCTCAGCCTTCTTTGAATAAGCAGTCAAGTCATCCTGGTACACCACCATGATGATATTAATTAAATCAACAAATGCTACATCCATGGCTCTTTGGAAAGTCGCTCCAACATTGGTGAGACCAAATGGCATTCTTATGTATACATATGTTCCCCAAGGAGTAGTGAATGTTGTCTTGTATTGCTCAGATTCCTTGACTTTGACCTGATTGTATCTAGAAAACCCATCCATCATGGACAGCAGCTCATAGCCTGTCACCTTATGTAATGTTGCTTCCATGTTGGGTAGAGGATAATTATCCTTGAGAGATGCCATGTTTAAATTCCTGAAGTCAACACACAATCTGATGTCACCATTCTTCTTTCTCATAGGAACTAGATTTGAAACCCAGGTTGAATGTCTGATTGGTTTAATGATTCCTCCATCCCTAAGCTTTGTTAATTCCTCCTACATCTTAGGCTCCAGCGTTGGGTTTATAGGCCTTTGCTTTTGTCTAAAAGGCTTGGCGTCTGGTTTCAATGGTATTTCATGCTGAAATAAATCTTCCTTGTATGCTTTCAAATCCTCATAAGACCAACCAAAAACATGTTTATATTTTCTTAATAACTCAATCATCATTCTTCTAATTGTAGGGTTGATCTTCTTTCCAATGTATAACTTTCTTGGTGCTATTTTAGTCCCCAAGTTAATCTCTTCAACATCTTCCTTTCTAACTAGTATTTGCTTCATAAGGGACCGATCACTTCCATCATACACCCTTTCTAGTGCCACTAATCCTTTAGGAAGCTTGTTTGTTTTAAGTTGTAAGATCTCCTTGTGAAACACAGTTTGTTTCCCATCTACTTCCTCAACAAAGGCATTGAAATCAATCTACTGGGCTTCATACTAATCTATACAATTGAGTAATTTCAAAAGGTCAGTATCATCATTGAAGACCATCCAACTATAAATGTTATCAGGAATAGCAGGCCTTGTCGTGAACTCAATCTGTGATACCCCAACCAATGTGATATCATCCTTCTTTAGCGCCACATTTGCTAAAAAATCAGCCATTATGTTCTTTGATCTGCCAATCCACTCAATTTAAAATGCATCAAACAATTCAATTGTATCCCATACAACATTCCTATATTGTTTTAATATTTTGTGCTTTGCTGCATATTTTGATTTAATCTGTGAAACAACCAACTCATAATCTCCCAAAACAGCCAACAACTTAATCTTGTGTTTCACAACTATGTTTAAGCCTATCAATAAAGCTTCATACTCTGCCACATTGTTTGTACATTCAAATGCTAATAGAAAAGAATATTTAAAAGTAATACCTCCAGGTGAAACAAATACAATCCCAGCTCCATTACCTTCTTGACTGTAGGCTCTATCAAAGTACATCTTCCATACACCATTACAATTTTGTGCAGCATGTTTTTCAATTGGATCACTATTAATTAATTCTGGCTGAGCTAGTTCAATTTTAAAACTTCCTAGATCAACATCACAAAAACAATTAATTTGATCTTGTGGTACACATTCAACAAGTTGGATCATTCTTGGCTCCCTATACAATTTGACTTCCTGGCCATTCACTAGTATTGTAGCATAAGATAAATCAAATTGAACATTTCTACCTACAGCTGCAGTCCACTACTTTGACAAAAGCATCCCAAATTGAGGAGTATCAATAACCGTTATGTCTATATTATAAGCCACTTGTGGATAAGTAGCCAATTTGACTTCAACATCTTTCATAATACCAACCACAGGAATAGGTCTATTATCCATTGCATAACACTTGCCTCCAGTGGTATCAACACACATACCAAGTTGTTTCATGACTCCAATAGGCATGATGTTTATAGCAGCACTAGAATCTATCATGCAGCTCCTTAACAATTTGTTATTAACAAGCAATGTAGTAAAAAAGGGATCAACTTGAGGAGGAGTTGATAATATATCACTCAAGTAGACTTCAGAATTATTTATCTTCTCTTGCCTATTGACTGCTTTAACAGTTATTTTATTTTCAGCATTCACATGTTCTCCATTCATTATCAATTGAACAGTAGTATCCCTATACTCTTTAATTTTCATCATCTCAAGTAGTGGAACATACATTTTTACCTGGGACAATGCCTGAGTGAAATCACAAGAGGAACTCTCCACCTTCACAGTCTTCTTTAATTCTGGCGCTTCTCATTTGTTTTCTTCCTTTTCTTTTTTACTGGACTGGTCAGGCATCTGTATTTCTTTATTTAATTCCTTTACTTCCTCCTTTTGGTTTGGTTTCTGTTCAATTTTATCATGCTACTTGTTTTCTAGCTTCTTTACATTTTCCTATGTTTCCTTTTGATCTTTTATAAAAATTCCCCCAGGAACCCCATCTTGCTCATTTACTTTTCTATTTCTCAACCAGTATTGACTTTTGGCTTTCTCAACTGCAGCAATAGTGATCCTTTCTATTTCATCCTCAGTAAGTCTCCTCACATTGCATTGAGCAGGCGCTGCAATAGGATGTGGCTCTGTGTAATCTTCATCGGAATCATAAAAAATCTGTTGTTCAGCCATATGGACATTATACTTCTGATTGGTGACATTATATTCATAGCCTTCATCCTCTAAAGATGAGTTTCTTTCCTCAGCATGGTGAAAAACGTTTGAAGTCAAATATACTGTGTGATCTTCTCCATTATTTTCCCTCATCATTCCTTCTTCTTGCATCCTTTGAGCTACAACACAATAGTCTGGAGAATGTGGCTGATTACAAACTTCACAAAAATAATTATTACTCACCATGTAAGTTCCCTTCTTGCTCAATGGATCAGGAGTCTCTTTGCCTCTTGACCTGGGTGATAAAGGTTTCCCAACTTTCTAGTCTGTATTGTAAGGCATATCATGCAACCTTGGCCTTTCATTTCTATTTTCATTTATGTATGTATTCTCTTGTCTGTACTGATAATTATTGCTTTGCTGAGGAGGCCTTGGGTTGTCTCTTTTATTAGTTATACCAACAGCCTTCCTATTGTTTTCAATTGTCAAAGCGATCTTTTGTGCTTCAGCTAGATCTCTCAGGGATCTAGATCTCATTTCATACCCTATCTTAGGATCAAATACATTTAAATAGATACTCAGTGCAACAGAGTTTGGCAACCTTGATCCAAGAGGTACTTTAGTATGCAACTTGTTGAATTTTTTGTTGAAATCATAAATTGAATCATTCTGATTTTTGTAAATTCTCATTAATTCATGAAGAGCTTCATCTAGAGCATTTTGATTCCCATATTGTTCTAAGAGTTTGTCTTGAAATGCTTGAAGAGAATTGATTGAGAATGCTGGCAAGCTATTGAACCAATCCCTGACATCTTCAAGAAGTGACATAATCAACAGCTTCATGTGTAAATCTTCATAAGGCATATCTATGTCCTGAATGAAAATATTAAAACTCCTTAAATGTTCCTCAACTATGATTGCATTCCTCCCTGCAAATTTGGGATGTTGATACTGAGGCATGTGATTATTATACTATGCATTATGAGGTGGGATATAATGCTGACTAGGAGGTGGATACATACCTGTATGCTGTGCAAGAATGTAATGTGGATGATTTGGTTACTTTTGGTGATTCCCTATCTGATTGTGAGGAGCATTTTGTTGATTGGAGGGCCCTGCACCATGGTCACCTTGCTTGTGAGGTGGAACATACTTTGGCCCACCAGCCGTCTGATCAGCAATTTGAGTTTTCTGTAATTTAGCTTCTAGCTCCTTTATCTTTTTCTCTTGTAGTTCCAACTGTGCTTTTACTTCATCAGAGATTGAGAGCTCATGGTTCCCTTTAGGAATTTTGTGATTTCCCTGCATCCATTGATCATATTCATGTTGAATTATGAGTTGTTCAGGAAAAAGTCTGGCCTCAAACTCAACCTGTTTCCTAGCTTCAAGCTCAACTTGCTTTTGAGGATCAATAGAAGGGAAGGGATTTCTTCGATCTTTAGGGGTATAAAGTTCTACACTTGAATCATCTCTCCATGTATCAAAACAATTATGTGCTCTTGATGTCTTATCTTTATCTATCAGACACATATCCTCATTTATGCCTTTTCCCTTATCAGCTCTATCATCTTTATGTGTCCACTTACTGCTATCAGTAGGGGCTCCATTATGACCTCCCTTGTACTAAGACCTTCTTCCATTCATGATGAATAGATGCAAATATTTCTGTCAGAGTCACCACTCACTTTTATCAAAAATGAGAAAACAGTTTGATACCTTTTATTCCCAGCGGAGTCTGTGCAATATTTTTGACTCTATGATTAAGGCCTTGATTCTGATTGTTCCCCAGTGGAGTCGCCAATTTGTTAGCTCTCAAAAATGTAGGCAAGATACCTCAAGAGGTTGCCAATCTCTTGATATACTTCAGGGTAGCAGACAAGATTGAAAGAATTCAACCTTCTACACTTTAGGTGCTGCAAGACCTAGGTGGGTGTACCTCTCTGAATAATGTAGTCTTTACTTTTAATTATCTTTTAAAAGTAATTTGTCCACAATGGAAATTTGAGGTGAACAAATGAAATTCACAGTGACAATATTTTGATCTAAATCCTAAATGCTCAATTTAAAGATATAAAGAAGCTGAATGAATTCAAAATGATGAAGCGCAGAGACTAGTGCCTTGTTGGGTATGCGGAGTCAAATGAGATCAAGATAAGCAACACTTTCTGGAGAAGACACAAATTATCTAGCATATGTTTTGTTTACAACTTGTATAAATATGCAACAATGTGACTACTAAGTTCTACTTCAATAATCCAAAATAAGTTTCTCTGATTACTGTGATCAATAAAAGGATTTAATCTTTGCTTGAAAGAACCAGTTGATTGATCACACAAATACAACAAATGTGTATCGATAAATTAAACATAAACTTTTTTTGTTAATTTAAACAACCAAAAAAAATCATTCATGGAGACAACTTAGTAGTATTTTTCATTTCAATTCAATAGATAATTGACACCAGAGAAATGTAGCAACATCAACTGAATCTCATAAATACCTCCATTGTGAAATCATGCAATAATAGCCTCTGGTCTGATAATTTTATTCTACTGTATCTATTTGCAGTATATCGAAAATCTAATTTTTGGTCCCAATTAACAACTACAATTATTTATACACTAGCATGAGAAAAATATCAAAATAAAATATTATGTCAGCCCTCCACAAGATTCGGGCTCAATTCAAGTCAGCTAGCAACGGTCTCCAAGCATTCAACTTGTCTGCCACAATATTTTGAAATTCTATTTTTACCAGTAGAACAGTCAACCAGACACAACATATCGTCCTACTGAAGGCAATTCAAATGCTTCATCCCCACGCCCTGTATTTCGCGTTAGCCATGACCACCCGCTTGCAATATTAAAGTCAAGAAGAATCACCTTTGTTTCGCTATAGCCTTAGGTCATCGGTGAGATGTCATATAGAGTTCATCGGGTCACACCGAAAGCCTTGTAGTCATTCCTCTTCGCCAAGACAAAGCCACTCCTATGCCGACAAAGATCAACTATCGCTATAACCACAAACCTCGACAAGACGTTTTGTAGAATTTGCAAGGCCACAGTGAAAGTCATTCCGACACCATAGATCGCCAAAAGAAGGTGAAAATCATGCCGAAGGAAAACCATATGTGAAGTCAGCAAGACAAAATGATATCGCTAAGACCCTGCACCGAAAATAAAAACCTTCACCAAAAGGAATCCACCAAAATCCTATCAGCAAGACCTGACCCCTTTGCCATGACCTCCTGCAGCAAATTGAAACATATGCTGAAGGGAACCCATAGTGCACCTGTCACCGAGACAACATGACCTCGGTAAGACGTTAGCCTGACCACAAAGACATATGCCGATAACTGCCAGCAGAAGAAAACTCCAATCACTGAAACAAGAGAAACGTCTTGCCGATAGGCAACAGACGTTTTCCAGAAGAAGAATGGGTCAGGGAGACCATAATGCAGTTAGACTGATACACCTGAAACAGAAAGAATTAGCAGAAAAACAAAATGGGTCGAGGAGATAGAGGGAGACCTATGCTGATATGAACCAGAATGAAAAATATGCATGGCCCAACAGATTCAATGGGACAATATGGAAAACTATAGATGAAAAATGCATATGGTCAAACCAAATCAGGAAATTTATGAATGAAAACTTATGTGAAAACACCAAATTTTTACAGTCCCAACACAGTCCATCATTTCCTGGTCAGTGTTTTAGTTGTAATAAGTTTGGTCATAAGTCAATTGAATGGAGAAGTATGGTTGTCAGTATAAGGAGTGTAAAATGCTACACCTGTGGAAGATTTAGACATGTTGCTAACTAGTATAGATCAAGGGGAAATCAATGGAATGAATGGCCTAGACAAAGAAATATGGTGTGTTACAATTGCAAAAATTTGGTCACATTTCAAGATTCTGCAGGAATAGGAACATGGATAGAGGAGGTCCAATATATCAAGAAAGAAATTCATAGAAAAATGACAAAGGAAAAGGAAAAGTGACTGTGGAATAAATAAGAGATGAGATGAAGAAAACATGGATAAAGAAGAGTGAATTTGATAAGCCCGTACTGGAAGGTGCCTCCAGTAATCCCTTTGATAATTCCTCCAAAAATTGATCTTAGGCCATTAGCCTAGGGGGAGTCTTTCAAGTAAAATTATTTTCCCCCATGTTAGTAGTTGGCACCAGAATACATGAAGTTGTAATTAGTTGTGCTATCATTCAACAAATGTATCCATGATCACTTGTTCTTTAAGTTGATATCTTGAAGGCCAGCAGATGGATTCTTCTCTTGTTGTCTGAGAGATCAGTGTAACTGAAACTCCTAGGGAAAATCATTTATTGCAAAACAAATTTAGGTGTGTGAAGCTATAAAATGATACTTGGAACCCTTATTTGTCACTTTGCATTGAAAAATAATAGTGGAAGAGCTTCTAGAGCAGAATTTTGGAGTCAAGTTGATTTGGCAGTGAATTCATCAGGTATTCCATTTTATTGTAGAATTTCTAAATTTTTGCTCAATAGAAAAACCTTGTTTGGTATGAAAAATGAAGCAAATCAAGCGAATTGTGAGTTTGGATTAATACAAAAGTAGGAGGATTAGGGATGTAAGAGATATGTTTCCTACCAGCAAATTGAAGTGGCTCAAAGGAGTGAAACATAGGATTTTGGACATTTGGAATGAATTTCCTTATTTTGAGAACGTGAAAGTGGTTAGGTTCATCTTGAGAAAATTGAATGAAGATACTCTAAATTTGGAAAAACCCTATCTTATTTTGAAGGAAGTGATTAGAAATTTAACTGGGCTACGCAATGTTGGAGATATTCCAAAGAAGTCGATTCAAAATAAGGAAGCCGAAACCCTAACTAGTGTAATAGGGGATCAGAGGGCTTTGGTAATTTCAAAAATCAAAGATCCATTGACAAGGTACATTACATATGGAATTTCATACAAAATATTCTTTAGAAATAGGGAAGGATCAACCTCTGTAGGCGCAATTTACATTTCACATTAGATGATAATGGAGGAACAAGACTTTGACCTATGGAGTTTGTTGAAAGATCAACTGATGGAGAATGTGCAATTGACAATGGATATAGATTATCCTTTTAGGTTTGGCACTTTGATCATATGCATCATGATGTATTTTCTAAATTGCTTTCCATAAAATGATAATGTTGTATGGAAGGAGAGTGAACCAGTCTGTAAGAAGTTTTTTAAGCATTTCAATACTCTAGAAAATTGTAAGCAAGTTTACGAAAATTTCTTTAGAGATTTGTTAGGAAAATTTGGAGTAGTTGGTATTTATCCTCCAGTAAAAACAATTGAAGTTGGATCATCTTTCGGTAAGATGTAGAGGAAGCAGAAAAGATCAACAGAGTTTACTGATGATACTCCTTCAGTACTCAAGCCTCCTAAAACTAAAGGAAAATGAAAAGAATAGATAATTGTGGACATACTTGATGAATACCCTGAAGAATACACCCCAAGAGATGAACCGAAATCAATTGAACCAGATGAAACAATGGCTAAAGGAACTTTATTCAAAACAAAGATACTGCAAATAGTTCAGGAGAAAGATGGAATGCAAAAGATTGTTGACATGTGGTTAGATCGACACTCATATGAGTAGGATCTGATTGAGAGTACTCTAGGTAGATACTTTGTGCATAATAACATTGAATTGGAAATTTTGTAGAATGTATTCCCTAAAGAGTTGATTGAGTGTATTAAGGAAGTTGTGTCCTTTGACTCTCAAGATAAGAAACAGGAATAAATAATCCTACACTTGAAGGAGCAGTTCAGGCTATCCCTTACAAAATTGAAAAAGAAAATGAATATGTTGAGACAGTGCATCAATTCAACTAATGGCATCTACAATTACTGTCTATGTTGGCCTCATGTTGTTGGAAAATACAAAGTCAAGCTAAAGAAAATTGAAAGTGAATTGAATAAAATTGGTTAGGACTACAATATGGTTTAGGACCAAGATGGAGTAGTAAAGAACAAAATTCATGAGTTGTAGGTTGAGAATGCAAAGATTCACTTTGCTAGAAACACTCTTATGGACACCTTCTGGAAAGTAAAAGATCAAAATGAATGTAGATTGGAGCAGTTGATTGATGTCCTGAGGAAAGGAGAGAAGTTGAAAGAAGCAATTACAATTCTAGAATCCCTCATTCAAATCATTAACTGGACATCAGAAAATAACAATCTGATAATAATTATTGGGATTGCTATAAATGCTTGAAAGAAATTCCTTCCAAAGATGAAAAATAAGTATAAAATAATTGTTTGATTTGTGTAGTAGCCATAGTTTACCAAATTTTGATCAAATTTCTATTTAGCAAAGGGAGAGAGAGAGTAGTAAAATTTTGTTTTAGCAAATAAAAAGGAAGAAGTGCAGTAAGAATACTAGAAAAAGGGGAGAAAAAGTAGTAAATTTTTCTCATTGATGTCAAAGGGGGAGAGAATGCATTGAAAAGTGTCTTGACATCCTAAGGGGGAGCAGTGTTTTGTTGTGTTTTGAAATTTTGGAGTTTGCCAGCATACCTCTGGTTTTGAAACTTAGTCATTTTTCACTAAGTGTTTCCATCAATGCCAAAGGGGGAGATTGTTGGCATATGGCTCAGGGAGATTATTGGTATGGCTTCTAGTGTTGTCATTGATGGCAACTAGAGTCACTATTGTGGTCCACAAATCCGAACCTGGTCATACTGGCAGCTAAAGTCAAGTACAGTGTATTACTGGCAGAGAACATGATGAACCGGGTATCTGGTTAGAATGTCAATCCATATGCTTCATCGGATCATAATCTTGTGTTTTGGATCCCTAGGATAGGTGGTTAAGCATGTATGGTACCTTATTGGTAAGTTTTGTGATGTTGCATTAATCCGTGTACGAGTAAAGAGATCTAGCAAAATGATTTTCTATCTATTTGTTCATTATGGCTGACCTAATCAATGAATCATGTTGCGGATGTATAAGGGATGGTTGTTTAATTGTTTCTATGTTTGAGAATTTTTTTTTGGGTCCTAGCTATGGTTTGGTCGACATGTGTGGGCATGCATCAAAAATTATTTATGATTTGAAGTTGACATGTAGAGAATATTATATTTTGTGTGAAGCCGACATATAGTGTCTGAATTCTTGATAGGAGGTATTTATGCGAGTTCGAGAAATTAATTTTTTGTGCATGAGATATATGAGAGTAGTTGTAGGGAAAAGAAGTTGGGTATATGAATATCAGAAGATCAGATGTTAGAATTTTGCTGGTACAGAAGAGGATTTGGTGACAGAGCATAAGCGAAGTGTAGAGTCTAATAGAAGGTTCAGAACTTGATTTATGAGCTTCATCAGAACTAAAACCAGGCATTTGTAGATGCTATCTTCTCAATTCAATTTTTTTTTGTAATCTCTAACATTTTGTAAGGCAGTGACCCTTCCTTGTTTTGAGTAGTGAGCTCTAGGTAGTGTGCCTGAATGCATGTGCATTCCTTTTTCTTCATACTTTTAACAAAGTATATAAATTGTGGATTAATCTCCATCATGGTTTTTCCCCTAGCAGGGTTTCCACGTAAAAATATTGGTGTTATGGTGCTTTTATTATCTTGTTCATGTGCTTGCATCTTTATTTTTGTTTATGTGTTGTTAATGGCTTAAGATCTAGATTTAAAGTTTAAATTTGTGGAACATTGATTAACCCCCCCTCTTAGTGTTCCTTGATTCCAACAAGAATAACCTTGTTTCTACCCCTCCAGTTGCATTTGGGTGTATTGATCCATTCTTTATCTCTTTACTTGTCAATGACTTTAAATTAAGCAACTATGTTATGGATTTTGGTGCATCAAACAATGTGATGCCAGCCAAGGTAGCTACTACCTTAGGTTTGAATTTAACCAAAACCCTTAGTTGGTGTTTATCCATCGAGAACAAACAAGTACCTTTGATTGGTCAGATCAAAGATGTGTAGTACGAATTTTTTGTGTATCTAGAAAAGAAACTAAAGATGACGGTTCTAGTAACTGACATGCCAGCATCTTATGGAATCCTCCTTGGACACATTTTTTGTAAATATGTTGGATGTGAACTAAACATGGAAATATCTGAAGCTAGGATACTTTTGAAAGGCGTGATACAAAAATTGATTCCTAAAGGGAGTCAAAAATTTTAATAACTCAATCCGACGATCCAAGAGCTCAAATTCTATTTGAGTCTTCAAGCATTGGAATGTATTATCTACAAACAAAAGAGGTTGGTGAATCTTCAACAAGATATGAGTTGGAGAGTGATGATTTCACAAATGAGTCATCATCAGATGATTTTTCTATCTCATATCATGAAGCTTCATCAGATGATGAGGCTACAGATTTTAATATTGCCAGTGTTGGTGACCCAAATGGCATTTGGTTACTCGAGTTTGATGGTAGTTGCTCTTCCACTAGTTTTGGAGTGGGAATGGTTTTTATTTCCCCTATACAGAAAATTTTCCCTTTCTCTTTCAAATTAAAGTTTGACAACACTAATAGCACTGTCGAATATGAAGCTTTGTTATTAGGAATGTCAGTTGCACGAAAGATAGGTATCAAAAATCTTCATGCACAAGGCGGTGTTGAGTTGATAGTATGTCAGGTAAGGAGTTTGTACCAGACAAAAAATGATAGACTTAGGCATTATCACAATCTTATTTGGGATTGCATTGAATAATTTGAGGCTTCTCATCTATCTGTAGTTCCAAGGGAATACAATGATAGGGCTGGTTCCTTAGCAATTTCAGCCACACTCTTGATACTACATAAATACTTTCAAGGTTCCACCTATACCATCAAGTTGTTTTCCCCCCTGAGTGTTCCTGATAATTCAGAGAACTGGCATATTTTCAATGATGATCATCAAATTGTTTCCTTTTTGGAGAAGGCATAAAATTTTGATGAATTGTACTTTGAAGGAAGTGATTCTCCACATCAAGAATTTGTGTCTGATATGGATCCAATTAAGGGTGAAGAGTTCTTGCAGCTCAAAGGGAATAAAATTCCCAAGGGGTTGGTATCTCTAGAGAAAATTTTTGATAAGCATGACCACTATGTCAAGAAACAAGTCTCAGAATTTGATTCGTCTAATGAAGTTGAATAGATCAACTTAGCAACTGAAGCAGATCCTAAGATGGTAAACATTGGAAAATGTTGCATAACCAAAGAAAGGAAGTAGTTTGCTAAGTTGTTACAAGAATATATGGATGTCTTAGCATATTCATATGAAGATCTAAAATCCTTTTGGCTAAAGGAGGTGCAACATGACATCCCCCTTAAGGTTGGAGCATTGCCTTATAAACAAAAGCAAAGGCAATGAAACCCAAAGATTTCTGAATCAATCCTTGTAGAAGTTCAAAAAATGTTGAACGTCCAAATAATATTCCCTATCCATCATTCAACATGGATAGAAAATATTGTTTCCATTCATAAGAAAAATGGTGAGATCTGTATTTGTGTGGATTTCAAAAATCTGAAACAACTATCACTCAAGGATAATTATCCTCTTCTAGTGATGGACCAAATTCTTCAAAATGTGACCGGATTTGAAATGCTCTTCATGCTAGACGATTTTTTGAGTTACAACCAAATTGAAGTCAATTCAAGTGATCAACACAAGATGGCTTTTACAATGCCATGGGGTACCTTAGCATATCGTAGAATTCCTTTTGGCTTAATCAATGATGGTGCCACATTTCAGTGAGCTATAGACATGGCTTTTCATGATGTGATGGGTAAGTTCATTGTGGTGTATCTTGATGATCTTATGGTTTTTATATAAAAATTCATGAACATTTTTTACCATCTAAGGAAAATCTTGGAGAGATGCCGACAACATGGTATTTCCTTGAACCCCAAAAAGTCAATTTTTGGGGTTATAGAAGGTAAACTTCTTGGTCATGTGGTGTCTACAGAAGTAATCAAGATTGGATATGAAAGAGTTAAAATTATCAAATCACTCACTCTACCATCAAGCAAGAAGGTTTTCCATTCCTTTTTTGGAAAAGTAAACTTTCTACGAAGATTCCTTCCAGACTTTGTAGAAAAGACTTGTCATATTGTTAATATGATGAAAGGTAATACCAATTTTCATTGGACGACAAAATTAAAAGTTGTGTTTGATGATATCAAGGAGGTCATTGCTCATGTGCCAATGTTAGCATGCCCAAACTACACCAAGGAATTCATCATGTATAGTTATGCTTCTGAGCATACACTTTCAACAATTCTGTTGCAAGAAAATAGTGAGGGTTTTGAATCTCTGATTGAATTCATGAGCTTCCCTCTAAAGAATTATGAATTGAAATATTCCCAAATGGAAAAAAAATATTTTTCTATGGTCAAAGCTATTAAACATTTCCGGTTCTACATTCTTAATAGCCATGTCAAATTCCTAGTTCCAAATTCAACTGTGAAGTCCATCTTAACACACTAGGAGTTTGGAATGAAAAGAGGAAATTGGATTGCCAAGATTCAAGAATATGACATGGAAATAAAGCCTAACAAGTTGATAAATGGGCCAGGACCGTGTCATCTCATCGCTGAAAATAATCCTGAGGAAGAATTTTCAAAGACTGAGGAGTCAGATCCAAGTGAACTTCCAATGGTGTTGTTCGTCAGTATAATTGATGAGTGGTACTCCAATATTTCCCAATTTCTCACTTATGGGGAATGTCCTGATAATTTGACTCCTAAGGAGAAAAGGACCGTCAAACTAAAGTTAGCAAAATTTTTCTTATGGGACAATGGTTTGTACAAACATGGATTGGATGGAACTTTCTTGCAATGTGTTGATGAAGAACAATAGGAAAGATTGTTGAAGTCATATCATGACTTAGCATGTGGAGGACACTTTTTAGCATTGGTTACCACTCAAAAAATCCTGAGAGCATAGTAATATTGGCCCACACTCTTCCAAGATGTGTACTCTTGGGTGTGTAAATGTGAATTGTGTCAATAGTATGTATGCAAGCTAAAGTGGGCAGCTTTGCCTCTAAAACTAGTTGTTATTGAAGAACCCTTCCAATAGTGGGGAATTGATTTCATCAGTGTGGTGAATCCCCCATCAAGTGTGGGAAACACTTATATCATAATTACAACCGATTACTTCACCAAGTGTGTGGAAGTAGTTATGGCTAAGCATGCTACTTCCAAAGTGGTATGTAGTTTCTTAAAATAAAATATCATTTCCAGGTTTGGTGTGTTGAACAAAATTGTTGCTAACAATGCTTTTTCCTTCTCGCCAAGCAAGATAATTGATTTGTATTTTGAACATGGGATAACTTTGTCACATTCTTTTGATTATTACCCACAAGGTAATGGTCAAGATGAATTGAGCAATAAAAATTTGGTGACTATAATCTACAAGCTTGTGGATGAGAATCAATGTTTGTGGCACAAAGCTTTGTACAATTCTTTGTGGCCAAATAGAATAACTCCAAAGTGGGTGATTGGTATGTCTCCTTTCCAACTCTTGTATGGGTTGAATGTAGAAATTCCCATAACCTTAGAACTTCCAACCCTCAATTTGGCTAAGGCCATTGAGGATGAGACTTTTGATAATTCAGTCAACAAGTGGATAATGTATCTCTCTGAATTGGAAGAGAATCGAGTTCAGGTGGCTAACCACATCACAAAGCATCAGGACCAAGTCAAGAAGCTTTTTGAAAAGAAGGCCAAGTCTCATTATTTTCAAATTGGTGATCTTGTTCTCTTATGGGACAAGTGAAGAGAGCCAAAGGGTATGCATAGGAAGTTTGATTCACTGTGGAAAGGACCTTTCAAAGTTCATCATCTGCATGGTAAAAATAGTTTCTTGTTGGAATAGAAGATGGAACACCATTTTCCCTTCCTCACAATGGGCAACATCTCAAACACTTTACACAGTAAGGTGATAGGCATTCAAATGTAAATATTTTTATTTTTGTCCTTGCATATTTTTGTTTTTGATTCTTTGTGTTTTCTTTGCCTGACTCTTTTCCCAATGGATGGATAAAGGCACTTAAATTCTAGATTTCTTCTCCTTTAAGTCATTTCTGAGAATGATTGTAGGAAGATCCCCAACTGGAGCCAGCTATTATCATGGAATCTAGTAGCACTCGATTCACAGATAACCCCCCTATGAAACATGTTTGTTTCATAGTTTCATGATTTCCAAGCACACAAAATGAGGAAAATTTCAATTCACCTCGATGCACGGTCCAAAATCTCAAACAATCCATTTATTTTTTTCCCCCACTTGTCTTTTGAAGAGCTTCGAAACAAGTATCTTCGTCAGCTCTCAACCTTTGAGAGTTAGAAAAATTGTCAAACATGTCAGAGCATTGATTTTTAGTGCTCCTACATGTTTCCTTCGTAAGTTTAACTCCAAGTGCTAGAGCATTGAAAATTAGTGCTCCTAAACTTTGCTTCCTTATTCAAATTTGCACAAGCAATGATTTTCAATGCTAGTGCATTTTTCTATTGAGTCATGTTAACACATGCACAAGTGGTCAAAATTACTGCTCATGCATATGTCTCACCACTTTATGTGCCTTCATTAATGCGCATGTCAAGTTTATTAATGACACTTTTAAAAAAAAATTAAGTCATTTTAAACTAATCACTCTCCATTTCAATTTTCCTTACCTCCTCTTCTATACGCTGGTCACTCTCCATCCTCTTGCAACTCGCATTGGAAGATATTTTAGCTTTCAAGCTAGGGTTTTGATTTGTTTTCCAAGTACTTCATTTCTCCTCTTGCTTAGTCAAGTATTTCTTGCTAATTTTTTTTTAAAAACTCTATGGTTTCTTTTTCACTTTTTTCCTTTTTCATTTCCCTATGTTTAGGGTTAGATCTATTTACATTTTGAATTTTTTTTCCTTTTCTAAAGTCGCGCCCTAGTTTTTTCATTGTTTCTTTACAATTTTTTTCCTTTGATGGGCCCTAGGTTTGCACAAGTCTACTTTATCCCTTAGACGTTTCTACTCGCACTTTCATTTTGCCATATCTTGTATTTCTAAATCACCTTCAAACCTTCTTCTAAGTTTCAATGTCAAAAGCGATGATTTTGGTTGAAGCTTCATCATTTGAGACCATTAATCCAATTGCTCGAGTGATGATTTTTGCCACTCGAACACCAAGGTCTTCCCTCTAACTTCACTTTTGAGCGTTGTTTTTATCCTCATTTACACTTGAGTTTTTTCACAACTCCACATGTCAAAGCATTGAAAATCACTGCCCTGTCATGGAGTGCAATTTCTACCAAAATGTAAAGGCAATGCTTTTATCTGCTTCAACACCTACATAGAAAGCAAGCATAATAATCAAACTTAGACATGCTCGAGCACTAATTTTTAGTGCTCAAGCATGCTATTGCACTATCCTCCAAATGTCAAGGCGTTGATTTTCAACATTTTGACACTTCTTACATATAACATACAACCTACATGTAGGAGCATTGAAAATCAGTTCCCATACATGCAAATCATTATCCCAAGTGTAGGAGTGCTGATTTTCAACGCTCCTACATAAAATGTAGTTTTTCCTTCTTAAGCTCTTAAATCACTTTACTTTCACTTTGAACCCTATTTCTTCACCCATGCTCCATTTTATGTGCCAAGTTGCTGATGTCATGATTTCTCCAATTTTATTTCTTGCCTCACGCTTCCCAACACTACTTTTTGTCCTAACATTTGTTGATTCACTATTCCTGCAGTTTCTCTCAAGATCTCATCATGTGATCCCAAAGGTGATATCTTTTGATACTGTTGCTTCTAGATGATAGGAAAGAAGCCTCCAACATCTTCTAAGAAAGAGTTCAAAATGAAATATAACTACTAGGTGTCTTTTCACCTATTGTGGTGATATAAAAGGTGGACGAAATAAAGGACAACAAGGTTGGTCATCGGGACCTTGAATATTTTGTGAAAAAAATGAACACAAGTCTTTAGAAGATAACTTGAGAGCTATTTTCCATAGCAATCTACATCTAATTTCCACATTCTCAACTTAGGCTCACAATACAAAGTTTGTTCTCTAGGTTGCATCCAACCACATCTGAGAGAGTAGAAATGTAATAGATTCCTCTAGACAAGTAATGATGAGACTAGACCCTGAATTCTTTGAAATTGTTTTCAAACTTCCACACATCAAACAATACACAAATATTTCAATGCAACGAGCATAGGATGTCTGTGATTCAAATCCCAATAAGGCTAATTTTTTTATTAATATCTAGTGGTTGAAAACACCTAGGCCCACTATTTCAAGATGGTTGAAGGGGCTTCCTCAAAATGAATTTAAAGAGAATGTCAGGGATATGATTACTCTCCTAAGCAGAGTTAAAGGATTGCCCTAGTCATCTAGGAGAGGATGTATGAATAGATTTGGATCATATGGAGAAAGCAAGCTAATAATGATTGGGGAACCCAAATCAGTGATGAAATCCATGCGCAACTAATAAATGTTCCAACCACTTTGAATTTCTACATGACTTCTTATTTGGTGTATGTTGCAGCCGTGATGAGGCAATTTCTAGGGATATCCACAAAGGGGAACCAACACTCTATACCTATGTATAAATATTTCTATGCGTTGGAGTTGATAGAAAGTCTTCATCATTTTAGGAGGGTCACAGATGCCTTCTTTGCACCTCTAATTTTCATTTTTGACCCAACTCTCCAAAAGAAGAGAGTATATAATGAGGCCTACAAAGTGGTGAGTAAGGTCGGGTGTATCTTTTTGCAATTTCCAACTTTCACCTACATGAGGGTAGGTTGCTATATTGGGTGTCCTTAAATGTTGTCCAAATATCCCTCAAATAAGTGGATACTCATGTAGCTATGATGGAAGCTTATCTCAGTACACACTGAATGAATGAGAATTCACAAACTAGGTTTCAAGTTCCCACTAAAAATTGGGAGATATACTATTCATAGTGTACAAAAGAAAAAATCAATCTATGTAGGGATGCAGATCATAACTATCAGGACATACAAATATAGATTTTATTTTGATTATCAAGATGTGAAGAGAAAATTGAAAAAGGATCACATGCATGTCTATCATTTTGAAGACATATGGGTTGATTGCAGGGATGAAGAAGACATCAACAAAATGGAATTTTGCAGGTTAAGAGTTGAGCAAATCAAAGAGCTGGGTGTGGCTAATCTACTAGAGGATTTCCAAGATCTTGGTGACATCCTAAAATCTACCTATGAAGAAGACAAGATTGCTAAGAGGCCCTTACCTCTGATTCAATGGTCAAAAAAGGAAAGTATCTCTAGTAGGGAAAGGCTTGCTCCCCTCTTGCACAGCACAACAGAATGGTTGCATAAGCACAGTTTCCAAATGAAATATTTTAAGACTGAATCAAAAGGAGAAGTACAAGGAGCAAAAACTAGTCAACAACCAGAACTCTACTCAAAGAACAAACAAGCGGCCATTCCCTCTTCTTCCTAAAGAGATCCTAGAATCAAGTTCACCATTGGCAAGAAAGTTATGCAAGTTGTTGAAGAACAAGAAGCAACAAATTTTGAACCCACACATGTTGTAGGAAAAGAGGTTGCTTCTGAGGAACAAAATTCCAAAGAAGAAGAGGGAAACAAAAGCAAAGAATCTAAAGAAGAATATTTTGCATTAGAAGAAGAGTCTGCATTAGAATAAGAGTCTGTAGAAGAAGAGGAATTTGTAGAAGAAGAGGAATCTAAAAAGGATGAAGGAGAAAAGGAAGGTAATGAAGAGGAACTTGGGAATGATAATGAATGACAACTATCTCCTCATGAGAACATTGTTGAAGATCTTCCTTGAATGTCATCACCTATAACTTCAAATGTTCCTCATACACCTCCCAATCCTAACACTCCTCCACCTCCTCTTCCTACATCACATCCTCCCACATCTACTGTATATGTAGTGGACATTTCTCATCCCCCTGCAACATCAATTGTGCTTACCACTCCTCCTAGAGTTTCAAATATACAAATTGTTGATATCTTGTCAAGCTCTCCATCATCCATCCCCAATTTTTCATCTCCATATTTTGACATCACTTCTAAAGCTGAATTTGATAGATTTATGAATGAATCTTTGCAAAGTCAACTTGGTGTGCAATCTATTGGAGAAATCATGATAGATACTACCCCGATTATCACCATACTAGTCATTTCTACAAAAGCGGATGTGACACAAGAGTTGATCGTAAGTCAAGAATCATATACTTCCTCTCTTCCTCCTTGGTTAGTCTCTCAATTATTGAAATTAAAGAAACAAATGATCTCTCTAGAAGAGCTAGATCTTGAAGAGATAGCACCTCCAAAAGCCAAGGGTAAGAAAAAGGTGAAGGTACATTCAAGGCTTCATGTTAACAATATTGGTCATAAGTTTGTAGAAATTGGTCTACCCCCACAAGAGGAAGGTGATGTAAACATGGAGGACTACATAGTCATGAGAGTTTAGCTTGGAAAAGTGACAAATGAAAGTTCCAAGGAAAATGCACAAGTAGTCTTGGATGTGTTGGCAGGAAGTCTTGACAAAATAGAAAAGCTTGAAACATGTATAAGTAGAAGGCCAAGCATTATGTAAGTTTTTTGAGGAGACTTATAGGCTCTTCAAGTAATGTACAACCTTTGGCTATGGTAAGCCTTAAGAACCCAGTGAAAAAGGAAAAGAAGTTCACCTCCAAGGGTAAGGAATTGTATGATTTCATTGATGAAATTATAGAACATGGTTCACAAGTTATAATTGTTGCAGATGAGAAGGCCGCTCAGATAGCCAAGCTCAAATCAAAGCTTGATAAAGAAGAAATTATTCTTTACCAAGATTAAAAAGAAATGGAAAAATTCCTATCATTCTAGTCATGAATGAAGGAGGAAAAGCTCAGTAAGTTGGTGGAAATTGGGGTAATTTCCGACAAGGAGAAATATGTGGAGGTAAGAGAATCACTCAAGCACTACATCCAAGCAATCAAGTCTCTTATTGAAGATCTCCACCAAGTACAAGAATATGTTGAAGGACATCGTGTTATCCTAGAGAAGGGAATTAAGGAGTTATCGGGTAAGCTCCTTGAAGAAAATCATGTTTTCCTCTCGACTGGTGAACTTCCACATATCTACAAGGAAGCCATCATGAAGCAAGTGGAGGATGCAAACTTTTCAAAGGCCTTCATGCATGTCATTTACGATATACAATTAACTCTTGATAATCTCAAGATGCATCTTGATAGATGCAATAATTTTCACTCATCTTCCAGGAGATCAATCACCAGAGTTCACACCATTGTTGATTACACTATTGGTCTAGATGAGGCTTTCATCCTAGAGACAAAGAAGAGATATGAAGACTTTCATGCCCAAAGCAAGGAACCATAAAGATTTATGATCTCCAATGTTAGATAGTTTTTTTCCTTCATTTACACATTTTGTAAATAGTTTTTGACATCTTATATGTCATAAGAGAAAATATAATTGCATGTAAAAATAGAGATGTTTTCCCAAAAAGATGGACAACATTTTTTACTAAGTCAAAGTTAGGTGAGATTTTCCTAAATTAGCTCACCTAACTTTCCTAATTTCACTCATCTACTTTTCCTATATTTTCTCTTCCCTCTCTTTTATAAATAGGAGGGCATACTTTTGTAATCTTTATCTTTTATCATTTGCAATGAAGTGTTGCCCATTTTTTAGAAGAAAATACATGAAACTTTGTGTTCATCTTTGTGTATCTATTTTGATCAATAAAGAATAAATTTGCATACCATACTTTGTGTTGAATCAATTTTCTTTTGGATTTGATTAATATTTGCAGTGATTAGTGTGTGAGATCTAAGAGCTTTGAATAAATTCATGTAAACTTTGTGTCACACTCTTTATTCAGATTTGTGATATTGTTTGGATAACTATTGGTGGATTATCTACAAGACTTTGTGCTTCTAATGCAACAATCATTACATCTCTCAAGGATCCATTGGTGAAAAGCTACAGATCTATTAGTGGATTATTCATGGAATTGTTGTATCTAAGAATACTTTGTGCTTCTAATATGAAAATCATTACATCTCTCAAGGATCCATTGGTGAAAAGCTACAAATCAATTTTGTTCCTTCATGAGCTTTTATTTCTTATTTTATTGTTTATTATTATCATGTTGGTATCTCTAAGCTTTTCTTTGACAAGATAGAGATATTGGAATTACTGCTTTGTTTTTAGTTTGAATTTGTACCTAATTAGAACTATCAATCGTGAAGCATTGTAAAACATATTCTATGGAAAAAGAGAGAAGTATGAATGTGACACACCCCCATATCATAATTGTAGCATACACTTTTTTGAATATTTAATTAGTTTTACTTAGCTTTTGTAAGTAGTAAGAAGGGTGCCTCCCCTTTCTGAGAGGAGAGATTACACCTCACACAACTGTGGTTGAAATCAAGGTTGTGTAATCTATTGAAAAGGGATTAAATATTTTCACCCAAAAAAGTACTAAAAAATATTTGAGTATGTAAGGTAAAGATACCTTAGTATCAAATTTGTCTCAAATACCAAATGTCATTTCTCAAATGTGTCAAATAAAATGTGCTCTCATAAGGATTAACAATCTATATTATGTCAAATCACTCATGAAACACATGGCTCCATTGGAAAGCAAGGTGTGTTATGCTAGGTGGCCATGTAAAAATGCTCAAGTTCATGAATCATAAAGCTCTATTATACAAATACATGGAATATTTTTTGAAATCATTCCTCAAGGAAGACAAAATTTTAAAGTCAGGGGATGAATCAATGCTTAAAATCGCAAGGGAAGAATTGATAGCCACACCTCAGGGGGCATTATGAATAACACCACCACCAAATGGGTATGTCAGTAATTCAAATCTAGAAAGATGCCAATTAAATATGTTGGCTGATATGCCCCCCTTCAAATGTCAACACACATACTATTTTAGTATTTAAAGGGAAAATGAGATGAAGAGGTGATCGTTGAAAAGAATAGATACCTTCCAAAACATGTTATCCTTTCCCCCCAAGTGTAAAGTCATGAACAATCATGTTGGAGACTATTATGTTGCTACCATAAAAAATATGGTTGCTCATAAGATTGTACCACCATAATTGGCGATGGGAAAAGATGTGGAGTTACAAATGCCACATAGTGAGGAGAAACACAATATAAAAAACTTTATGTTTTAGAATAATTAGGTACATTAACACATGGAATAACACTACAACTTTATTAATTTTATCATTTTATTATTCAAGGCCTAACATTTATTGATGGAATGACCATGCACTCAATGATATGCACAAAAATATTTATTGATATAAATTTTCTTTCATGTTGCAGGAGGAAGAGTAATCAAGCAAGATTTGATAAGCCTCAACAAAATATGCTCTTGCTCATTAAAGGTAGAGGAGACAAATTTTTCTCTTATGAAGAAAATATTTCTCACTTACCATAGGATGTTTTAAATATAGTAGATGATTGAGGGTGATATGTAGATTAAGGAGAAGTTTAGAAACCTAAACCCCTTTAGAAAGATATGGCATAGAATTCACATGATCTTTAACCGCTTTTTCTATGTTTTTATTATATCCAATTTTAGAAATTATTTTACATCCAAACCAATAACACTTTTCCAACTCAGATGGAGAAGTTATGTCTAAATGCTTATGAGAAGAATTGACTCTTTCACAAGAATTTAAATTCATTCTAATTTTTTTAAAGTTAGGCATCATGAATACATGAGTGAGAAAAGCTAAAGAGACCCCATCACCAACATGTGATGATGCTTTTGGATTTTTTGATGTAAAAAAGGATCGAGAAATGAAACACAAGACTCCCTAGGTTTATATTGTGAAATTTTCTACTCTCCAACATTGTAGGGTATAAAATTTAATGAACCCTAATCATCACCATGGTTTGCATTTGAGGATGAGGCATTATTGTGGCAATTATTTGTACTATATGATATAATGTTGGACTCTTTAGGATTTTATGGTGATATTTTAGACTCCCCAATGAAATGAGGTGTAAACTATAACTCTCCCCAATCATCACCTAAGAGTGTATCCATAGTATCATTATCATTGAAAGGTAATGGTTCCACTTTTGAAGATGTAATAAAATTACTAAAAGAGTTGGAAGTGCTCTATTCAGATTCAATTTTGGAATTATAACTATTTGCATATAATTTTACCATATATATCTTATTATTATATTCATACTTCATCTCATTTTGAAGAGTGTACAAGACTCCCTTCATGGAATGAATCCATACTCTACCTAGGAGAAGATTATATGAAAGATTTCACAATGTGATATGGATAAGAGTAGGAAAAATCATGGGTCCTACCTTAATAGGTAATGTGATTATCCACAGAATCACATTGAATTCACCAAAAAAATTTGTAAGAAAAGTGATCCTACTTCAAATAAGATTAGATATTTTTCAATAAAATCCACATTCAAACATAAAAAAACAAGGGTTTTATGATTGACCTACTACCACAAGGGAGAGAAAAACTCCTAGGGTTTATGTTTTTAATTGATTTATAAAAGAGGTAAATTTCATGTGTGGTTTGACAAGCCTGTTGGTTATTTTTCCTAAACCAAACTTAATCTTACCACTTCCCTATGAATCTGTCAAAATTCAATTATTATAAGGGTAAGGATTGGACAAAACTTAAGTAATAATTTTGAGATCCTTAGTTCTTCACTTTGGGCTCTGTGAAACTCGGGAGGGGGATCCTAAACATGTTCATGTGATATTCATTTAAACAAGAACACTTCTACACAGATAAATTCCTATAAAGTGCAAATAGATAACATTCTTTAAAGATTTGGCATACCCTTAAATAAACTATAGTCTTTTGCAAGGAATGGGATGGTACTTCAGATTTATACATTGTAATTGAAAATTTTTAATTGATTTTTTATTCTTGTTCCAAGCCTCCAGTTAGGTGCATTTCTAACTCATTTCTTTAAATAACTTAATGGAAAGAACAGTGCTTCATCTATTGGGAAAACAGAGTCATATCTGTAACAACCAATAATACCATAACACTTTTACTTAGTAATAGATGGGATATTAATAGACTACTTTGTATCATTCAACTAACTGCATCTAAAACATAACTACTTATCAAATCCTATGCTCTCTCCTCACAAACTTGTAAACTTATTTAAGAATTTTAACCAATTCTTTGAATTGAAGCATAAATAAACTCATGCATTCAATTGAAACAACTGAAGATAAATGAAAAGTTTATTAACCATTTCCATTCATAGTCTGAAGAACATTGCATAGGAGAGTATATTCCTTAGAACTAATATTTGCTTATATTACTGATTCTATTGTAAAAATATTTTAAGACCATTACATACATGACTCAGGCCCTAGAATTCTATTCTAATATACCCATTAATTCATCCATTTACAATTTTCTATTTTCTAAGCTTCACTTTTCACCTAGATTGCTTTGAGACTCAAGACTCAAACTCCTGTAATCAGCCCTAAAATCCCTTTTATAGAACAAGGGAGCAACAAGCATTTGACTAAATTACAATTACATTTCACATTTCATTTCAAAACCAATTTCACTTGAATTCAAGAAATTCCCTAGATAGTTATATGTAATCATTTACATAATATAGGAAAGCAAAAGAAAAAATTCTTCATGAGTTATTGATGGAAAATAACCAAATCACCCACATGGTACCATTAGTCATTGTTGCAGTGTCCACGTCAAGCAAAAATATTCTTCATTATACTAGTCGAAAGACTTCCACATATGAATAATGGAAAAAAGCACACATAAGTTGAGAAGGACGATCTTGATGCAGTGGAAATGGTGTCATCCAAAACAAAAATAGGGCAAAGATTCTTCTCTAAGTCGTCAGAATTAGAAAATGCTCATCCACTCCTTGTTCATGATGAAAATAGAGGAATCATCACTCGCTCCTCATTAGAGTCATCATACGACACCAAAGAAAGAAGGTAATGTTCATATTTTGAGTTATTATCACCTCCACCATTCGAAGGGATATCAGAAACAACAATGGGAGAATTTTGTTTCCCTAGGTAGGCCTTATGATACTTGTTCTCTTCTTTGCTTTCTTCACAGGCTCAGCTGACTCCTGTTGGACACTAGGAACACTGAGAGGGGGGGTAAATCAGTGTTCCACAATATTTGATTTTCAAATCAGATCTTAAACTATCAATAGCAATAATTAAACCCTTAATAGCATTCACAACATATAAATAAAAGGAAACATGTAAACACATTAAACAACACCATAACACCAGAATTTTTACGTGGAAACCCTATTAGGGAAAAAACCATGGTGGAGATTAATCCACAAAGTATACTCTGTTAAAAGTATGATAAAAGGCAATGCACTTGCATTCAGGCACACTGCCTAGAGCTCACTGCTCAAAAGAGAAGGCTTACTGCCTTACAAAATATATTTTATATTACAAAAAAATGTTGAACTAAGAATATAGCATCTACATATGTCTATATTCAATTCCAATGAAGCACACAATCATATTCCAGATCTTTTATCTATTTTGCACTTCTTCTCTACTCTGCTCTGCATACAAAAACCCTTATGTTGTACAAATAGATCTTCTGATATTGTCTCATATGACTGTTCTATACTTTTTCTCTCTTACACTTTCACTCTTCTTGATCCTCACACACATTTCTATCTCCATCCATAACAAAATTATTTTTCAATCTCCTTTATATATCCGCTAACAAGAATTTTATTATATGTTAGCTTCAAAACAAAATATAATATTCTTGCTCATGTAAGCTCAAATCACTAATTATAATTAATGCATACCCTCATAAGTTGGCTAGACTATAGTAGGGACCCAAACCAAAATTCCAAACATAAGAAATAGTTAGACACATACTCCTCATACATCTGTGACACGCCATACCCAATAAGTTGGCCATAAAGAGAAAATAATTAATAAATCATTTCTACTGAATCTTTTAACTCGTACTCTGATTAATGTGACACCACAAAACTCACCATTAGGATAGCATACATGTTGAACAAGCTTCCCTAGGGATCCACACCATAAAACAATGATCTGGTGAAGTATTCAAATCAACTTATCAACTGGATGCCATGTTCTTCATACATTTTTTCGGTAGATTACAATCTCTTACTTCTTTTGTCAGTAGGAGCAACTTCAACACTATGGACCATACTGCTAACTCCAGTTGCCATCAATGAAAACACAAGAGGCCAAAAAAAATCTCTCAAAGCCATATTCCAACAATCTCCCCCTTTGGTATTGATGGCAACACTTAGTGAAAAATGACTAAGTGTCAAAACTCAAAAACTCGTCAAAACCAAAATTATTGCTCCTCCTTAGGATGTCAAGGCATGTCAGGGAATTTTTCACTGCATTCTCTCCCCCTTTGACATCAATGGAAAATCTTCCACTACTTTTTCTTCCCTTTAATATTTTACTTCACTTCTCTCTTTCTTTTGATGAAACAAAATTTTACTATTCTCCCCTTTTTGCAAAATAGAGAGTTTGATCAAAATTTGGAAAGTTGTTGCACAAATCAAAAGATTATTTTATACTTAACTTTCATTTCTAGAAGAAATTTCTTCCAAGATTCCACCATAATCCCAATAGCTATAATCAAGTTATTATTCTCTAATGTCCAATTTTTTTATGTTTCGCTCCTCCAAGCTTCTTCAATTCGGCAACAAACAATGAATTTCTTACATCCCTAGATTTCAACTACTATATTCATCAAAAGTTATTGATCCTTGTATTTGCTTCATTTTCAGTACCAAATAGGGTTCTACCAATCACCAAATAAGTATGAAATTGACAAGCAATAGAAATACCTGGAAAATTAGCTGCTAAAATGACTTTTCACTCTTTTGAAATTTTGCTGAAAAGGTTCTCCAACTGTTCTCCTTTGGTGTGTAGAGACAAATGAGGGTTTCAAATTCCCTTTTATAACTTTTCATACCTAACTTCCTACCACATTAAATGTGTTTCCCTAGGAGTTCTGGTTACTCTATAAACTTAGACAGCAAGCGAAGAGTTCGACTGTGGACCTTTAACATTTCATCCAACTCAACAAATGATTGCTAATACATTTTACAATGAATAAAACAACAACAAACAATTTCCTGTAATCTGGAACAAACTACACATGGGGGACAAAATATTTTCATGAAAAATCCCCCTAGGCTACTAGCCTGAAATCAATTGCCGGAAGAATTACCGGAGGGAGCTTCTAGTACATCATTACTATCTTCATCAAATTCACTTTTCTTTACCCATGTTTTCTTCATTTTTCCTTTCCTTTGTTGTCTTTCTGTGAATTTCTTCCTCAATAAACTAGACCTCTTTTATTCATCTTTATGTTCTTAGAGAATCTTGCAATGTGCCCAAGTTTGTTACAATTGTAGCATACCAGATTTTTCTGTGTATACCATCCATTCCATTGATTTACTCTTGATCTACATTGATGAGCAACATGTCTAAATATTTCATGAGTATAGCATTTAATGTTACTTGCACTGATAGACATACTTTTGCATTTTAATGACTTATGACCAAACTTCTTGCATTTAAAAAATTGACCAAAAAATGGTGGAGTGCTAAAGCTTATCTTTCTTCTACACTGAGAAGCCATATGTCCAAATTTATTACAAGAAAAGCAATATCCATTAAATTTTTGAGCATTGGTTTGCCTTACCAGATGTCTTCTTCCTTTGTTCTTCTTTTCAAGGTTCTTTTGTTCGGATCCAAAACACTCACCCTTCTCATAGCCAATACCTTTCTTATCATTTGTATCCTTTTGACCTTTGCTTATCTCATCAAGCTTAGCAAAACTTATCCTGAACTTCTCCTTGAATTCATTTTCAGTAGCAAGCTCATTTTTGAGAATAACTACCTGTCTCTCAAGCTCTTGTTCATTGTTTCTAGATTGTTGTAGTTCAATCTCCAGCTGAATGAATTCATTATTAATTTTTTTGCATTATTTTGATTTTTCTTTCAAGTACTTGGCCAAATTCTCCTCATTCTTCTTTCTTTCTTCAATCTCTTTGGGTAACTTCATCGCCATAGATTCCATTTCAAGCTTTAGAGCTACATTGTCCTTAGCAAGATTTTCACATTCTTCTGCTATTTCTCTTAGGGTTTGATTCAGGTGGAAATCATCCAAACCTTTGCTTTCTTTTTGCTTCAACTGATCACATAGTTCCTTCCTCTTTTCCCTTGACTAATTTATTTTATCCTTCAATGATTGAATGAATTTTTTTGTAGCAACAAGATTCACTTTTAGTTCAATGACCTCTACTTTAGACTGATCAATATCATCAAGTGCCACCATGAGTTGTTGTTGAAGACTACCAACATCCATTGTAATTAAAAATCCACCTCAAGTTGTTAAACTCCAGAAGAGGAACCTACTTTGATACCAATTTTTGGACACTAGGAACATTGAGAGGAGGGGTGAATTAGTGTTCCACAATATTTGATTTTCAAATCAGATCTTAAACTATCAACAACAATAATTAAACCCTTAATATCATTCACAACATGTAAATAGAAGGAAACATGTAAACACATTAAACAACACCATAACACCAGGATTTTTATGTGGAAACCCTATTAGGGTAAAATCCATGGTGGATATTAATCCACAAAGTATACTCTATTAAAAGTATGATAAAAGGGAATGCACTTGCATTCAGGCACACTATCTAGAACTCACTGTCCAAAAGAGAGGGCTCACTACCTTACAAAATATATTTGATATTACAAAAAAATGTTGAACTAAGAATATAGCATCTACATATGCCTGGATTCAGTTCCAATGAAGCACACAATTAGATTATGGATCTTTTATCCAGTTCTCACTTCTACTTTGCTCTACTCTACTCTACTTTTCATACAAAAACCCTTATGTTGTACAAATAGATCTTCTAATATTGTCTCATATGAATTTTCCATACTTTTTCACTCTTACACTTTCACTCTTCTTGATTCTCACACACACTTCTATCTCCATCCATAAAAAAATGATTTCCTGATCTCCTTTATATATCCACTAAGAAGAATTTTATATATGTCAGCTTCAAAACAAAATATAATATTCTTGCTCATGTCAACTCAAATCACTAATTATAATTGATGTGTACCCTCACAAGTTGGATAGACTATAGTAGGGACCCAAACCAAAATTCCAAACATAAGAAATAGTTAAACACATACTCCTCATACATCCACAACACACCATACACAATAGGTCATCCATAAAGAGAAAATAATCAATAAATCATTTCTATCGAATCTCTTAACTCATACTCTGATTAATACGGCACCAAAAAACTCACTAGTAGGATAGCATACATGTTGAACAAGCTTCCCTAGGGATCCACACCAGAAAATAGTGATCCAGTGAAGTTTTCAGATCAACTTATCAACTAGATGCCCTGTTCTTCATACATTCTGCTAGTAGATTACAGTCTCTTACTTCTTTTTCCGATAAGAGCAACTTCAACACTGCAGACCATACTGCTAACTCCAGTTGCCATCAATGACAACACAAGAGGAAAAAATAAATCTCTCAAAGTCATATGCCAACAACTCCTTCCCTTTAAACTTAACCAATTCTTTTGAAATGGTCTTATTTCTCAAACTATATGTGCTCTTGAAAAGATTCTTCTTATTTTTACCGTGGGAACTTCTCTTACCCTGGGATGTTGCAAAAGTCTCGGTACTTCTTTCTCAGCAATAGACATGTCCTCTTGATACACCCAACTTACCCATTTTTGCAGAACATAGATTAAAATCTAGAAAATCTAAATTGAGAGGAAATTAACCAACTTTGAGCTCCTAAATTAAATTTGCAGGAAAGCACACACACAAACCCAGACAACTTCAACTAGCCCTAGAAATATGAAACTCCCAAACAAACTAAAGAATGAATTAAACAAAGCTCGTACAAAAAACTAACTCACCCAAGATGAAAACATAAACACCTCTGCAATTGAAAGCTCAACACTCACACACTTCTTCTATGACCCACACTTCACATTTTCTAAAGACTAAAAATGGTGAGATCAAATGGCAAGAAACCTACATTAAATAGACAGTTTGGAGCATGTAGAAATTAATGATTGAAGAGATCCTTGCTCGAGTGAGCTGATAACTTAGCATCTTAGCTTTGAATCTAGACCGTTTATCTTTAAGGATTTAAAATTCCATCAATGGCAACTTGGATCATTGTTTCTGGCTTTCACAACTTGTTTCCAAAAAATAGTGATACCACCTTAGAAAGTTTCCACATCTACCCTTAATCTTCATTAATCACCTATGATCTGACAATTAACATGCATCACGAATGCATTTCATGCCCTTTCATTTATATCAGTGAAGCACAAGAAGTAGGCATTTAAAGAGAATATTCCCTAAAACATCCCATCACTCATCACGGATTTGCCCCACCCCTCCAAGGTTCAATTAGTGACAAGACAAATGGTGCAGTAAAATTTAGACTATTAGATCACTGCTTATTTTTGAAATCTTCACCATACATCGTGTATCACTAATTCATATTTCAAATTTTAAACCATATCAGTGACAAACGATAAAATAGTGATGTAACCAAATCAAGCCATGTGCATCATCCACAAACATATCGCTCATTTACCCCTCTTCAAAATAGTGATGGACCACATTGACTGGTGCCCTCCATCACTCATTTCCAATTTGGAGAAAATTGACATACAACTATCTGCGATGAGCGATGGAAGGAAAAACAAAGAGCCTAGGAGGTCATCGCTCATCACTAATTCAAAACTCAAAACTCTCAATAAATTAGCGATATGAAAGAAGCCAATGATACAAAGAGAAAATTAAGCATCATGCATTGCTAATTTGAATCACAAGCTCTCAACACCATTCGTGATGTACAAAAAAAAAAGGAAATACCACTCATTTCTCATCATGAATTCAAATGTACATCCATAAAGCTATTCATGATGAGAGATAAAGGGAAGAGATAAATGGGACTTAAGTAGGATAATTAAGCATGTGCTCACAAGTTGTTATGAGAAAGGGGACCACCTAGGATGTAACATATAAAATGCCTCAAAGGGTTTAAAACATAATATTTTAAAAGGATGTAAAGGCCAAATAAGGTCAATTAATAAACCTTATAAAAAAAAAGAATGTTGTACATAGGAAAGAGGGTCCGGTTACTCCACAAGTTCAAATGCCTCAAGATTTTTTTGAATGACTAGAAATAAGTGATAAGAAGTCAACAATAGATTATATTATTGATGAGGGATTTGATTTAAGGGTTTCTCGGGTTAGATTTTGACAGAAAAATCCCCAGGCAATATTAGTGAACAAAACCCTAAGTCCATACATTTGAAACTGACTAAAATTTGCAAAGTCAAGCATGGAACCAAGAATCTTTTAGCGGTTCCATTAGTGGCTCCAGTTGGGGATGTCTATTCCTCAATGAACAGAGTGATAATCCAAAATCTCAAGTGAAGAAAACCAAGCATAGAGGACCATAACCAAGGACCAGCTAGGAAAACCAAACCAAAATGACAACATATGTACAAAATTTACATAAGTTACAGGGCCATACCAATAGATCCAATATCCATCATTCTTGAAGCCTCCTATGATGTGTAATTTTTCAACTTGAATTGTGCAACTTTACCAAGCTTCAACACTACTTGGTGGCCCCATGCCCCCCAACCTTAAAACTAGTACTTACCCCTATCAGAAACCTTGTTTTCCACTATTTCTACCATGCTAAGGCTAAAAAAATTATCATGAATCTCCCATCAACTGATCATGCTACGACCACTACACTCAACCACTATGGACATGTGTCTAAAATTATATTCATCTCTTTCATTCATGTCCCTCCATGAACTGTAACCAATCATTAACTAAAATACATTATCAGTGTAGCATTCTATCTGACTCAATTTATAATCATATTTCACTAAATGTTCATCAAACTGAATAGGGAAAATAAAACATTCATAATCCACTTGATCACTATCATCATACAAACTGATATCAAATTCATTCTTTCCATTAAATTGGAAACCCTCATACACATTCCTTCCAAGGCTCCCATTCAAGGGTACACATTCAATTTGTGTGTTGAACAAGAAATGTTCATACACAGGCTTCTTTTCAAATTGGTGCTCACATTCATCAGAGTAGCATAAACTAGTTATGCTAACATATTTTTCATCTCCTTGGGAAACTGATTCAGCAGTCCCCATAGAATTTTTTCTCACATCAAGGTTATTCCTAAAAAAACATTATCCATACCTTCCTAGGCATCAAAATATACTCCTTTTTTAGGTTTATTGACATAATCTAATCCTTCCTTCCAATTATTGTTCAAATTGAAATAGAATGTCTCCAATGATGGGTCAAGTAACTTTGGATTGATAAGATCAATAAAAAGATATTCAAGTGCATCATCAGTTAATAGTTTTGTTTCCTCACATATGTAGGATTTCCTACAACTTGAACATTTCTCATTTTCATCCAAACAAGTCTCTTTAACACACCCTTTGTTGAAAAGTATCATGTCCATCTCTAATATGAAACTTGTAAATTCCATTTATGTTTATACAAGCATTCAAAGACAAGACCCTACTGACTAGCATCACCAATCCCATCATTTTTGACAAAAATATCAGGCTCAAGACCTTGAATATAGACATTCTTATCTTGAAATTCACTATCTACCACATTGTCATGGCATTCCAATTCTAGTATAGCTGGATTGCATTTCAAGAATCCATAACATGTTATATGTTCATCCATTGCTGAGGGCACAACCTTATGAGTATTGGTACAATTGAATTCTTTAGGAAAGAAGGATTCCTTCAGTTCAACCTGACAAAAAGATTTATATTCATCATGAGAAAAATCGAGATTTTCATTTTCACTATCTTGGTCACCCACCTTCAAAGGTATATCAGTAGTTCCTGCAAGTATGATAATATCATCATATGTACTACTAGACAGATGTTCATCTTCTAAAACTTCTCTATCCATTTCTTGGATAAACCCTAGATCTTTGACAATAGGATGAGCACCCCTATCATCCTGGGACATCATTTTTTGCATATATTCACATTTAGCCTCCTCAACAATCCTGACCCAACCAATTATTGATCAAAATCCCAAGATTTTAATTCCTTGGGAAAAGTACTAAGCCCTGGCTCATAAATGTCACAAAATAGGTCAATATAAACTGAATCTTCAAGTCATAACCTTTTAGGGATTTCAAACAAGGAATCCAAGAACCTTTTTAGCAACTTATATCAAAATTCCCCTTCATGTCTCTTCATACTAGATAGTCTAAACAATACATGATCATTATCACTCTCCCTTTGTTGAAGTTCATCTTGAATCTATTCATGATTAATATGCTATGAAGGTGAACTAGATAAGGAATTAAAAACATCATTACTTTGGTCATCCCTTTCATCCTTATCTATGCCATTTATATGATGTGCATCAAGACAACAAACATTTGCATCCATATGTCCCCTCATCATTGAATATTTCCTAGTTTTTTCAATATCCATAGCAATGTGATAGGCCTAATATAATTTTTTAGGTTCCTTATCCCTTATCAAATAACTCATCTCATTATCAAATGCACCTAGATATACAATCAAACATTTTGCATCACTAGGTCTCAAGTGTTCAGGAATATCACTCACCATTTTAGGAAATCTCATATTAAAAGCAGGGACCAACTCTTCTTCATCCCTTTGAATTTCCATGTCTTTTTCTTATCTCATTAGGACTAACCCTTTCACCAAATTGTTCCACAAATGATATCATGAAATATTTCCATGAAGCTACAAAATATATTGATAAATATGAGAACCAATCTCTAGCATTTTCTTTTAAAGACTGAGTGAAAGATTCATGACAACATCCTCGTGGTCTATTTCAAAATCACCCATCAAATCCATTAATCCATTCATATGTTTGGGAGTTGACTCAGAATTTTTCCCTATAAATTTAGGCAAATGTTTCCTAATATCATTAGGCATCTTATTAGGGAAACCTTGAATACCATTAAAAATTAATGGCTTATATCTCTCGACAAATCATTTCCTTTGAGAGCATGATAAAGGCTGCATACCCTGCATATTGTTACTTGATGTTCTACCAAGAAATATAGGGGAGCACCACATTTCTATTGTATCCCTATTCAATCTTTAAATATCAATTTCATAGTTGATTTCCCACTGTCTAATTCATTAATTTAATCATGATTTCTAAATGCATAATTTGCACATATTCATAATTTAAAACTTTCTAAAAGGAAGATTTTAGAGATAAGCGTAATTATCCAATCCAACTCAGGTATTACAAATTTCACCTTAGAATTATGTAAAATGACTACCCTTCCCTCAATTTTTGCTTAATTCACATAATAGGGAAACAAAATTGTCACCAAATTATTGCAACATGGTTTTCATATGGATTTATTTCATCTTGAAAACCAAAATAGGCAAAAATACCTAGATATACTGCAACTATTCAAAAAAATTCTTCTGAATGGAAAACCTTAGAGAGATAAAACTCTCCTTGTGTCTTCATCAGGTTCTTTGCATAGAGTTGCCACCTCCTTTATAGAGGAACACTTTAAACAACATGAAGTTTCCTTCACAAGTTGAATTTACTTTAAGCTTCCTTAATCAACAGAGTCACACACGAGTCCTTTACACTTCCTTATTTGTTTCCAACAACTTTTCATTCCATTTTACTGGAGTCTCTCAAACAATTCATACTAGTATAGAGATTTTCGAAGTCTCCATCCACTTCTAGTGAGAATGTTTTCAAATATTCATGAAATTGTAACAAGTCTTGAACACATATGCAAGTTTTCAAAGGACGTGTAGCAAAATCCCTCAACATCTCGGAGGATTGACTCATTGACACAAAGATAGGCTTGGAAATATAATTCTCTAACAAATATTTGACTCTTTAAGGTACAATGATCCTCTATCAGAGTGTTCTTATGTCAATCCCCAACAGAGTCATCATTTTTGTTGGTTATTTTTCCTGAACCAAACTTAAGCTTACCACTTCCCTATGAATCTGCTGGAATTCAATTATCAGCAAGGGTAAGGATTGGCCAACACTTAAGTAAGAATTCTAGGTCCTTAATTCTTCACTTCAGGCTTTGTGAAACACAAGAGGGGGATCCTAAACATGTTCATGTGATATTCATTTAAACAAGAAAACTTCTGCACACAGATAAATTCATTTAAACTGCAAATAGTCAACATTCTTTAAAGATTTGGAATACCCTTAAATAAACTATAGTTTGTTGCAAGGAATGGGATGACACTTCAGATTTATACATTGTAATTAAAATTTTTTAATTGATTTTTTATTCTTGTTCCAAGCATTCGGTCAGGTGCATTGCTAACTCAATTATTTAAATAACTTAATGGAAAGAATAGTGCTTCATCTATTGGGAAAATGGATTCATATCTATAACAACTAGTAATACCATAGCACTTTTACTCAGTAATTGATGGGCTATTGGTATACTACTTTGTAGCATTCAACTCACTACATCTAAAACATAACTACTTATCAAATTCTATGCTCTCTCCTCACAACCCTTTAAACTTATTTAAGCATGTTAACCAATTTTTTCAATTGAAGCAGAAATAAACTCACGCATTCAATTGAAACAACTAAAGATAAATGGAAAGGTCATTAACCATTTTCATTCATAGTCTGAATAACATTACATAGGAGAGTATATGCCTTTGAACTAATATTTTCTTATATTTTTTATGCTATTGTAAGACTATTTTAAGACCATTACATACATGACTTAGGCCCTAGACTTCCATTTTGATCCACCCATTAATTCATCTATTTATAATCTGCTCTTTTCAAAGCTTCGCTTTTCACCTAGACCACTTTGAGAATCTAGATTCAAACCCCTATAATCAGCCCTAAAATACCTTTTATAGAACAAGGGAGCCAAAAGCATCTAAATGAATTATGATTACATTTCACATTTCATTTCAAAACCAATTTTACCCGAATTCGATAAATTCCCCAAATAGTTACATGTAATCATTAGCATAATAGGGGAAAGCAAAAGACAAAATTCCTAATGATTTATTGGTGGAGAATAACCAAATCACCCATAGGGTACCATTATTCAGTGTTGTAGTGTCCACATCGAGAAAAAAGATTCTTCACTATACCATTCAGAAGACTTCCATGTATGCATAAGGGACAAAACCACACATAAGCTGAGAAGAATGATCTTAATGTAGTGGCGATGGTGTCATCAAAAACAAAATTAGCTTGAAGATGCCAATTTGAGTCATCAGCATTAGAGTATGTGTGTCCACTCCTTTTTCGTGATGCAACTGGAGGAACCATCACTCCCTCCTCATCAGAGTCATCGTACGACACTAGAGAAAGAAGGTAATGGTTGTATCCTAAGTCAATATCACCTCCACCAACCAAAGGGCTATCAGAAACAACAATTGGAGAATTTAGTTTCCCAAGTAGGCCTTATGATACTTGCTTCTCTTATTTTCTTTCTCCATAGGATCAATTGACTCCTTCCCTTTAAAGTTGACCAATTCTTCTAAAATGGTCTTGTATCTCAAATTGTACGTGCTCTTGACAATAGTCTTCTTACTTTTACCACAAGAACTCCTCTTACCCTTGGGTGTTACAGAAGTGTTGGGTACTTCATGCTCAGCCATAGACATGTCCTCTTGACACTTGAACACACTGAGTGGTGTAGAAGCACCTAGGTTACATTAGGTGGCAATAGGAAAATTTGGAAGTCTAGAATGAAATTTTGAGATCTTAATACTTTAAGGTCATGTTGACCATTTAATTTTGTGTTATAGGTGTTATAACATGTTAGGATGAAGGTTGGTCAGTAGCTTATGGTAGAATGAATGAGTTTTCTCAACTTGTTTCACTAGGATTCACTAGGAGTTAGAAATAAAGCCCAAAATGTTGCATTTGTGCAATTTTGGCCTAATGTGGGGTTATGTCTGACCAAGGGGAGATGTAACCACTTATGAACCTTTAAAAGGTGGGCCTCAAATTGGAATTGAGGTTGGAAAAGCTTTGTATCATTTTGGAGTTTACTGTTCATAAGGAAAAGTAATGAATTTCTTGCAATTTTCTGGTTTTTAGTTTTTCTTTGTGTGTTAATGGAGGGTTCCAGGAACTGAGCAGTGTGTGGCATGTGTGGTATTTACTTTACAAGCTTTGTGTGGTCTGTAGTTAGTTTTTCTTCTTTTTTTCTAGCTTTGTTCTTTGTTAGTTTTGTTTCTTCATTGTTGATCAGACTAGAAAGCTATTAATCATGGAGTCTTAGACCTCTTTCTTCCACTATACCTGGTGTATAGTCCATGGGAAATGAGGCTAAAATCCATGCCTATATATTTATTAGGTCTAGGAGTCATTAGGAGTCATAAAATGTTGGCAAAAGACTATTCCTAGGCAAGCTTGACAATGCCCGGTTAGGACAGTCAAAGAGTGCAAAGCACAAAGGTTGCAGGGGTGTCAATTCCCTAGCAAACCCAGGTGTGTGGTGGATGTAGGAAGCCTTGTAGAGGCTTGGGAAGAAGAATGGAGCCCTGACAGACCACGTGGAGGTAGAATGAACTAAGTGTTCATGAAAAAGGTCAGAACTTGGCTTAAACAAGCCTAAAAGTGCTAAAATCTTGGTTAGGGCAGTGTATGGATGGTGGAGGCTCTAAACCCCAAAAATATTCAACATGTGGGAAAGGGTACCATGAATTCCAAGAAAAGATCCTAGGTCATTTGGAGGATTTTTGAGTGTTTTCCATTTTTCCCGAGTTAGGAGGCCTAATTGGGCTCAAGGCTAGTAGCCCTTTTTAAACCCTAGAATAGAGTTTGGAGTGAGCGATGGAGAATTGGTGATTGGGGAATGATCAAGAACCATAGAGAGATGGTTTTGAAGCCATGAAAGTCATCACACACCCCTGCATCAAGTTAGTGGAGCTTGGAGTTTTAGTTGGCCTTTAGGAAGATTAAGGGCTAAGGAGAGATTGGCAGAGACAACACCAAGATTGGCTTGGTTAGGGAAATGAAGATGATGGTAGGGTTTTCTAGGAGAAATAGGGGTGCCTAACAAGCATTAGGGCCTATAGGTTGAGAAGGTGGAGAGTAACACCAAATGGTTTGCTAAGGTGAGACCTAGAGCATGGGACATTGAGTGTCTCATCCAACCCTAACCCATCAGATTGGTATCAGAGTAGGTTAAAGATTTTGGAAACATCTTATATGTCAAAGGTTGAGTCTAGTGATTCTTCCATCATGGTGACAAATGTAGAATTGGCTAAGATGGTTGAGGAGCAAGAGGAAGACAATAAGTTGTTAAAAGAAAGAATAGAGCAACTTGAGAAAGCATTGAATAATGTGAAGTTGGAAGAAAAGGTACCAAAGGAAGAAGAGGTTGTAGAGGAAGACAATATCCCTGAACCTGACCCTGTTTTGGAGGAAGAGCCTTTCTTGAAAGCATTGAAGGCTTTGAGTGGAAATGAACTTGAAGGCATACCACTGTTTAGTGGAAAAATGGAAGCTGAATTAGTTATGGATTGGAAAGAGGGAATGGAAAACCATTTTGAATGTGATGACATCACTGAGGCACAAAAGGTAAAGGTGGCCAAATCAAGACTAAGAGGTTCTTCCTTGACATGGTGGTAGTTCATTCAGACAGAAAGGGAAAAAGAAGGTAAGCAGCCTATCTCAACTTGGAAGGGAATGGTTGCCAAGATAAGAGAAGCATACATGCTAGATGACTATGAGATTCAGTTACACAAGAAGAGACAAAGCCTAAGGCAGAAAGACCAAGATGTGAACACTTACACTGAGGAGTTTCAAAAGCTTTGCATGAGGTCTAATGTGACAAAGGATGAGAGTCTCAAGGTAGCTAGATACCTTAACGATTTGAAATGGAACATCCAAGAAGAGATGACTCTTCTAAGTCCCAAGACAGTACACCAATGCTATTAGTTGGTTATCAAGATTGAGGAAAGAAACAAGAGGAAGCAAGACCAGGCAGAGATCAAAGAGATCAAAGAGGGCAGTGAGGTGGCTACCAAGGTAGAGGCAATGACCAAAGAAACCAAGGAAAGTTTAAATCCATAGATCATGGAAATGAAACACCTTCTAGAGGAGGGTATAATAGAGGTAGAGGACCTCAAGGTGGTTCAAACAGAGGAAGAGGAGCAGGCAGGAGCAATTCATACTTTGCAAACATGAAATGCTACCATTGTAGTCAAGTAGGTCATCTTGCTTATAGGTGCCTAGAGAAAGCAATGAGAAGAGAGTGGCTTATGCACAAGAGGACACCATGAGTCCTAAGTCATCTGAGATTAGTCATATTAAATCTGAGGTAGGAGAGAATTTGATGTTCAATAGAGTTTTGATCAGACAACCGGTCAAGGAAGAACCAAAACAGAGGAAAGCTCTATTTAGAGTAAGGTGCAAGATACTTGGTAAAGTATGCAAGGTCATAGTAGATTCAGGTTCAACAGACAATATAATCTCAGAGGAGGTAGTAATGAAACTGAAATTGGAGAAAGTACCCCACACTAACCCCTACAAGGTCACATGGCTAAACAAAGGGCAAAGTGTTTTAGTAAATGAGCAACTAATGGTGGAGTTTTCCATTGGAGGATATAAAGACAAGTTGGTTTGTGATGTTTTACCCATGGATACATGCCATCTACTATTGGGCAGACCATGGCAGTACGATAGAAGTGTCATGTATGATGGAAAAGAGAACACCATTTCTTTCAAGAAGGATGGGAAGACTTTCAAGTTGCAGTCACTATCACAAGAAGAAGAGGGACAGTCAAAGACACCTAGTGTCTTCTTGAGCAGTGGTAAAGAGTTCCTTAACAACCTCCATCAAGGGGGTGAAGGATATGTGGTTATGTTACAACCTAAAGAAGAAGACAAGTATGAAAAAATAGTCTTACCAGAAGTAGTCCAAAAGTTACTTGACAAGTACAAGAGCATATTTAGTGATGGGACACCTGCAACTTTACCTCCAAAGAGAGCCATTAGTCATCAAATTGATTTCATACCAGGGGCTTCATTTCCTAACAAAGTAGCTTATAAGCTTACACCAGATCAGAATCTAGAGGTAGCTAGACAAGTGCAAGAGTTGTTGGATCAAGGATTGATTCAAAAGAGCATCAGCCCATGTGCAGTACCAGTGGTCTTAGCAACAAAGAAAGGTGGTAAGTGGAGATTATACACTGATTCTTGAGAAATAAATAGAATCACAATCAGATATAGATTCCCTATCCCTAGGATTGAAGACTTGATGGATTGTCTTGGAGGAGCTCAATACTTCACCAAGTTGGATCTCAAGAGTGGATACCATCAAATCAAAATCAAGGATGGAGATGAGTGGAAGACAACTTTTAAGACAAATGATGGGTTGTATGAGTGGAGAGTTATGCCATTTGGCCTCTCTAATGCCCCTAGCACATTCATGAGGCTCATGAATGAAGTGCTTAAAGACTTTACAGGGATATTTGTGGTAGTGTATCTAATGACATCCTCATATACAACAAGACAATAGAAGAGCATTTAAAACATGTGGAGTTGGTCCTTAAAAGGTTGCAAGAGGAGAAGTTGGCAATCAATCTAGAGAAGTGTGAGTTCTTTAAGCAAGAGCTTGTATATTTGGGTTTTGTAGTGTCCAAAGGATCATTGAAGATGGATCCAAGCAAGGTGGAAGCCATCCTAAACTAGCCTACTCTAACCACAGGGACAGAGGTAAGAAGTTTTCATGGATTGGCTCAATTTTATAGGAAATTCATAAGGAACTTTAGTGGCATATGTGCACCAGTCCTAGATACAATCAAAGGAGGTTTAAAAACTAAGTTTAGATGGACTCAAGAAGCTAAGAATGGGTTTGAGAAACTGAAACAAGAGGTGGCAACTAAACCAATTCTCTTATTACCTAGCTTTGGCAAGTTGTTCACTGTTGAATGTGATGCTAGTGGAGTGGCAGTAGGAGGAGTGTTAAGTCAAGAGGGCATGCCTATAGCCTTCTTTAGTGACAAGCTCAATGAAGCAAAGAAGAAGTATTCAACCTATGACTTAGAACTTTATGCTTTAGTTTAGTCATTTAGGAAATGGAGGCATTACCTTCTACCCAAGGAGTTTGTAGTCTTTACTGACAATTAGGCACTTAGCTTTATCAACACTCAAGAGAAGTTGAGTAATAGGCATTTGAAATGGATGGAATACATCCAATATTTTACTTTTACCATCAAGCACAAGAAGGGATAGTTGAACAAGGTGGCAGATGCATTGAGCAGGAGATTGTTGATAGTGCAAGAGATATAGATCAAGAGCATTAGCATAAAGAGTTTCAAGGATCTCTATGGGGAAGATGAAGAATTTTCAGAGGTCTATAAGGTATGTTCAAACTTTGAGAACCATTTCCATAGCCAATACTCTGAATATACATTGCAAAATGGGTTATTGTTTAATGGAAATTAGTTATGTGTTCCAAGAGGGTCAATGAGGAAAAATCTGATTCAAGAAAAGCATAATGGCAGTCTTAGTGGACATTTTGGCATCAACAAGACTTTAGAACTACTACAAAGATTCTATTACTAGCCTAAGTTTGCAAGAGATGTTAGGAATTATGTGGAACAATTTTTGGTGTGCATGAAAGATAAGGGAGGAGCTAGTAACGATGGTCTATATCAACCCCTACCCATTCCTAATAGACCATGGGATGTGTGAGCATGGATTTTGTGGTAGGCCTTCCTAAGACCAAGACTGGTTTTGACAGTGTTTATGTAGTGGTAGATAGATTTAGCAAAATGAGTCATTTTATTCCCTAAAAAATTACTCATGATGCTAGTTACATAGCTCATCTCTTCTTCAAGGAAGTTGTAAGGATCCATGGATTTCCTTTGAGCATTGTTTCAGATAGAGATGTGAAGTTCATGAGTCACTTTTGGAAGACTCTATGGAAAAGATTGGGTACTAACCTGTCTTTTGGATCAGCTTACCATCCTCAGACCGATGGTCAAATAGAGGTGGTTAACAAGGTGCTAGGTAACCTTCTAAGGTGCTTAACTAAGGAGTATGGATAGACATGGGATATGGTTATCTCACAAGATGAGTATGCATACAATGATACTGTGAACCAGACCACAGGGAAGAGTCCTTTTGAAGTTGTGTATGGGATGCACCCAAGAGGCATATGTGAGATCAAAGATCTTGGAGCTATGGAACAAAGAAGTGGACATGCAGAAGACTTCAGTCAGACCATGAAGGAGATTCAGGAGCAGGTAAAGAGGACAGTCACTAAGGCTACACAAAAATTGAAGGAGAAGGCAGATATGTCAAGGAAAGATATGCAATTTGCAGAAGGGGACTAGGTTATGGTCCACCTTAACAAGTCAAGTTTGTAGAAGGGAATTTCAACCAAGTTGTAGATGAAGAGAGTGGGTCCATGCAAGGTATTGGCCAAGTATGGAAACAATGCCTACAAGGTGGAGTTACCTACTGATCTAGGCATCTCTCCAGTGTTCAATGTAGCTGATTTGAAGTATAAGGGGATAGTCAATGATGTGGATCAGAATAGTCAGGAGATCTTCAAGGACATCAGTAATGTATCCTTACCTAATCAAGACAAGCCTCAGGCAGAGAAGATCTTGGAGTCAAGAGTGAAGAAGGCTACAAGAAATAAGGTGTACATGGAACACCTTATCAAGTGGAAGAATAGGCATGAATTAGAAGCCACATAGGTCCAAGAAGATTAGTTCAAGAAGTTTGGTATTGATCTGTCATTGCTCTCTCCTTCCTTTCCTTAGTTTTGGGCTGAGAGGGGAGAATGGTGCAGGAGCACCTAGGTTACATTAGGTGGCAATAGGAAAATTTGGAAGCCTAGCATGAAATTTTGAGATCTTAATACTTTAAGGTCATCTTGACCATTTAATTTTGTGTTAGAGGTGTTAGAGCATGTTAGGATGAAGGTTGGTCAGTAGCTAATGGTAGAATGAATGAGTTTTCTCAACTTGTTTCACTAGGATTCACTAGGAGTTAGAAATAAATCCCAAAATGTTGCATTTGTGCAATTTTGGCCTAATGTGGGGTTATGTCCGACCAAGGGGAGATGTAACCACTTATGAACCTTTAAAAGGTGGGCCTCGAACTAGAATTGAGGTTGGAAAAGCTTTGTATCATTTTGGAGTTTACTGTTCATAAGGAAAAGTAATGAATTTCTTGCAATTTTCTAGTTTTTAGTTTTGCTTTGTGTGTTAATGGAGGGTTCCAGGCACTGAGAAATGTGTGGAACATGTGGTATTTACTTTACAAGCTTTGTGTGGTCTGTAGTTAGTTTTTCTTATTATTTTCTAGCTTTGTTCTTTGTTAGTTTTGTTTCTTTCATTGTTGATCAAACTGGCAAGTTGTTAATCATGGAGTCTTAGACCTCTTTCTTCCACTATACCTAGTGTATAGTTCATGGGAAATGAGGCTAAGCTCCATTCCTATATATATATTAGGTCTAGGAGTCATTAGGAGTCAGAAAATGTTGGCAAAAGACCGTTCCTAGGTGAGCTTGATAGTGCTCGGTTAGGACAGTCAAAGAGTGCAAAGCACAAAGGTTGCAGGGGTGTCAATTCCCTAGCAAACCCAAGTGTGTGGTGGATGCAGGAAGCCTTGTAGAGGCTTGGGAAGAAGAATGGAGCCCTGAAAAACTGCGTGGAGGTAGAATGAACTAACTTTTCAAGCAAAAGGTTAGAATTTGGCTTAAACAAGCCTAAAAGTGCTAAAATCTTGGTTAGGGCAGTGTACGGATGGTGGAGGCTCCAAACCCTAAAAATATTCAAGGTTTGGGAAAGGGTACCACAAATCCCAAGAAAAGATCCTAGGTCATTTGGAGGATTTTTTATTGTTTTCCATTTTCCCCGGGTTAGGAGGCCTAATTGGGCTCAAGGCTAGTATCCCTTTTTAAACCCTAGAATAGAGTTTGCAGTGAGCGATGGAGAATTGGCAATTGGGGAATGATCAAGAACCCTAGAGAGATGGTTTTGAAGCCATGAAATTCATCACACACCCCTACATCAAGTTAGTGGAGCTTCGAGTTTTAGTTGGCCTTTAGGAAGATTAAGGGCTAAGGAGAGATTGGCAGAGACAGCACCAAGATTGGCTTGGTTAGGGAAATGAAGATGATGGTAGGGTTGGCCAGGAGAACTAGGGGTGCCTAATAAGCATTAGGACCTATAGGTTGAGAAGGTGGAGAGTAACACCAAAGGTTTTGATAAGGTGAGACCCAGAGCATGGGACAGTGAGTGTCTCATCCAACCCTACCCCATCACTAAGTCATCTAGACCTCCTAGTTGGCTAAATTAACACACCCAACTTACCCATTTTTGTAAAATATAGGGTAAAAGCTAGAAAATCTAAATTGAGAGGAAACTAACCAACTTTGAGCTCCTAAATTAAATTTTTAGGAAAGAACACCCACAAACCTAGATAACTTCAACTAGCCCTAGAAATATGAAACTCCCAGACAAACTAAAGCTCAACACTCACACACTTCTTCTATGACCCACACTTCACATTTTTTGAAGACTGAAAATGGTGAGATCAAACAGTAGGGAAACTACATTAAATAGAAAATTTGGAGCATGTAGCAATTAATGATTGAAGAGATCCTCACATGAGTGAGCTGATAAATTAGTAGCTTAGCTTTGAATCTGGACTATCAATCTTTGAGGATTTAAAACTCCATCAATGACAACTTTGAGCATCATTTCTAGCTTTTACAACTTGTTCCTAAAAAAAGGTGATACCACCTTAGAAAGTTACCACACCTACCCTTAATTTTCATTAGTCACCTATGATTTGACAATTAACATGCATCACCAACTCGATCTATGCCCTTTCATTTAAATTGGTGAAGTACAAGAATCGAGCATTTTAAGAGAATATTCCCTAAAACATCCCATTGTGTGTCACAGATTTGTCCCACCCCTCCAGGGTTCAATTAGTGACAAGAGCAATGGCAAGGTGAAATTTAGATCATTGGATCACTATTTATTTTGGAAATCTTCACCATACATCATGCATCACTGATTCAATTTTTAAAATTTGAACCATATCAACAATGAATGAAAAATAGCAATGTAACCAAAACAAGCTATGTACATCATCCACAAACATATCACTCATTTACCCCTCTTCAAAATGGTGATGACCCACACTGAATGGTGTCCTCCATTGCTCATCACCAATTTGGAGAAAACTAGCATATAGCTATCTGCGATGAGTGATGGAAGGAAAAACAAAGAGCCCAGGAGGTCATAGCGCATCGCTATTTCAAAACTCAAAACTCTCAAGAAATTAGCAATATGAAAGAAGCCAACGATACAAAGAGAAACTTAAGCATCATGCATCGCTAATTTTAATCACAAGCTCTTAACACCATCCATGGTGTGTGGAACAAAGGAAATACCACTCATCACTCATTTTGAATTCAAATGTGCATACATAAAGCTATTCAAGATGAGCAATAAAGGGAAGCAATAAATGAGACTTAAGTAGGATAATTAAGCACATGCTCACAATTTTTTATGAGAAAGGGGACCACCTAGGACAGCGTATAAAATGCCTCAAATGGTTTAAAAAGAATTGATAAACCTTATAAAACAAAAGAATGTCAGACCTAGGCATGAGGGGTTGGTTACTCCACAAGTTCAAATGCCTCAAGATGTTTTAGAATGAGTAGGAATGGGTGATAAGAAGTCAAAAATAGATTATATCATTAATGAGGGATTTTATTTAAGGATTTCTTGATATTTTGATAGAAAAATCCCCAGGAAATATTAGTGAACAGAATCCTAAGTCTAGATGTTTGAAACTAACTAAAATTTACAAAGTCGAGCATGAAACCAAGAATATTTTAGGGGTTCCATCAAACCCTATCTTACATATAACCCTAGATCTAAAAATGTAATTTATCACACAAAAAAAAATGAAAAGTAGTAGAATTGAATAAATGGTAAAAATGAGGAACTTGTAATTGAAATCTAGGCTAAAATTGTATGGACAAGGGTGCTAGGTTTGCTAGATGAGCATGTTCACATTCTAGATTTGCAAATTCTAAATTGTAGGTTGCAGTTTGCATTGGGCTTTCTAGGACTATCATTTGATGAAACTTTTGGATTTGACCTAGACACATGAAAAGAGGAGAAAGTTTGTTCTATATAGGGGCTTGCCTAATTCAAACCCTATTTTGGTATTTCTACCTCCATGTACAACAAATGATGATTATTATACCCTAGGTGGAGTAGTGACCAAAAATATGGCAATTGAATGAAATGATAAATGATAAATGATAATGTTACCTTGATGTGAAATCCTTGACAAAGTGATGTCACACTAGAAGTTTCCACAAAAGTTTATTTATGGATACCTTGATTGCTTGATAAGCCTACAAAAGGTTAGTTTAGAAACACAATATATTGTTGTAGATAGCATGTATAGAATAACTCAATACTTCTCTATAATAATTACATCATAATAAATTTTTATTCAAAATTACGTCATCACACATAATTTTCTTCATTCTTATCTATGTCTTTCAAGCTTGTCCTTGATTAATGAAAGTGATGTAATAGTGTTGCTAAATATGCCCTTGAATTTCCTTAGCTAATTTTAGGATCTTTAATTTTTCTTAATAAAAAATGCTAGGATTGTAATAGTGAAAAATACTTGTATTTATATGCAATTATGTTGGAAACTGGAAGGTTTTCATTGATGTCAACAATTTAATTTGGATGATTGTCATTAATGTACATTACTTGCTTCGATAATGGAAGTCTATTGATCCAGTATTTTGGTCTGGTATATCTTAATTTGTAAGATTATTTTAGAAGCTAATATTATGGTCTATCTCAACATCATTTGCATCTAGTAATAAGATTTTAGTTGAGTAGGCTTTATGATTGGAAAGATAGTTTCACTAGTAGTATGGAACATAATGTTTTGCTTATATAATAGTTTAGTATGTTGGTTTCTTGGTTAGGATTTCACCTGAAAGAAAGATATCACTACAAGACTTTGTACATAGGATTGTGACTACAAGATTCATCTTACACTAAAGTTTTGTGATGTTATGTGAACACATTCAAAAGATATGAATAACAGGGTTATGCTCCGAAGTCTATAGTGAGTTTCTGTACAATGCATTGATAAGGGAGATTCTGCATTTTCTTAGGATTAATTAATTTGTTTTGCGGTGTTGAAGATAAGTTATTTGGTGTCATCTAAAGAAGAATTCAATGTGTTAACAAGTTTTTATGTTACATGTTTGATGAATTACATATATGATTGGAGTTTTGATGTTTTAGGTCTAACTCTCATTGACCTAATTATGACTTGGTGTTAAGAAGATTAAACATGTGCTACAAATGTTAAATGGATCTATCATAGGTCCATACTGACTAATATCATGTAAAGATGATTTTTTTTTTGAGGTTAAGGCCAATAGACTCAATTTTAATTTTGAAATGGGGTTACTCCAATTAGGTTGACCTAATTGATGTACTTGATCATATACGATATATATATGTGAACTCTTTTGAGATCAATATGTGGAAGTAGAAGGAGATGGTGCGTGAGTGAATGAAATGAAAAATGTCAGAGTAATTGAGAATTAATAAATGTTACAAATGTGTGAATTTGTATGAATACGTAGATAGATGTGGTGTATACACTTGAAGAGAAGTGTTTCATATACTATGCTTCATCAAAAATCAACTCCAGCACAAGGAAAGTGTATTCTATCACATTTCATCCCTTGGTAGTGAGCCATACTCTATTTTGTAAACTATTTCAAGTTGTGACCCTTTAAGGATAGTGTGTCCTAGCAGTGAACCCTTGTAATATTCTATATTTGGATATATTATATTGTGAGCTAATCCTCATTGTGGTTTTTCCCACTTTGGGTTTTCCACGTAAAAATCTGGTTTTCATGTGTTTTATGGTGCCATACTCCTTTCAATGTCTTCTTTCTTGTTTGCATTTAAATATTCCTTAATAATTAGATGGTTTATAACTAAATGGTTTAATGGAATACTAATTCACCCCCCCTCTCAGTATTCCAGGTGTTCAACAATTGGTATTAGATCCTAGTTCCTTTGAAAATGTCTAACAACTTGAGGAAAGACCTGAAATTTGAATACATGGAAGATACAAAATTCTTATTCCTTCAGAAGAGATCCCTATTGAACATATAGAAGAAAATAAAGATTTGAAGGAAAGCTTGAAGGAAGAAAATGAGTGCATTAAGAAGTTCAAGGAAAGATATAGAGAAGTCAGTGATCAATTAAAGAAATTAGATGAGGAAATCACTAGATTAAAAGAACAGCTGGAAGTAAAGAGAAAAAATGAAGACTATCAGAAATATGAAATTCAAAGGAAGATGGATGAATATGTAAAGCATGAACAAGAAGTAGTAATTCTCAAATCAGATCTAGGAAAGGCAAGAAGACATGAGGATAAATTTGTGACAAGTTCTACAATGCTAGATGAATTGATTGCAGGATAGAAACCCTCTAAGGACAAAAGTGGTTTGGGATTTGAAGAAAGACAAAGTTCAAAAGAACATCAATCCCCTAAAATGGAGACTCGAACTAATGGTAGAAAATTCAAGAATCTAAGAATAAATTCCAGAAGGATTCCTATCAGATAGCCTAATGCTCAAAGGTACTTATCTATTAATGGTGTCTATTATTCTTGCAATAGGTTTGGACATAGGGGAAAATATTGTGAAAATAAAATGAAATAGAATGATGGAATGAATGAAAATATTTATCATTCTCTAGTCAATGTTTTAAATGCAAAAGGATTGAGCATAAAGATATAGAGTGCGGAAGTCAGAAGTTGAACAATATAATTTATCCATTCAATAGCTACTATTATCACTGAAATTTATTTGGACACAAGGCTAACTAGTGCAAATATAGATTTAATAAAGGACAATTTGGATGGAAGAATGTTGTTTGTTATGATTGTAGCAAACTGGGACACTTTTCCAGAGACTATCAAAGCATAAATATGAAAAGTGACTATCTAATAAAGAGATATGAACCAATCATTAAGATTGATTCACCAGAGCTTAAGAAATAAATGGAAAGGATTTGGAGAAAGGAAGGAGAATCTAAAAAGCAAGGAGAATTAGAAATGTCAATCTCATCTTTGTCATCTCTTGATGTAGACAATCCTGTCATAAATTAAATCCAGGCAGTGGCTAAGGGGGGGAAATAATCAAAAAAATTAATATCCCCTTTTCAATAAATGATGCCATGTCATGACATAAATTAAATTATTAAGATAACGAATCTGTATTTCATGTGAAAGGAATTTTTAGATGCACAAGTGTGAAGAATGAATTCTATAGAGCTTGAAAATATTGAAGTATACACTAATTTTGAGGACATCTACTTGCATTTTGAAGCATTTATTGTTGAAGCAATTGAGATCAAATAAATAAATAAAAGTATATTAAAGAAAAACCATTCAATGAAAGGCATTTGTGGAAGAAAAGAAGCATGCAAAGAAAGCTTGAAGAAACCAGAGTGTTTCCATATGCAGAAATTCAAAGTTTGGTATTGTTGTGCAAGCAAGAGAACTTGACCCATTGGGTGCATTTTTAGAAGTTCCACCTAGTGTTATTCAAATTGAAGACATTGGACATATATTAATAGAAAATTGAAAGAACCCACCTATGGAAAAGCTTGCATATTATGGTTTGAAGAATTAACAGGAGAAGACTTTTCCCTGAAACCGGAATACAATGTACTTACAAAAATGAATTTGGATGTGTGGGATCAATTTCTAGAATTTAGTAATGAAGAAAGATGTATTAGACTAGATCTTAGTAGATTTCATGATCAATTTGTGTGGCTTGACAATTCACATATCACATCCAAAGAAGCAGTTAAAGATGTAACTAGGTTATTATCCACTAGACCTACTCCTGAACATATTCTTAACAAAGGAAAGGGATTAATGGAGAACATAGGTACTAGAATTACTAATCATATTGTCTAGTATGCAAGTTTGGTTATTTCACACTTAATTTTTGGTGATAATGATGTCTCTACCTCCACAATTGATTTAACAGGAGAAATGATTGAGAAGAGGAAATAATATGATCTTTGTGAGTTTCTCTAGCAACAACTATTAGAAAATATGAATGATATTAAGAAGAAATGCACTTTTAGATATGGAACACTAATATTATTCCTATCTTTCAACTTTATGAAAGAAGTTCCTAAAAAAATAGAGGTTGTTTGGTTAAATACCAAACTAGTTTCTTAGCAGATCATAGAACTAATGAGAAATATTGGTGATTTAGATGCACAAGGAGATGCTCTTGTTGCATTCCATGGAAATTTTTAGAGAAGGATGAACAAAAGAAGGAGAGTTCCAAGAGAACTAGTTACACATTATAAGGATGATATAACATTTTTAGTATCCACTGATAGTTATATTATTAGGGTAGTTAAACCAAGAAGCTCATGGATTCCTAAGCTAGGGTATGAAGTTGAAAAGGATTATTCTTCTAGTTGTATTGAAATGTTAATCAATAGCCCTCGAGATCCCAACAGACCTAGATTTGGAACTTACACTAAAATAGCTCAAGAAATTATTGAAAAATATGATTTTGTCTCCAAATATCTATAATTTCCTTTGGAGAGAAGAGAAAATTCACCAAGGTTATGCATTAGTTTCTCATTTTTAACTAGCTCCAAAGAGACTTAAGAAACTAGCCAAGAGAAAGGCACATTTTCATATTGTTCCTAGAAAAATCACTAGTTATTCTCAGTCCATTGTAGAAAGCACAAATTCATTGACTGGTAGATTCAAGGAACTAAAGAGTCAAGCAATAAGTGATGTAGTCACTTGGTTTGAAGATAAAGGATTGTTGGAAATTGTAGATAGATGCAATATACACACTACATTGCACTTGAAAAACTTAAAGAGGTTCAAGAGTGTGAGGAAGAGTCCTGAAGTCTATTCTCATTTTATTGGGCATGGACTAAAGTGATTCAAAGATTCAAGGTTGTTGAAGACACTATTGAGACTCAAATAAAATATGCTTCCAGAACCTTTAATCCAACTCTTGATCTGGATGATCAAACTTGGTACAGATTAACAAATCTACACGAAAAATATCTTACATTACATAAAAAGAAAGGAGAGATGATTGAACAATATAGGATACTTAGAGATTTAATTAGGATTAAGTGTACACCTATCTATATGCTCTTTCTTTGGTTGACAAGATTCTGAACTTAGGTGTTACTCCCATGACTTTGGTTGAAGGAAATGACACCCTTGTTGATCTTAATTATCTATGCAGAGCCTTATCAGAAGTAAAAAAGGTTAGGGATGAAGGGAAATCCTCTTGGTCAGGTACCCTTAGAAAAATTTAAGGAACAACCACCTCCATCTGATTACTAATAGATGTTGTTATGGATGTACTTATTAGGGGGGGTGTTTAGTTATGTAAAGGAAACTATCAAAGCATTCAATATATTTTCATTGATGTCAAAGGGGGGGATGAGGAGGATGTGAAAAGAGGGGGATGTAAAAAGTTTTGTGAAAAGTTTTGGAAAAAATTTTGGGGAAAGAAATGAAAATTTGAGAACAAATTTTTGATGGTTTTCACATCATGTGTTTCCATCAATGACAAAGGGGGAGATTGTTGGAAATTGGAAGGTTGTCATTGATGTCAACAATGGAATTTGGATGATTGTTAGTAATGTAAATTAATTTCTCTAATAATAGAAGTCTATCGATCTAGAAATTTTGGTCTGGGTTATCTTAATTTGTAGATTATTTTAGAAGTTAATATTATGTTCTATCTTGACATCATTTGCATCTACTAACAAGATTTTAGTTGACTAGGATTTACGGTTGGAAAGATACCATCACCAGTAGTATGGAAAATAATTTTTTTCTTATTTACTGGTTCAATATGTCAGTTTGTTGGTATGGATTTCACCTCAAAGAAAGATATTGCTATAGTACTTTATAAATAAGCTTTTGACTACAAGATTCATCTTACACCAATTTTTTGTGATTTTATGTGAATGCATTTAGAAGATATGAATGACAGTGTTTTTCTCTAAAGTCTATAATGAGTTTTTGTATAGTGCGTTGATAAGAGAGATTCTGCATTTTCTCAGGATTAATTATTTTGTTTTGCGATGTTGAAGATAAGTTATTCAGTGCTGTCTAAAGAATATTTTGATGTGTTAACAATTTTTTTTTTACATATTTGATGAATTACATATTCGATTGGAGTTTTGATGTTTTAGGTCTAACTTTGGTTGACCTAATTATGAATTGGTGTTAAGAATATTAAACATGTGCTACAAATGTTAAATGGATCTATCATAGGTCTATATTGACTAATACCATGCAAAGATGAATTTTTTTTTTGAGGTTAAGGCCAAAAAACTTGGCTTTGATTTGAAATGGGCTTACTCCAATTAGGCTAACCTAATTGATGTACTTAATTATATATGGTATATATATGTGAACTCTTTTGAGATCAAGATGTGCAAGTAGAAGGAGATGGTGTGTGATCGAATGAAATGGAAAATTTCAAAGTAATCGAGAATTACTAAATGTTGCAAATGTGCAAATCTGTATGAATAAGTAGAAGGATGTGTTGTATACACTTGAGGAGAAGTGTTTCATATATTGTTCTTCATCAAAATTGAACTCCAACACAAGGAAGGTACATTCTATCTTAGTTTATCCCTCGAAAGTGAGCCATACTCTATTTTGTAAACTATTTCAGGTTTTGAGCCTTTAAGGATAGTGTGTCCTAGCAATGAGCCCTTGTAATATTTTATATCCAGATATATTATATTGTGAGCTAATCCTCACTATGGTTTTTCCCACTTTTGGTTTTCCACGTAAAAATATGGTGTTAATGTGTCTTATCATTTCATGCTCTTTTCAATGTATTTATTCTTGTTTGCAATTAAATATGCCTTAATAATTGGATGGTTTATAGCTGAATAGTTTAATGGAATAGTAAATCACCCCCCCTCTTAGTATTTCGAGTGTTCAAAAAATTATTCTAATTTCTCAAAAGTAAAATACCGATAGTTGACAAATGAATTTAAATTTTCAAATAATAAAATGTTGACAATAAATATTTAAAGTGGAGCCAAAATTGGTTGGACAAGGGCATTAGGAACCCTAGTCTAAACCAATAATTTTGAGGCCTTAAATAATGGTAAACGAGTATCAAATATGTAAAGAGACAATCTTAGTAAGAGAGAGACTTTTATCAACCAATGTTTAGAATAATTTTACATTAGAGCAAGTGACTTCAATGCTATTATCCATAGTCAAGATAAATTAGGGGTAGTGTAGAGGTGATTACAATTCCAAGTAGATTTTGAGTCATTTATGGATAAAAAATTACCTATTGAAGTCCCAATGAAGAATAAAAGCTTCACTTTCACCAATAGAAGGTTAGGCTTCATCAACATAGTAGAAAAACTAGATAAGTTTTTCACCAAAGGAAATCTAAGCTCATTTCATTACATATTGGAGAGCATAATAGTTTTAGCTTAACCTCAAACCATTTTCCTATTCAATTAAGCTTATTAGGTGAAGCAAGGCCTAAGAGATTCCCTTTTAAATTTGAAAAAATATGGATGCAAGACTCGAATTTTTATAAACTAATATCAAATTGGTTGCAAGAAGTGACCTTTGGTGGCACCAATTTTTTTTATTGTCAAAAACACTGAATATATGTTAAGAGGGAGCTGAAAAAATGGAACATAACTCATTTCAAAAAAATCTTTGAAACCAAGGTAGAATTGGAGAATGAGATTCATCTTCTCAATTAAGCAATAATCAAAGATGAGATAGATCAAATAAAATATTTGAAGAAGAAGGAAATTTTAGGAAAATATGCAAATCATCTAGCCAAGGAAGAAATCCTTTAGAAATAGAAGTCAAGAGAGGTGTGGTTAAAGGAAGGGGATAGGAACTCCAAATTATTTCATAACACCACCAAAATTAGAAGGCAATAGAATAGGATCAGTCAACTCAAATTAATAGATAGAACAACCATAGAGGACCATAGAACTATAAAGAAAGAGAAAATAGTATATCTCTAGAACCTCCTCAACAATTGGGAAGGCTCAAATTCTACTCACCAAAAACCTTTTTCTAGGAAATATTAACAAATCAATGATAGAAGATAAAATTAAAATGCTAACAACAACCTTCATAGAGGAAAAGATAAAAATGGTAGTTTGGAAGCTATATTCAGAAAAATCACCTAGCTCATATGGCTTTCCTACATCCTTCTTCCAAAAATATTAGAAAAGGGTAGGTAAGGAGGTGTGTGAAGCAATATAAGATTCATAGATAAATGGAAATTTTTTTAAAGAGATAAACAACATCTTCATTTCCCCAATCCAAAAAAATGAACAGGCATTGTCTTTGGAAGATTTTTTCGCTTATCTCATTATGAAACACAGTCTAGAATTTTTTGGAAAGAGCAATAGTCAACAGGATCAAGAATATCCTACTAGAAATAATTGTTGAATAAAAAACATGGTTCATTTCAAGGAGGTCAATTTTGGATGGTGTTATCATCACCCAAGAAGAAGTCCACTCATCTTTGAGAATTGGAAACCAACAAAAGTTGGTTAAATTAGACATGAAAAAATAACATGATAAAGTATATTAGAGCTTTTTATTTGGAATTTTGAAAGTATTTAGATTTCATTTAAGCTGGATAAACTATATTTTTAGTTGTTTTAAAATACATAGAAATTCATTTTTAGTAAATATCTCTTTGGAAGGCTTCTTCAAGTCATCATGGGGACTTCACCAAGGGGATCCTCTCTCCCCATTCCTTTTTGTAATAATGGTATATTTTTAGGCTAGGGCATTGAATAGAACTCATCTAGAAAGAAAGCTAGAAGGCCTTAAAATTATAAGAAACCTCACCTTGGTCATCCACCAACAATTTTTAGATGACATAATGTAGTTTAGGGCTACTAATAGGAGAGGAGCTAAAGGTATAAAATCTTAGGACACAAGATTAGTGCTTTAAAATCAGAAATATTCTTTCTATCAACCCACCTAAGGAAGAAAAAATAAATCCTAAGAATACCAAACTTCAAGAATGACAAGCTCTCTAGAACCTATTTGGGAATCCCATTGGTACAAGGGATGAGGTTAGAAAAGCTATGGGATCCACTAATAGAAAAAGTATCAAAATAAGTTGTTTCTTGGAAATGAAGGTGGCTATCTTAGGTAGGGAGGATAATAATTCTCAAAGAAACCATTACAACAATTCCCATATATTTGATGTCATTTTTACTAATGATGAGTGGGGTGGAAAAAAATTAACAAGCATAATGAGGAATATTTTGGCAAGGTTGCTCATCAGAAAGGGACAAACTGGCTCTAATAGCATGGGATAAGATATGAAAGCTGAGAGATGATGGTGGTGTTGGGTTAAAAAAAAAATCTAAAATAAAGCTATGAGAGAAAAGCTAGTGTAGAAAATGTTCAAACAACCCTATCTAAAGTGGGTCAAAATTATACAACATAAATAATTGGATAGCATGGGTTCCTCCTACATTTTGATTATAGTGCAACTACCTCAAGGTTTGAGAATATGGAATTTTATCACTAATTCTCGCTCATTAATAACTGAATACCTAATGTGGGATGTTCATAATGGTTAGTCTACTCTTTTTTGTGAAGATTCTTAGGTGGTTACACCCCTCTTGTAAGATTAGGACTGAATCAAATAAGAGATGTATTAGAATTCAATTAGGGGATCCAAGGTAGGATATTATTTGGAGGCAAGCCAAACTGATCGTATCACAAGGTGGTTCTCAAAAGAAGTGTAACCACTTGAATATTCTTGATAAGGTGGTAACATTTTTGGAAAATATTTTAAAAGATAGAAGTATTACTCTGCATCAATGGGATGACAATTTGAATAGGAATGAGGGCAATGGTGACCAATACAATGTAAGTGAATGGTATAGGATACTTGAGGAAATCAATGGGGACACAAAGATTCACTTATGTTGGAAAAAATTATGCCTTCCCAAGCTAGGATAATTTGCATGGGTGCCTCTTTAGGTGAGGATCCTTACAACAAATAGATTACAAAACTAGGATACAATGGTTTGTCATAGTGTCTACTAGGCATGAGCATGGAGGAGGATGTGAACCACCTCATTCTAGGGTGAAAATTCACACTTGAATGTTGGAGGTGGCTATGAGCCAAAATTGGGTGGATAAGTGCTCTTCCAAAATATATATTGAGCTTGTTGAAATCTTGGCCAACTCTAAGTAAGAATACAACTTTTTTGTTCCTGCATGGACAATAAGACCATCAATAGTAATACACTAAATCTAGAATGAGCATAATAAGAGACTATTCCAAGAGAAATAATTGAGCTTACTATCCTTTTTCAATAAATTAGAAGCAACGATAGTGAAATTTGAAAATAGTTGAATGTAAAATAGGAGCCCAAATCCCAAATCATGGATGCTATGAGATAATGATATATTGAAATACTAGCATGGTCTCTAACCACCATTGGTGATTGGGGTGGGAGGTGAGGCTTTGGTTAAATCGAGAATAGAGGTAAAATAATCAACACCTAAATAGGGTTGGTAAAAATTAAATTTTGATGAGGCATTGAGAGGAAACCCTGGTTTCCATACAATTGGTTGAATAATCCAAGACTAGAAAGGGAGGAAAATATGTATTGCATCCATCCTACTTCAAGAAGGGACTAAAAAATCCATAAATGCATGCATTTTTGTACAACTTGGAGCTCTACCAAGGCCATAGGATTTTGATCTTAGATGTGGAAGAAGATTCAACAATCATTATAAATTCCATCTAAATAAGATCAATTCAAAATTTAAAAGTGAAAATTTTCTTAGAATATATTTTAGAAAAATTACTAACCTTTGAGAGCTTCATAGTAAATCATGTGTACAAGGAGGTAAATGTGGAGGATGACAAGCTTGTCAACCTAGAAGTTGATGGAACCTTAAGGATTGATTATTGCAATTAATTGCCATTCCATCTTAATAATTTCCCCATAAGGAAAACTTGGCACATTCCCCTATCAAAGGAATAATAAGACATGAGATAACATCCATAATGAAGGGTGTCAATGTAGTAATATCGATCAAGTGATTTCAAAATACCAAGGCCACTATTGCATAAAATTAAGAGGAATGATCCCAAAAAAAGACAAACAAGGTTGGAAAAATCAATGCCATACTTTCCTCTTAAATGGGCTAGGTGGAAACCCATGCAAAATAAGGGTAGAGAGTCTATTAAATAAAGTGATCATGGCTAAGACACACAAATCTACCAAATTATCAATTGTAGCAAGAAAGTGATGGACACACCTATGAGGTTAGTGTGCTCAAATAGACAAATGGATTTTTTGGGAGAGGTTTCAGACCATATGGTAAAAATGGTCTTTAAAACATAGTAAAATTTGGAGCTCACTTCAATAAAGTGGGTTTTAGGAGCTAACTATCTAATGGAAAAGGATAGATCTACAGAGTTAATACGAATTCCACTCAAAATTTGTAGACTATATGTTGGATATAGGAAAATGAAAGGAAATGGTGTTTGGTCTAGCAAAAGAGTTGATATAAAATGAGTTTCTCAAAGGCCTAGAGGATATTCTCGACATGGCTAGGCTTGACTACAAGATACCACACAAATAGTAAATTCATTATCTATGTGATAGAGATTGTGAGATATTATGGCTCTACTTCTTGGTGAACTTTATAACAACCACTTTGACACAACATTGCATTCAAGTTGTAAACGATGTTCCCTTTTGAGGAAGATGACCAACCTCAAGCCCGTCTTTCATATCAAGTGGATGTATACATTTTTTAACTAGGTTCTAACAAAAGAGGATGAATATTAGGGGAAAGAGTTAAATATAGCTATATAAATGTATACCAAAATGTTGTAACACACTAATTTAGAATTTTTCTTGAAGCACATAATAAATCAGAAGAATTAAGAAAACACTGAAACCTAGGCTTAGGAATAGATTTTGTATCAAATATGTAAATTTTTATAATATTAATACAATGTAGCTTTGTTGCAAGCTTACTAAAAAAAATGCAAGGATGGATCTTGTTGATGACGATTTTACTTGTAGCAAACAGGGTGAATAAATTCTTCATAGACAAGACTGCAAAGAGCCTATCCTTCTTGAAAGATATGGAACAATGACAACCTAAAGGGGAATTATGTATTAATAGGAAAAATATTGGCTTTCGTTCAATCCCAAGTCTCTGATAACTAGGTCATGGTTGCACTAGGGTCACTCTCGGGTACTGATGTGATATTGTTGTTAATCTCAAAGGGACTATGGTTATTCCTTGAATATTTTCAGTGTAAATTTTAAATTGAAACAATGAGTTCAAACATCATGAAACCAAAATCTTTTCCATAGCATTTCATGAACATCACAAATTCTTTGCTATCACTTAAGTAGATTTAGCATTAAGCATTCAACAATTTTATGGAAAACAAAATATTTTCAATAAAATTTATTCCATTCATTTAAATTTTGGAACATTTTCAAATATTTAAACATCTATTCTAAAATAAAGTATAAAAAATACTGAAAATTAAAAGTTTCTCCTGGTTATTCTCCATGGATGCCCCAAAGAATTAATTAAAACAAAGAAAACCACTTTATACTTCACTAGATTGCTTCAAAGCTACATATAAAATGGTGCAAGCTTTTAAAGAGAGGGGTTTCATTTATGGACACCGAGTAGGTTCTGTATGCACCCTTAAATGGCACAACATAGTCTTGTTCGGCTGAACTAACAAAACCAACTACAAAAGATATTGAGGTAGGTAGCTATCTATCAAGCTCTAATATTAATTAATGTCTACGTGCATACAAATTTTTACGCCGAAATGGTTTAGAAAATAGGAAAAAATAACAAAACTTAAAATTTTATGCTCCTTCGACATCCACAAATTCTAAACTTAAAATTAAAAAAGGATCCTTTGGCCTTTTATAGAACACAAGGCTCGATTAGGATAAGACAAATACATGAGAGGAAATATAAGGGACCAATCTCTTCAAGGCACATGGAATGTAGTGACCAATAGGAGAATTGTAATTGAAGTCAATGGAAGTCAACTCCAATTACACGTTGAAGCTCTTCGGGTGTTGATCTAGAATCTTTGCCAGGATGATACTTCAAATCATGATAATGTGTGGGGACTTCCCATACATTTAGAATAAAAAGGTATAATTTTTTCCCCCTTCACATTGCTTGGCTCTGGTTCTATCACTCTCGAGAATGGGCTCTCCTAGGAATTGGCATTTGTTTCCACCTCATGTGAAATACCAAGATCCTCAATATTCCAATGGACTCAAATCCCTCAGCATTATAATCTCCTAGAGTAATCGAACCGGACTGAAAATTATTCCATCCATGATTCAAGTTTTCCTGACCATCCATACCTGAACTTTGCATCACAATTTGCATCTCCTACAATCAAAAATTCCATATATTAAACCCCTTTAAAAACATTTATAACATCTCATGTAAATAAAACCATTATTCCAATGTTAGTACAAAAATCTCATAATCAACACACCTTTCAAAAAGAATATCATAAATCCTCATACATATACCAAATTATCGGGATCATTAGATAAATTTAAAATTTTAACATTTCACTTATCATTGCAACTCAGTACCTAGTACCCGGTATTCAGCTTTACCCACTTACTTTCCCAGACCTTGGTTATACCGGAACTCCTTCATACCAGACTCTTTCATACCAGATCGGAGCCTTCCATTCAAATTTGCATTACCTTTTTCCTTTTCCATGTTTCCGGTACCTAGTGCTCAGTGCACAAAACACTTACATTACAAAGTACTTTTATTATCAAATATTTTCTCCTTTCACTTCCAGTGATCTTCAAATTTGCTAGCTCCTACCATAAGAGTTATATTTTTTCACTTGGGTCCCCAAGTCTTTTTTAGTCTTGGGGTGTGTTGTGAGACCACACAACAACTTGCAACCAATAAAACCAAATTTAAACCAGACTTGAAATTAAATCACCAGTTGTAAATTAAAAATTATGCATATTTTAAAACAATAACTTCTACCTTCACCTAGATTATGGCATAAAGAAGTGAAAAATCCACCGGAAACATCTGTGTGTGCTCTAATTAATTCTAGTTTTCATAACTTAGTAAAAAGAATAAATTCATTAACATTGAACTACATAATATAGTAATCCTCCAAAGCCAACCAGGGATAGAACCTTGCTTCCAGTCAAGCGTTCATAGCCCAAACAAGGTTATCTCCGTAATTCCCCCAAGCATAGCTCTATTGCCAGTTAGGCATCTATAGCCCCAGTAGAGTTATTTGGATAGCCTAAAGAGTTGATATCTTTTTTTTTTTTTTTTTAAGATATAGCAATGATGGCTCATTTTTCACTTTTGATATTTCAATGATAGCTCTTTTATCAACTTGCAAGCAATGAAGTACCACTATTAGGTTGGGAATTCTAGTGGTAGAAAAGGTTACTTTTTGATTTTTCATTCACTGTAAATCCCTTCATCAATTCACTACTTCCCAAAAACTCATTTAATGATTCCCTGTAGGTGTGTGTTTCTAGCTAAATTTCACTAATTTATGCCAAATCCTAGCTAACTATAGCCTGCTATATGTTAAAAAATATGCATAAATTAAAATTTAGCAATAGACAACTTGATCACCAAATTTAAATCTAAATTTAGAAACATCAGTTACCACCCTTCTTATTAAATTTTATGGCAACTACTAAAATTTATTCTAGCTATTTCAACTTGATGGCACTACACTTCATTAATGGATTGGAAATGTCATGATTACCTTGAAACACAATCACATTATTTTATATTAAATTTGCACGCATTATTCATCACGTATTATCTCTTCAACTTACTCAATTGATGATGTTCATTTCCTTGTCGATTTCATTTTCCTTTGCATTCCACACACATAACACCTCCATATTTAATATGGCTCTTTTAAACAATTTTAAATGACTATTAATTTCAAAATCTTCAACTAGCTTGATTTGCAATCTCTGTACTGCTCAGATTTGAAGCAATTTTCTACTAGATATGTGTAAATAATTAATTTGATTTAACCTTTAACTCTAAAGATAATTATCTAGCTACCTCCTCATTTACGATTTCCAAAAAAAAATATTCAAGGCAACTATGTATCGCAATTTTCTTATGGCTTTCTATAAATTCGTGCATTTTTTCTCTAATTCTTCACACTTTTCTTCTTTTCTATTTTTTTTTTTTGTTTTTACAATTCTTTTTTGTGTCTTTGAATTTGATTCTTAGCCATGGATACTCCAATTTTCTTGGGTTGTTCTTGTAGATAAATTTTTTTCTTAGGGAGCATCACATCACAAAGGCTTGAAAAGGTCTTCATTAGGACTTCCAGTTTCACTATGCCAAATTTATGCTTAGTCCTCGGGGAAAGATATGTTGCATCTAGTCGCTACTTTCTTTTTTACTCTAACATAGCTTTTCACTTTGTAGCGTCACTTCTGGACATTGGGCTACCTATTGAAGATGTTCACGTTGCTGCCAACTTGATAGTGAAACCTAAATTCTTGGAGAATTTGTATACCATTTTAGCTATTGCACATCTGACCATTGGGATTCCCTCCATGGATGATATTCCTCGATTCCTAGAACACAAGGAAGTGGCTCCACTTTGGCCCTTTCTTACTAATCTCCATATCCAAGACTTTGAAGCTCACCGGGAACTTGCCTACATAGGGTATTTAGCCCTGGTGGAAGAGGCATCCCACATCAACTGAATGACTACTATCATCTACAACTTTTCTCACTCTCTTTTTGACTCTTTTTTTGATTTTTTTGAATGAGGATTTCTGATATCTAATGTATATGCGTCACACACACACACATATATATATCTTTAGAACATTTCAAAAGTGTGTTTTACTGTTTATGACTTTATTAATTCTCTTTCTTAATTTAATTTTGCAAATGTTTAAATTCACTCTCATGTGTAAGATAAATTTAAGCAAAATTTTCTAATGTAGAGGCCAGACAAAAGAAAAGAACAAAAAAATGAAGAAACAAAACAAAACAAACACAAAGAAAACCCTACAAAAACAAAACTAACCCTAACTACCCTAACTCTAACATAACAAAAGATTAACTCTAATAAAGAAATTGACTTCAATTTCTATGGCTATTTCTTCTACAGTTTTGGTACGAATTACAACAACTTTGTTTTTAAATTCACTTATCAAAAAATTTCAGTATTCTACTGTAACAATTAATTATCTTAAATTTTTTACGTTTAAACATCATAAATTCAAAAGTGTAGTTACCCATAATTTGGCTCAAATGTATGAAAAAAATCTCATTAAAGATCGATTGCACACATTTCATCTGATGCGACCATACTATACCTTCTTCCAACCTTGGTCCATTTCCATGAATGGTTGCGCTTATTTCTCTACTTCCTCCTCTTCTGAAAAGATTCATATCTTCGGCCTTGTTTTCACTTTGCATTTTGTTAGACCAAGATATATCACTATTTATATTGCTATCAAAAAGAGAAAAAGTAAAAACTTGATATTTTGTATCTTGTATACAATCAAGAAAATGTCATTTTTATAGTTTGTGAATTTCCAACTTGAAGCACAATACACATGTTTCCCACTCGATTTTCCCGCTTCTTCTCATTATTTGCATTTTCCATGTATACAGGAAATGATGATTCATCAATGTCATTTCCTTTTTTGTGATGAAATATCTCAGAATCTTGACATTCTCACCTATTTTCCTACAAAGCATTAGAATTTTCTTTATAATAATCGTAGTTTTCCAACTATTTTGGTATATCAATTGATTTTTTAATATTTCCAACTTCACTAGGGAAAAATGTTTTTCTCATTAACAATGCCTTTCTTTAAGCAGTTAGAACCTCCTCTATTAACAAAATCACTTTACTTATGGACAAACTTACCCTAATTAAAAAAATTCACACTCAATTTCACCAAGATCAGTTGCATCATGAATTCTACACTCGGTGACTCTTACAAAAGTAAACAAACTCAAAGGATACAATTTCTGATTAAAAATTTTCCAAAGTTTTTCAACTTCCATAGTGAAAACTAGTTTGCATTCAATTTCTCATTTACAAGCTCCTTACCAACTTAGAACCAGTGTTTTGAAACACAATTCTCCAATTCTAGGGAATGATACCTAAAATATTAAAGAGAGGCCTCCTTCTAGCACTAGTTCCTGTTGACGACGACTTTACTCGCAACAAACAGGGTGAATAAATTCTTTATAGACAAGACCACAAAGAGCCTATCCTTCTTGAAAGATATGGAAAAAAGACAACCTAAAGGGGAATTTTGCATTAACAGGGAAAAGATTGGATTTCGTTCAATCCCAAGTCTCTGATAACCAGGTCATGGTTGCACTAGGGTCAATCTCAGGTACTGATGTGATATTGTTGTTAATCTCAAAGGGACTATGGTTATTTCTTGAATATTTTAGATGTAAATTCCAAATTGAAACTATGAGTTCAAACATCATGAAACCAAAAGATTTTCCATAACATTTCATGAACATCACAAATACTTTGTTATCACTTAAGTAGATTTAGCATTAAGCATTCAACAATTTTATGGAAAAAAAAATATTTTCAATAAAATTTCTTCCATTCATTTAAATTTTGGAGCATTTTCAAATATTTAAACATCTATTCTAAAACAAAGTATAAAAAATACTAAAAATTAAAAGTTTCTCCTGGTTATTCTCCATGGATACCCTAAAGAATTAATTAAAACAAATAAAACTACTTTATACTTCACTAGATTGCTTCACAACTACATATAAAATTATGCAAGCTTTTAAAGAGAGGGGTTTTGTTTCTAGACACTGAGTAGTTTTTGTATGCACCCTTAAATGGCGCAGCATACAGTCTTGTTTGGCTGAACTAACAAAACTATCTACAAAAGATACTAAAATAGGTAGCTATCTAACAAGCTTTGATATTAATTAATATCTACGTGCATACAAAGGTTTATGCCAGAATGGTTCAGAAATAGGAAAAAAGAACAAAACTTAAAAAAGTTTACGCTCCTCCGACATCCACAAATTCTAAACTTAAAATTAAAAAAAGGATCCTTTGGCCTTTTATAGAACACAAGGCTCAGATAGGCTAATACAAATACATGAGAGGAAATCTAAGGGACCAATCTCTTCAAGGCACGTGGAATGTAGTGACCAATAGGATAATTGTAATTGAAGTCAAGGGAAGTCAACTCCAATTACACGTTGAAGCTCTTTGGGTGTTGATCTAGAATCTTCACCAAGATGATACTTCGAATCATGATAATGTGTGGGGACTTCCCATACATTTAGAATGAAAAGGTAGAATTTTTTCCCCCTACACATCGCTTGGCTCCAGTTCTATCACTCTCAGGAATGGGCTCTCCTGGGAATTAGCATTTGTTTCCACCTCATGTGAAATAATAGGATCCTAAACATTCTAGTGGACTAAAAGCCCTTGGCATTATAATCTCCCAAAGTAATCAAACTGGATTGAAAATTATTCCATCCATGATTCAAGTTTTCCTAACCATCCATACCCAAACTTTGCATCATAGTTGACATCTCCTACAATCACAAATTCCATGAATTAAATCTCTTTAAAAACATTTATAGTAACATCTCATGTAAATAAAACCATTATTCCAATGTTAGTACAAAAATATCATAATCAACATGCCTTTCAAAAAGAATATCATAAATTCTCATATAGATATCGGATTATTGGGATCATTAGATAAATTTAAAATTTTAACATTTCACTTCACATTGCAACCCGGTACCCGGTATTCATCTTTACCCACTTACTTTCCTAGATCTTAGTTATACCGGAACTCCTTTATACTAGATTGGAGCCTTCCATTCAAATTTGCATTACCTTTTTCCTTTTCCATGTTTCTAGTACTCGGTGCCTGGCACCCGGAACACTTACATTACGAAGTACTTTTATTATCAAAGATTTTCTCCTTTCACTTCTAGTGATCTTCCAATTTGCTAGCTCCTGCCATAAGAGTTATATTTTTTCACTTGGGTCCCCAAGTATTTTTAGTCTTGGGGCGTGTTGTGAGACCACACAACAAATCCTAGCTAAAAGGCCATGTTAGGTACCCATGTAAAAATAAATAAACCTCTCACAAGAAAAGTGGAGGATAGAAATTTGTAGAAAAAAACCCCTCTCTAAAATAGAGAAATAATGTAAACAAACACATAAATGTGATGGATGAAAGGATGAAATTTTTCATTAATAAAATATATAACCCCCTATATGAGAGAAAAATAGAAATTTTGTATCCTATTGATGTGGTTGTTACACACACAACAACATGTAGATAATTTTTTGTATTCAAACAATAAAACCTATCTTTCTTGAAAGAATCACCAAATTTGTGTTAGGATATTTGGCTATCCTAGGGCTCAAGAATGTCAAGTATTGACTTACTAGGTTCACCCAAGGTTCATTGTGCAATTGATGTTAAACATAAGGGGCCTATTGGTATTTAAATATTCTTTCAATGAACAATCAAGATTACAAACCTATGATGATGAAATATTAACTCAATGATATTTGTACCACCTCAAATCTCAAGTACTTTAAATCTCTAAACTAAACTTCCAAAAGTAAAGCAAGAAATAAAATCTAATGACTTAATTTTCTCCCAGTTATTACACATGTATGCACTAAGAAATTCATAAATCAAAGCAACAACTATTTCATATTATGCCAAATTGCTTCACAGTTTCATATAAAATAGTGCAAGAGTTCAAAGGAAGAACACCGTTCACCACTAGGACAAGGATAAAATACACACAAAAATGGTGCAACAAATTAATTATATCAGCTCGATGATGAATAGTAAATAATCACTTATGATTTGTGATTGTATGTGACCTTTCTTTACTTTAGTATCACAAAATCCTAATAGTACATACATCCATTTAATCTATAATTGAACAAAAAAACATGAAATAAAACAAAAATTGGTGTGATTCCAATTTATGTTCTAATGTATCAACAAATTTTGATCCTCTAAAAAGAAAATTTCTTGGCCTTTTATAGAACACAAGGCAAGAGTTGGTTACAAAATAGCACATGGCTAGAGAAAACAAGTCAATCAAAATATGGTGCACGACACAAGAGTACATGTTGCACTTGGAAGATATTTTTGTGGTTTGTAAAGTTAAAGTCAAAGTTTACACATTGAATCCCACTAATGACATCCCAATCTTGAATATCTCAAATAAATTACAATTAGTTTCCTTTAGTCTTTAAAAAAATGTGGAAACAATACACCAGCCTTTCTTTAGAAAATCCTCAACTTTTGGCATGTATAAAATTCTTTATTAGGAAAAATACCTGCAACCAAAAGTCAAGAAAAAACTCTAATACTACCACCAAGATTCATAATTCTTGCACTAGAATTAATTATCTTCAGTATTAGGAAAAACACCCACTACTAGAATTGGCGAGAAGTTTTGCTTCAACATCATGCCATACATCTGATATCATAGCTTCTTTATCTTTGATTTCTTCATGGTTTTTTCAGGAAAACTAGTTTGTATTGCCACTCACATTCATTTTTGCATTCTGCCACTTTTAGTCACCTGCATCAACATAATATTACCCTACAAGTGAAATATCATGCATTTAATTATTTCACCAAAATAAATCATTATGAAGTCCTTTTCTTTCACCAACTTGATCTTCTCCAAAGAATTTTTATGACCATAGTAATGTTTTACTATCTTTTTGGGTTTTTGGATTTTAGGTGGCTTTCAAGAATTTTGACATCACAAGGAATTTTAGGAATTATTGAAGTTGCAGAAATATATCATGGATTTCCTTTGTTATGATCTTTTCTCAAGATTCCAACTATCCACTTTTATGGTTGACACTCTTACCTCATGTTGTTGATTAATGTGACTTAATTGATTAATCGATAAAATTCCAACCTATAATTTTTAGGCATTTAATGCTACTTCATATTCACATTTTGTTGAATTATCCATCTGGTTGCATAGTTCCCATTAATTAACTTCATTAAAGACCACATAAGTTATCTTTGGTGCTTCAACTTATGAAGACTTAGCCACTCAGTTCTGATGTGAGCAATTTCTCCAGAACACTTCACTTAGCAATAATTTTATCCTTTGTCTGACATTATAGTAGCCCTTCCTTCTTATTTATATTTCATGCCTGACAAATTACAAGATTTTATGCCATTTTCTTCATATTTTCACTTTCACTTCATTGAATGATCATTTTAAAAAAAAATTGGGTCCCCATGTGCTAATATAGGTAACTTGGGGTGTGTTGCGAGACTACACAAGAACTAGCAACTAAAAAAATAAATTAAAAGATAATAGAAGCCAAATAATATATTAAACCAAAACTTATAATATTTTTGGGATAATTCATCAAGTTTATTGCACTATTAGTATAGGAAATATAAAATTTCTCAAAGTATATGAGTGTTTCATTTGATTAATTTCCCTTCTTTGAAGATTAGTAAAAAAATTATGGATATATATCAAGTTACATAGTTTTTGTTTAACCTTCTAATCCATCCTTAGATATCATCTTGCTTCCAATTAGGTGTCCATAACCCTAACAAGGTTATCTCTATAATTCCCCCAAACATAACTCTACTACCAGTCAGACATCCATAACCTTAGCAAAGATATTTGGATCACATAAAGACTTAATTTATGTTTTGATGTATCTACTTCTTATTTCTTTTTTTTATATTTCCTTGTAATCTCTTTTATCCAACTTGTTGGCACTGAAGTGTGCTATTAGGTTGCGAATCATAGTGGTAGCAAAGGAGAACCTTTCAATTTTTCATCAAATATAAATATCCATTGCCTTTGCCATTAGTTTCCAAATATTTTATTATTCTTGAAACGTTCAATTCTTCAAAAAAATTACAAAAAATATACTAACTTTTAGAATAAACATGAAGAAATATCCTAGAAAAAAATAGAACTAATAGTTTAACATATTGCTGAATTCGCAATATTTTAAAACTTTATTTCACTAATCACCACCTTACTAAACATTTTCCCTTTCTCCATGGACTGAAAACCAATTTTCTTAGGAAGTGTTTCTAAAAGATTATAAATTGGTGGTTAAATTAATTCTCTAATTAATTCCCTATCAAATCAACATCATGCCTCTACCTATGCATAAACCAATTCATGCTAGGCTACTAATATTTTTCTTAATTATTACCTCAACCTTATTGCACATGCTCACTCACACCCTTATTAGGGCACCTTAAACCTTGTGAGATTAGTTGTACTTGTCATGCATTTATTTGAGCACAATCCTAGGATACACACTTGGAAAATTGCTTGACATCACTTGATCTTAGTTAAGGAATTTGGATTATGATGGTGCAATTCTCTGTACATGAATTAACTCCCACACGTGCACTTCACACTTGATCCTACTGGAAATTCACATAATTGAATAAAACTTTAAGTCAATTGAAATAAATTTCTTAGGAAAGAGAGATAAATGAAACCCTAGAATTTACACTTAGATTTCATAAAATATTACATTAATGTGAAAGTATCATACTTGCACTTCATTCACTACTAGCTCTATAAATTTGGATGGAAATTATTTAGCTGAACTACCTTTTACTACTACTATTCTAACAAACTTAGCTTCATGGACACTCACGTCTACCTAACCAGCTTGATGAGAAAATCTACATACCTTGGTCGAATTACTTGCTAGAGACTAAGGAAAATCTTCTTCATCTGGACTTATATGACTCAGGTTGCTCTATGCATGGTGCTTGGAGAAGACTTTATGGACCAAGGAGAGCATTACTAGGTAAAATTAGACCTTTCTTCCCATTTCATGGCTTCCTTTTGGGTAAGTGCATGGATCTGTGACACAATTTTGGCTCTTAAGATGCCAATTTTTTTTCGAAATCAACAAAATCTGATTTGCACGAGAAAATCAAGATAGTTACGTTGAAAATTTTAAGATGTAGCAAGAAAAAAAGTTGAAGTGCTCTGAGTCTAGTTTCTAAGCTACTATTTTTTTTTGAAATTAATGAAGATTAAGGGTCTCAAAAAGGGGGGGCAAAATAGGTCCTTTTTTATCAAAATAAATAGCATCGTGCCTGAGGGCTCCCCCCTTTTTGATTAACTTTTTTTTAGAATTTCAAAAATCCCAATGGTGGGAAATTATCTAATACCATGTAGTTTATCCCCATTCTTTTGGATAATTTTTTTAATGAATATATAATATTTTATGAATATTCAAAGTGGACACATCCTGAAAAGCTAAAATTTGAGCGTGCCCCCCCTAAATTTTTTGAAAACTAATCGAAAATTGATTTTTTTTTCATCATGTGTAGAATGGAGTCTAGTTTCAAAAAATGTAGTTTTTTTCATGTTGCAATGAATGAGTAAATTTTTTTCTTAAAACTAGAACATGTTGGTTTTTGACCAAAAACGGAGGCATTTACAATAGAAGCCATGGATCAAAACATTAACTAAATCAAAATGAAAAAAAAATTATATATTTAGATAGCTAAGAGAGAGGTCAATGCTATCTCAATTTTTTTATAAACTTGCATTGAAAGATGCGCAAATGAGACAGGGAGCACAGACGAAAATAGGAGGAAATTTGGAAAATCCTATCAATTAACACGTCCAAAGCAGGTCATTTGGCGAGTGCCAAATTTGGCACTTTCCAAATGGCTTGTTTTGAACAAAACCTAAATTTCCCCTTTCATTGACAACTTTGATAATTCTTAGAGTGCATAGTTTATGATCGTAGATGGATAGTTGAGGTTTTACCTTTCATACGCTCTCTAACTCATTACCCTAACTAGATAACTCTTTATCCCTTTGAAGTTTCTCTCTCTTAGGTCTCACTCCCTCCCACATGACCTAGACTACTCTCTCTCAATCCAATTGCCTCTCTCAAGTCTCTTTCCCTCCCACCTAGGTACCTAAATAAATCTATCTCACTCCAACCCCCTTTCTCACTCTCCCTCTCTCTCCCCCTTTGGTCTTTTTGTCTCTCTCACTCCATCTCCCTCTCTTAGGTTGTTATCTTTCTCTCTTTGTCTCTCTCTCTCAAGTCTCTCCCTCCTACCCCCTCTCCCTCTCTTAGGTCTCTCACTCACTCCCTCTATCTCTCTCCCACTCCCTCTCTCTCACTCACTCTATCTCTCTCCATGTCTCTCTCTCACTCTCTCTCAAGTATCTCCATCCCCCCTCTCTCTCTCTCACATAGAGACACTCCCTCTCTCTCTCCCACCCCCTATCTCTCACTCCCTCTATCTCTCTCCCACTCTCTCTCCCTCTCTCAGGTCTCTCCCTCCCACCCCCTTTCCCCTCTCTCAATAATCTCCCTCATACTCTCTCTCTCTCCCTCCCACCCCCTCTCCCTTTTTCTCTCTCTCTCTTTGTCAAGTCTCCCCCTCCTACCCCATCTCCCTCTCACAATCACTCCCTCTATCTCTCTTCCACTCACTCCCTCTCTCACTCCCTCTATCTCTCT